>JAPMOQ010026769.1:537049-571214 GCA_026543055.1 Argiope trifasciata | reverse complement strand
TGTGTGTGTGTGTGTGTGTGTGTGTGTGTGTGTGTGTGTGTGTGTGTTGTTTTAAAAATAAACGTTCTGTAAATGAAGCGAATAATTTATTCGTCTATATATTAAATTTATATCATAGTACTTTAGCATATTATTATTTATAGAATCCCTTAGTATTTAGAGTTACTAAGCTATAAAAAATAACTGCCTTGTGTGTAATTAAAATATTTCCCGAAACTGAAATATATTTCATTGTTATGCTTTCGTTATATATCTGCAACTTTACTGAGTAGTCTTTTTTACTTCAATCAATTTAGCATTGTATTAACATCATTGTTAGTAATTACTAATCAAAAATGAAAAAAGATCTCCAACTTCGCAAAGTAAGAAAATATTTTTTTTAAAATAATAATCTACCTTGGCAGCGGAGATTTCTTGGTTATCAAATTTTGAGCTTCATTACTATATATCAACAAAAAAAAGCGATTATAAATAACCACTGAAAGGTGAATATGGTCCAAAGAACTATTTAAATACTCCACCAAAATTTAAAAAAATATAAATTGTGAAATAATTTGATGAAATGTCTTGAAACATTATATTTTTATCAAATTATTTTTTAAGGAACTCTTATTTTATAAATTGCACTCACCACAAGGTCCTCTGGATCCCACTGCAACATATTGTCCTTTATTGCAAGCTGCCACTCGCATTTCACATTCGTTGAGGTACGTCACACCATCCGTTCCACATACTGATGATTCCACCTGCAAATGCAAAAAAGTACATTATATTAACTAAAAATAACTACAATGATAAAATCGGACTCTCATTTACAAAATTCTATGAAGACATTTATTCTTTTTTATACGTTAAAATTTTCTTTTCTTTTGCAGCTAATATCAGAATCTATCTCCTTGAAACTTTTATTTTCTTTCATGGAATGAAACATTATTAACGGTCAATTAACGATAAAGAAATGTTTTAATAGGATCCATATCCTTTTCCTAATCTTTCCATACATTATCAGGGGTAAATTTAGTACTGGCGTCAACGGTTGACTAATATTTATCCAAATGCGATAAATAAACTATATCTTTAACTACGGTATGTCCGGTGAATACTAACACCGGTAATGCTAATTCGTTCAGTCTCTTGGTGCAAAATATTTTCTATTAATCACTTACATTTCAACATTCAGAGTTCAGTAGTGAGGAATAATAATTATAAAACGTGCTTCCGAAATCTACTTTTCAAATTTTTGCTCATTACTGAAATATATTAAGAAATACAAGGTGATTATTATTAAAGTTTCATTTTGAAATGGTCCTTATATGAAAATTCTAGTCTAAGTGTTACCAAACTTAGAAATAGTTTGAAGGAGGTAATGGGAATTTCTATTAAAAAAAATAAATAATCTTACCAATACGGGGGGGGGGAAACTGAGCTGTATGCAAAGATGCGACACATTGACATATGCATAACATTTCTCCTGGTATGCTAAGAAGTACTATTAAGAATGCATAATACGATTTAACGTGCTTTCGTAAAATGGTGGACGCCACGTTGAACATGCTTGTAGCACATTTCAAAAAAGATTAAACGCATTTTTAACAGATGTCTTATTTAATAATATTGAATAAATCATTATTCTTCCCTAGTGACGAGTTTTAAACTTTCTTTTGGTGAAAAGGAAATTCTCATGAATTTCTTTTCTGATAGCATTTGATCTAGTAGTTTCCCTTTTATGACCATTTCAAAGTGAAACTTTAATCATAACTACAATGTATATAAAATTAGGAAAACACAATTAAATATACTATTAAAAAATACCGGCAAAATTCAATTTTCTCCTGTAGAAATGAATGAATTTAGGCTGTCGGCAAATATTCAGACTGCTATGCAGTATTAGAAACTGTTACGTTGATAACGCACTCTAAAGATGCTGGGCTCATAGTATGGACAAAGGAAATGTTTTTCTATTCTGTAGTGTTTGCTCACAGAAGGGATGCTAATCAACCCGACCTTATGAAGGGCATCTGGACATCTGTTGCTTTTCGCGTAAATTTTTTTGCTTTCCAAAAGGGACACTTTTAGTATTTTCAGAAAAGATTGAAATTGCTTTGCAGTTTCAAGCAACACGTTTGTATGGAAAGTGGTGATTTTTTTATCGCATGATTCATAAATGTTTCAACAACCTTAGAATCCTTTTTTAAAACTTTAATACACATCCAATTATTGAAAATTAAATGCATTTTTCTTATATTTTTATTATATGAACCTCTAAAATTACTTCCCAAAATTATGTATGGAGATTTTAATTCTTGAAATGAAAGCAAATGTACTTTATTATTATAACATGGGGAAATCTTTAATGATAATTAATGACTTGCCTGCAATATTATATATATATATATATGTTGCTGTGACTTCTTATTTCATTTCTAACAGAATTTATCTGCTCTTTTTAAAATTCATCTGTGAAGTATGTAAGAATATACACAAATATATTAAATGTCATATATTATATGGTAAGTGTCGGCGTTCGCCGGAGATTAATTTTATTTTATTTCAATTTTTTTTATGGCATATATAAAAATGTTAGTTAAATATTTGCTGTCTTTCTTCACAAGGAATTTAAGATACAACTCAGAGGGGAACGATTTTGTTTTAACACATGTATTTGTAAGAAAAAATAAAAAACAACTAGTTTCCTTGTTTCTATTTATTTCTTTTTTTAAAAAAAATCCCTATTATATAAGCGTTTAAACAAACAAGCCATATTTCTAACTTTTTGAAAACGCTCATTTAAAGAAGTATTATATAGATAACAGGCAATGTTCTTTTTGCAATGTATGCTGTTTAAATAAATGTATAAAGTGTTTTTCCAGTAAAAAATAGTTTTTAAAAATAAAACAGCAGTAATTCTAAAGCCAAAAAAGACACTGAGTCTTTTATATAAAAAAATTACCTTAGTAGTTCTTGAAAGGAATGCACAGATCTGAATGGTCTAGTATTATGAAATTAATTAAAAATAATAGAAATGAATTAAACAAAGGGCTAAAATAAGGAGATATTATTTCAAAAATGAACATTATCACAAATCAAGATTTTAAGAAATTTGAAATGATTAACCAAAAAAGCAGGTAGTATTAAATTATATATTTACTAATGAAAATAATTATATCTTGATATTATTTCAAATCAACGCACCTAATATGAATTGTTGTCCTTAATATAATTAATTCTAAAACTTCGCATGTATGAAACATATAAAGAAAAAATTAATTCTTTTTTTTTGTGACAACTTATATATTTATGATCAAATTCCAAACTCCGTTATGAGACTTGAATTGTTCCCTATATTTTGATATTTTTAAATAATGTTAAAAACATATTATGTTACTATATTTTATGTATTTCGAAAAAAAACTTGAATAATAGTAAAAAGTTTTGAAATATATAACCCAAATCATTGTAAAAAAAAGCGAAATCCAATAGATTATAATGTTACCAACACAACTTAATCCTCTAATTAATTTTAAGGGAAGACATTTACTGCCTCAGTAAAACCGTTAATGAAAGATGTAAACTAATGTACAACAGTTTTCAGTAATTTTCTTATCTTACACTTGTTGTACACTTCCTGTAATTTTTCTTATCTTACACTGCAGAATAATTCTTCGATTTAAGAATAATTACAATCTAGAGAGCTTTAATTTAAAAACCGTGCCATTAGTAATTAATCACTAACAGATTTCAGAGACAAAATAACATTCAGAAGAATCCACTCAGATAAAATTAGGAAATATTCATCGTAAATATCTTTTTATTTTATTTTGACTTTTCGTAGAGCATAACATTAGATATTGTTTGAATGGAGATATGATGCACATTCAAGATACATATGATTTATATTGAGAAAATATTGTGACAGTTTAAAAATTCAAATTTCTGATTTCGATGAATCTAAAAGTTCTAGACATCTCTGTAACATAAAAAAAGGAAAATTTGGAATATTATATATCTGAAAACAGAATAACTAAACGCAGGAATGAACTAAAAAAATGTCTGAACTAAATGGATAAAATACAAAATCTTTATGCAAAATTTGCCTATTTTTGTCAAATTTTCCTCGGAATTTACTAAGCAAATGTAAATTAACGAATAATACAAATGTAAATTAACGAATAATACAAATGCAAATTAACGTGTTAAATAAGAAAAAGAAAATATAGCTTGATAAATTGGTGCAAAAATTAAACATCAAAATTTTCGATAATTATCAAATTTGGAACTATATCTGTAAAGTGATTAAAACTATATCTGTAAAGTGTATTTTTGCGCGAAAGATTCAGCATCTAAAGAGTAAATTATCGGAATTTGAACAATAATTGCCAAAGTTTAAATATTTTTCTGGGTAACAATAAAGTACTTGAAATTTATATATACAAGCATGTAAATACGAATATCAGAAACGTAATGATTTAATAAAATAAGACATTTACTATATGATTTTGTGATTATAATTGTGTAAAACATGGGTTTCAATCGACTGGAAAATATAGTTGCTGAAATACGTGCTCAGCTTTCTGATACTTGTATACTAACCGTGTGCCTAATCGCCAAAAAAGTCATTTAAGATCTCATGTTAATAGAGTATTTCGTAGCTCTTCTTTTGCCATTCACATGCAGTAAACGATAGAAAGTAAATTTATTAGAAATCATTTGAGAAAAGTTTCTCGGTCATCTCTACTTCAACTCATCATTCTAAATTTTTCGAGCTTAAAAGACGAACTTCACAACCTAATTCATTTCGTTGGCTTCAATTTGAATGGCCTTAAAACTTTTTTAAAAATATGATAACTTCTCTGATTTTATTTTATTTTTTGAATTTTTTTTCACTAAACTGACTTAAAATAATTTTAATATAGTTAAAGGACGTGAAAAGAGATGCTTTTCTAAATTTTATTACTTATAATTCCATGATCTTCTTTTTGAAACAATTAATTTGCGAAAGATATAGCTTGTTCTAAATTATCATATTCACATCAAATTATATTCATGTTCCAGATACGTAAATCTTTAATCACTTTGGAGTTTAAAAAATAACATGCTTTCAAATTACCACTAACTCAATGAAGACCTTAAAATCGATTCAAAGCAGCATCATTAATCTTCTTCCAAATTACCCAGGGACTCATTTGCTTGCATAGGCTTTCTCATAAATTACCAGGATTAGGTAATCTACATGTTTGTGCTTTTTTTTCTTATATAGAAATTAAAACCTTGTGATGAGTTTAAAATCTCGTTCACAAAGGAGTTAACACTATATTGTTTGGTATTGGATTAATTGATAAAATCATACAGTTGAAAAAGTATGAGGAATTGCAAAATATTATATTTAAAAAAAATTCCCTTCGGCTGCTCTAAAAAACCGTTTTTTTTTTCTTCAAAAATGTCTGATTTCTTAATATTTTAAAGCATTTACTTCATTTATAATATGAAGTTATTATTAATTCTATTTATCACAATATTTCTTCTTATGAAATTTCAATATTTTGTTACATATTTTACAATTTTCTATATTCTCAAAAATGTACTTCAAAAACTATATCAATAAAACAGCAACAATGGGGTGGATTATAGAAAACATCCATTTTTAATTTTGCACAATTGATTTCCAGTGCAGGCTTCGTTCTTCAGAATTAAAAAACTCGTGTATGTATAATTGTCAATTTGAAACTTAACAAATACCCATAAGAATAAAAATTAAAAAATATGTTTGGAGGAAGTGCGATTATTTCGATGCTTTATGAAAACCAAACCTTCATATCCAAACATCAAGAGAAATTTGACGTCCCTTCGTAGTTTACAACATTTTCATAGAAAACCTTTAGCGTGTTATTAACAAAACGAAACTCTGACTTCATGGCCGACAAAATTGATACTTTCATTAACTGGTAAGGGAATAAAAATGATTTCCCTTACAAAAATATATGTGCAGGGAAAATTGTCACCCAGAATAGTCATCTTAATTAGATAATCAATGAAAAAAATATATTAGTTCTTTCAATCTACTTCATTAATATTCAACGGGGTTTGTTAAAGCAGAATATACTAAAATGATTGACATGTTGTTCCGTCATTTGAGAACACAGCTTGAGGCGACTGGAATTAGATGGCAACATATTTCCGAAGCCAGGTTTAAAAACTAAATACAAAATGGCGATCTCTATTTGGAATAATCGTAATTATTGCTGTTATTTTTATTGTTTTCTAGGATAATCTAGAGGAATTATTCCACGTTTTTTATAATTAAATTTATTCATAATTGATTCTATTGAATTGATGATATTTATCATCTTGAGGATACAGTACTCAGAAAAAGTCCTGTGAAATGTAAGCTTTGTTTGAAAAGAAGTGATTTGACTTCAGTTTCCAGTGACAATTCATTCTGTAGTGATAACTGGAAAATGAACCACTACTATTTAGTTTCAAATCGTACAATGAATTCAACATGAAAAGGGAATATATATTCATTGAGCTGATATTTTTGTATTTTCTGAAATTGCTCAACATAGATAAACAATTAACTCTAAAAGAAAATTAAATCCTTCTTATTAGAATTTCATGCCTATTTTCTAATAATTTTGGTCTAATTCTGAGTTTTGGAAGTGGAATATTACAATTTTTTAGAATAAATTTTTATTATAACCTTCTCATTTCAATACAGCAATAAGGTGAAAATACAATGAAGATGAGAATCTCTTGTAATAATAACTTAGAGACATATGATATATGATATTTTTCTGTATAGGACGTGCCTCTATATTCTTTTAAATCAACCATTTATTTAAACAATGAAGAAATACATTAAAAGGATAGCTCTGGGTTTAGCTATTATTTTTTAATACGTTTCTGTGAGCATTTCTCTTCAAATAGCTTAAATGAAAGGGCTTTAATCTAGAAATAGTTTCCGTAAGAATTGCTGCATCATAAGTTCCTACAGAGAAAATGGCTGACAACTAAATAAACTAAAACAATAGAAAAATTTCAGTGGAAAAAATGGATCGAAAGTTACTCATTTCATAGCTTATCCTTTTTGTTGATTTTTTCAATCTTAGTATGGTGCACATTGGTGATGCATTTAAGTATTCTTTTCAAATTTTTGAAATTAGCTTCTACCGACAAACTAAGAAACCTTTTCTTTATGAAATTATTAGTATTTATAAAAATAAAATATATAACAATGTATATCAATATCTCTTTCAGAATTTATGTATGCAACATGTTTCTATATTCCATTTAAATTATGTCATTTATTTCCCAACAAAGATATTCCACTGATGTTTCAAAATTTCTCTGTGAAATTACATTTTATTTCGAGCAGCTTAAATCTAAGAGCTTTAATCTGGAAATGAGTGTCGTGAGAATTGAAGCCTCTTGAACAGTTCCTATAGACGAAATTTCAGAAACATGAATAAGCTAAAGAAGTAAAAAAAATCTCATTGGCAAAATAAATCAAGAGTTACGCATTTCATGGCTTAACTATTTGAATGATTTTTTTTAATAGAATGGCCCACATTCTATATGCATTTACGTTTTGTTTCTTCATTTTCGAAAGTAGCGTTAACTTATAATTTTTTATTTATAATCATATTAATTTTTACCACCAAAAATTTGTAATAATGCATACCAATGTTAAAAATTTATTAAGATATATTTTATCTTTACAAAATATGAGTTAGATAATATTTTTTTTATATTTCCTTAATGGACATTAGAATCTTAAAAAAATGAGTGTAATAATAAGCAGCGTATATTTTTGCTTACACTGGTGGCAACTTTATGCAGACAGAATATTGTACTGATTGTTTAAATTATTCTGTGTTTACTTTAATATAAAATATTTATACTATTTATTATCACTATGCCAAGTGACAATAAATGATATTCAATACTCACTTTATAACAATAATAGTTTAAATAAAATTTTAATTATTTCTGCTTTTATTGTCAGTTTGTCTTAAATCTATTACAAATTTCCTTGAAAAATGAGGGGAGTTATGACAAATTTTCCGAAAATGTTACAGATACTCCCTCTCTCCAGAAAAACGTTTAACTTTTTCCCATATTGTGAAAGAAAAATTTACTAATAAGTAATAATAATCAAATAATCACAAATACACTTAAAAACCTAAACATTTCTCCAAAAATATTTATCTCTAGTCCCAATTTCCCATATTCTTATATCGAAGAAGAAATTAACATCAAGTTTGTGAACTAATCGTAGAATAATCGGAGTGAAGAAAATTAGAGATTGTTAATATACCCAAAACCATTAAAGACAATTGGTCTTTTTTTAATTATTTTTTTAGAAAATTAAAAACTTCTTTTGCGTTTAAAGAGGCATTTTCACAACCATACAAAACGATTTCGTAATTTTCATTGTGTGAAAAAAAACGGAGTTATATGAAAATATATGAACATTTCAAGATTTTTTTATTATTGATATGAAAATGAAATAAAAAAATATTTTTGAATAATATGAACAGTTATTATTTCAGGTTATTTGATTAACAATTTTTTTATACTTTAACTCATTGCATTGCACATTGTATATAGATGGGTATCTTAATTTTCATAGTTACTGTACACCGTACTGAGCTGCAGATACTGCTAAATATTTTATATGTGTGTCTGAAATTATGTACTGTATCGAAACACCTTTTGAGCGTGACTTTCGAAAACATAAGTTAATAAAATTCTTGAGCATTTTATATCAAACATGCAAGCTACATTAAAAGACGCTTACAACTGATAAAACTAAAACATTTAACCAAATTATAGAATATGTAACATATTTAATGTCAAGTAAATACAAATTACTAAACAACATGCTAAGGCACCCTGAAAAATATTATTCCTTTGAACGCGGGACTCGAAGAGTTAATTTATTTTAATAGATAAAATCTCTGTTTTTATATGAAACATTGTCTAACGCATAATCAGCATATGTAAAGTTTAATTACGAAATTCTTCACAAACCGTATCGTTAATTTCTAGGCAATTAATATAAAATTAATTTATAATTGTTATAGTTTTAGTAAAAATATAAAGAAGAAAATAAATATGCATAAACGCAGCATAAGACAAAATATGTTTCATCCTGTTTAAAAAGTTTGGACATTTTTATGAATACCTAATAAACAAAAATAATAGAAAATTCCAAATTCCAATTTTTATTTTTATTCGTTTTCTAAGATTGGTGACTACGTTAAAAATAAAAATATCAACAAAGGATTTTTTTTTTCAGTTTTAAAAATTCCTCATCAATATTTTTATATAAAACGTTAGCGTTTTGCATCTTTACTCTCTTTTTGGGAAGTGATATTCATTTTTATATTTCAATAATTTACATTGCAATGATATTTTACATAATTAAATGCAGTTTTCCAACATTTCATAACTTGGTAAAGTTATCAGATGGAAAATATAGAGTTAAAATTTAATACCTCTTAATTGTTTTTGGTATAATAGACTATCAGTATTGTTTCTTAGTTCTTTAAATATGAATGTCAAGTTGATTTTTTATAAAGAGTTAAATTTGTTTTAGTTCATGTTAAAAATAGAAGATTTCATTTTTTTTTAAATTCAGAGACACACTATATTTAAAGAGGGCATATAAATATAATTTATTTTTTTTTTGCTTAGAAACTAGGTAACTGTTTCTTTAATTATCTACAAATTACTAAACAAATTATTTGATAAATTTTAAAATTCGAAATGTTTTTTTTTTTGCAATCAGAAACACATTCGCACTAATATACATCCAAATCATAATCAATTTAAAACAGCTTTGGCTTCCAACTTGCATGATTTTATTACGTTGATGCTTCTTTAATTTATTTTTTGCAAAAAAGCAAAGTACTTTTTTCGCATTTTTTACTTTAATGTAGTCATATTTCTTTAAAGGGAATCAATTAAAATTTCGAATAATATTTAAGCATTTGTATGTGATGCTGTTGAAATTTCTGTGAAATCAAGTTAAATTATAATGAGAAGCAAATTTTCGTTTAAAATTTCGTTTTTATTATGAAAACCATTTTATTAATCAGATTAATCTACATTTTTCAACATATTGTGTTGATTTTGTAATTCTTTCCTTCAAAACACATATCATAAAATGGATCGTTCTTTTCTTGATACAACACAAACACTTGATATTGAGGAAAAAAAATTAAGAACTGCACTTCCCTCAATAATCACGGAATATATTTCATATTGAAACTCTATTTTGAATCAGTCATCAATTGATATTTTTCAATAAGTTTAATACCGTGTTAACAAGATAAAAATCTTGGAAGAATGGTAACTAAATTGGTTCTTTTATTAACGGAAAACGAAATAGAAAAGGAATTTCTCTTACAGCCTTTTCGCGAAATGGCTCTTACAGTACAAGTCAGAAAATGTCATTTTAATTGGATGAACAGCATTAAACAATAAATTAGTCAGTTCGATCAGCTTCATTCACATTCCATGGGAAGCTTGTTAGTGCGTTCTCCACTTGACAGTGTCTCAGAATGAATAATGTCCTGTTCCATCATTTCAATACACAGCCAGCCTTAGGCAGGTGGAATTAAATTAGAAGGAAGGCAACATGTTTCAGAAACAGAACTTGGAAATGGCTTATAAAGGCATTTTTGTTGCTTCGATGGAATCAAGCAATATCCTAATAAATATTTACTGAAAGTCATCGAACTTGAAGTTAGTTATTTTCAACCTGTTAACGATGTCTAGTGTATTCCATAATTTATTGAAGAATCATGATTTCATATTGATGTCCTAATATAAAATCTGGATTGTTTAATCTTTATTTTTACCCGAAAAAGGATTATAATTTTTGAATTTTGGTAATAATTTTTTATATCTAATGAAAAATATTTATTGTAATGAAAAAAGAAATTGATAAACTATTAGATTTAAAACTTGGTGACTTTTACGTATCA
The DNA here is from genome assembly GCA_026543055.1 of Argiope trifasciata. Taxonomy (NCBI): domain Eukaryota; kingdom Metazoa; phylum Arthropoda; class Arachnida; order Araneae; family Araneidae; genus Argiope; species Argiope trifasciata. The sequence continues at coordinate 560,223 of JAPMOQ010026769.1, read as the reverse complement.
GTTTAAATATATTTCATAGAGAATATTAAGCTGTGTACCACGATCTAATAAAAACTAGTTTTTTAAAAATGGGTTGTTTTATCTTTCAAAAGTAGAATAGTTAAGAAAATCATTTTAGTTTGAATAAATTAAAAAATAATTTAAAAATTTTCATCCATCAAAAGTCTGAATATTTATTTACATTTGTTAAATATTTATATAGAATAGACGTCATTGAAATTATGTTAATGATTTCTTCATTACTCCTTAGAATAATATTGGTTATATTACAAAACGATTCAGGAAATCCAAAAACTGTTTGAGAAAATAAATCGTTGTCAATTGTTTGCAGAAACATATAAGTAACTCATTTCTCTTTTTACAGAAAGATATTGATAAAAAATAATTTTTGATTTTTTGCTATATATATATATATATATATATATGATTACGATTGATAATTGTGCATACATATCATATCTACCAATAAGTATTTGGACATCTATGCAAATGAGGATATCTGCTGTTCTGATCCACGGCAGGCCTTTTGTAATTAAATATTATGTAGGAAACACCATTGGCATTAGTCGCATGTAAGATGCCACGGAATTCAGAGCTATGTAACTTCTTGAAAGATGTAATTGTCAGATATCAGAGAAATGATCAGCTCTTATGTACATATTTAGTCAGTTAAACATTCAAAAACTGACAGTGACTTTGGCGATTAAAAGAAGAATAATGTGAATGGTTATTGTCAGAATTAGGGATTGCAATACCAATATATTGGGAGACCAAAAACCGCTATTTTGAGCTGTTTGTACTCAAAGTGTCTCAACTTTATGTTCGGGAATTGCCAACCTAGCAAAACAGTGTACGTTTTGTTTTTATGTCTCCAAAACAGGTGAATCTAATTAGAATGTGAATACAACGTTGCAACGTACAATTAAAAGGTGATAAAATATGTCAATCATCCAAGGTGGCGGGACAAAATTATCATGTTAATGCTTCGAATGATAGTACACTGACGCAGTATTCGTAGTGTGATATTCGTATCTGTGATAACAAGAATGTAGTTGTAAAAAAATACGTGAAATTTTCATATTTTTGTTTTTGAATTTGGTGAGTTTGATATTCAGATTGTAATTGCATATCATACTTTAGGATTCAAAATATTTTTCAGGTTTATTATATACTCGAAAATAATAATCTATTATATTGAATAAGAATAACTTTTAAAAAACATAAAAAAATCAGTTGATAATGCTTCTGTTTTCATTATTTATATGATGAAAAAAATATGGTGGTCGAGTGTAAAAACTTTTCAAGAGTTATTAAAGAGAACTGAGGAAGTACAGGTGGACTCAATACACCTTTTAAAACGAAGTATGATACACTTTTTAAGAGAGAATAATCTAATTGCGATGAAGATACAAATTAAAGTACAGTTTCTCAGCCAAGACGTCAGGTATTTTGAATAATTTTGAAAAAAAGATAATTTGGATGAAATTATAAGTTAAAATAACAGTATTAGTTGGTTTGCAGTTTCAAATGCTTTGCATTTCTACTGAATTAAGAAAATTACTATCTTCTAGAGGTTTTAAAAATCTACCAGCATAGACTAACGTTATTAGAAGGGCTGCTATAAACTACTGTAACGGTATTTGAAATTCTTTGAAAAAAGAGTTAATACAATTAAAAGTAGATGGTGAAACTTTTAGTCTTTTATTTGATGAATGGACATGAGTAAGAAATTGACGCTATTTAAAAATAAATATTCATTCAGAAAATAAATTGGAATATAGGATTTACACATATCGCGAGAAGCATGTCAGCTAGAAAATATGTGAAGGACTTAAATATAAATTAGCGAAACATGGATTATCCCTGATGGAAAATATTATATTCAAAACGACTGGTTGAGCAACAGTTATGAAAAAAGATGGAAGTTTGATTGGCGCAAATCAGAAATTGTAGTATTCTCATGGAATTCAATGAAAAGTAATAGATATATTATACCAAACAAAAGAAAAGAAGAACTTCAGAATCTACATACAGTGGACAAATAAACTTCGGATTCTGACTTTGAAGGGAGTGAGAGTGAAATTGACAATGAAGATAATTACAATGTAATTGTTGAAGAAGATATTTCTAATTAAGATTAAATATTAACCCATCAAGAATTTAACCTTATAATTTATAAAGTTAGAAAAATTGTTAAGATATTTAAACGTTCCCCAACAAAAATATATACAAACTGAAAATAAAACAGAATATATGTTAATATTAGAATCTAAAACACGTAGGAACAGTTTACCCTTATTGATGGAGCGATTTTAGAAATTGATAAATCCCATCCAAAAAGCAATAATCAACTTTAATCTGCTAATTAATTTTCAGATAGTGAATTTGACAAAATATCCAAAACTGTATCAGTTCTGCTTCCAAAAAAACTGGCTGTTGATGCATTATGTCAGAGAGATTCTAATTTATGAACAGCTAATTCAACAATAAAGTAGTCATGTTGCAGTCACTGATAGAACAGCAGTCATCACAATCTGAAGAATGTTATATTACACTGAGAAATCGTCATAAGAAAGGCATACCAAATTGAAAATGTCTTACGGAATTTGCGTAATTATAATGATCTTAAAAATGAAAATGAAAAAGAAAAGAGATTAACCAATTCAAATCTTATCAAGTTTATAGTACATTTTCTTAATTTTTTTTTTACCCACAAACCTATCCAAATTCAGAAGAATTCGGCATTGTCATCGAAGATTATGATGAATTAATGTCGATTCTGAAAAAGAGTTGTCTCTTGAACAAAAATTAGAACTAACGATAAATAAAAAATATTAACAAGCCAAAATACAATACAGAAATCAGCTACGTCCAAAACCATCCGACGAGAGATGGATTGATTTGAAGGTGAAGGATTTAGCAGTAAATACTGGGGAAAAGTATATCCCTAATTGCTAACAGCACCACTAACTGGTGTAGATACCGAAATTGTTTTTTCGACAGATGATATTTTTTTTCAAAATTCCGTTTCAGACTTAATAAAAATACAATTAATGCATAATGTTTTAAAGATCACATTTCAAAAGTTTTTGATAGTACCATAGACTGAATAGTAATATTTACACTTTTTTTGTGATTTATATAAATAAGATGTTCCTTTACGTTTTGGTGATTATTTATATACTGTTATAATTTATAAAATACTAGTTATTTTTTGAAGAAATTTACAATCTCTAATAAAGCTGGCAAATAAAACAAAGAAACATCTGTGTTTTCTTTCTTTTTCTGAAATTTCTACTACAGATATTAAAACCGGTATCCCAATATTCATAACTAAAAAATACCGAATATAGGTATTGAACTTATAATCCGATATTGCAATCCCTAGTCAGAATACGGCTCTACTAGGCAGATCAAGAGCCAGAGACAGACGAGTGTTGTCCAACGAATTTTGGAAAAACTGCAACAAACCGATGGCCTCCCACATACTCCAAAAGTTCCAACAAGCATCCGAGATTGCTGTTTCTATAAATACCATCAGCAAGGAAGCAAATTTGATTCGTTTCCATGATCGTGATACTGTCTATAAGCTTTTTATTATAAAATTGAATAGAACTGCTTTATTGAAATAGTATAAGGAATGTCGAAATTGCACCGCAGAAGAGAGGAGACAGATTCTTTGGAGTGATGAATTAAGGTTCAATCTCTACCACTCCTACGGCATAGTCTGGGTTTGGCGTAAGCATGAGGAAGGATTTATTTATAAAATGCATTGAGACTAAAATGAAGTTAAGCCGAGATGGTATCATGATCTGGAAATGTGTCTTGTAGTATGAACTGGGACTCTTCATCCCAATTCAAGGTAAAATGAATTTACACTTCTAATCCACTTCTTTATACAATAAGGTTCTTCTTACACGGTAGAAATTTTACGGGTTGGATAAATTTTATTTTCACGATGACAACGCTTGTCATTTGTGAGGAGCATTATGAATTGGTGAGAGGACAATGGGGTGAACAGCCTGGATTGGCCTTTCAAGGGTCCATATTTGAATCCTGTAGAATCTTCTAGGACTAATTGGATCACCGAATTGAGAGGTGTAGCAACTGTCGAAAATCGGCGGGAGTTAGCTATCGGAAATTGCATGTTTTCTACAAGCGTAGTGGAAGAAAATACCCATGCACCAAAACATTTGTAGAATACCATCCAAACATTTGTGCAAAGCCTGATTTGAAGGTTTACGGCTGTAATTACCACACTTGGAGGCTAGATGAACTATTGAATATGGGTAAATCGTATTTATCTCTTAGCTGCCCATTTACTTATTGGCAGATAGTATATGTATATATCGTAATTATCATGGAGTTTATTTCGAAGATAATCGATAGCGAATAGCATTAGCAAAACTTCGGCTTAAATCCTTAACCCAAATTAACTGAAAAAATGTATAGTGTATATATTACCAGAATAGTGCGTTTTCATATAGATATTGCCTAAAATACGAATTCAAATAAAGAAAAAACAGTCATTCAGTTTTATTGAAACAATTTTATATTAAAAAGACAAGTTTATTTTACTTTTCATATGCATATAAAATAATCAAAATTAGAAAAAGATCTATTTATTTGAGTCAAAGAATACTAATTAGATAAGGAAAATCTCTCTCAGTCTTATCTTATGATTAATCTTTGTGAAAGAAATTTATCTCAGGAAAGCCATAAAACCTGAATTACAGATATTCAAAATTTATTCATTACTTGGAAAATTTTTCTTCCACTTGACTGAAAATCAAAATTCCACTTCAGAACATTCATATCCCACTGAGCTTTAAATCAGAAACAGTTTCCTCGCTAATTAATCATTCAAAGACGAAATGGGGTTCAAATGAATAACGCGGACAACAGAAATAAAAGAAATTTCATCGCAAATATGTCACAAGTATTTTTTTTCCAGTTTCATACTTTATGACTTATTGCTTCATGTTGCGTTTTGATCGAATATTGCTTATCTTATATTTAACACAGTGTGTGTGTTTTTTCTTCAGACTAGTAATTAGTTACCTATTAATATGACATCTGGGTATTAAAAAATTCATAGTTTGAAACAATAGAAATGTGAGATCACGCTATTATAATTCACTAATTTAATGTTATATCCTTTTTACAGTATTAATCGAACTTAAATTTCATACTTTTTAATTTAAAAAATTAAGAAATATGATAAATTTCTCGTAAAATTTATATTAAATCTATCTTAATTTAATTTATCCCAAATCAGTTTTCGCGTATTTTTAAAATCCCTTAAAAAATTGAATATGGGAATTTATTTGATATTCAATAACTTAAGATAAAAATTATTCAATATTTTTTCAATTTATAAAAATTGAATATTATCTGATTACTATTTACTTGATGAAGATCTAAGCTTCATCAACCCAAATTAGAATAATTAATGTTTCTTCTAATTATCTAGGGATATATTAACTAGCGTAGCACTTATCTTTTTCCCTTTAGAAAATTTCATTTTGGTGAACAAAAAATTATTTTCCCTTTAAATTCATTATACTATGAATACTCGATACTATGGATACAAGATAAAGAATAACAAATTAAAGCAATGAAAAATATTCTTGGCGAGAAAATGTTAAAGAGAGTGAGAATAGCATCAAAATTATCATTGTTATTAAGTCGTTAACTGTTTCGACATCTTTGAACAAAGCGTACCAAATTTTGTCTTTTGACTTATTATTTATTAATAGTAACTCTTGTGTAAAATATACTTGTCTCTTGCTATAAAATATACTTGTAACTCTTGAGTAAAATATAGTCTGAAGAATAAACTCGCATAACGGAAAATGTTTTTTTTTTCCATGACGAGTAGACGTGTCAAAAATAATCAACTGGTTAAAATCATTAAGCGTATAGGTCTCTATTATTTTTTATTTCTTCTATTACACATTTTTGTCCCCCCCCCTCTTCTGCTCATACGATATAGGAAATCGCGTTTCATTTCATTCTGCAGTTTCGTGCTCTTTATAATTAAAAAAAATCAAAATGCTCTTTTTTGAGAAGAATTAATTAGGTTATGCTCTTTGGAAACAACATATAAACATCAAAACGTTCTGTTTTATTTGTTAATACACTGTTACCATACAATACATACAAAAGAATCTCTGAAAAACCTTCTTTTGTTCAAGAGTTTTTTTTTTTTTTTTATCACTAAGAATATAGGTAATTGATTTTTGAAATATTGTTTAAATTAATTTTCCTTTCAATAAAATTAATCACTCATCTAAGCAATATTTTAACAGTGTTTGCATAAATATTGTTGCGAAACCGGACAATATTCATACTTTCTAATTAAATATTACGCATGTTATTTAAATTAAATTTTATTGAAAAGTATTATTATTAAATAATAAATAAATGCGTATTGGTTTTCATTATTTAACAATAAGCTATGTAAGCCAATTAGCATTAATAATCTACTTCAGTTTATTTTAGTATTGTTCGACTCTTCAGAAATTGATATTTTCCGAAGAAATCTTTTATTTTCAATTTATAGAAATTCAGAAATGTAACTACTTTCTTTCATAGGTCAAAACAAAACAATTTTTGAGAATAGCTGTCCAAGAAGTTTAACAGAAAGTTGAATTCTATAAAACTAAACCGGTTTTGATAAAACGCAAACTTAATTTCTCACTTTAAAAATTCAAACTGAAAGCATGTCGTTGTTTGCTTAGAAGAACTGCGCAGACAAAAAGAGAGAATGAGGAAAAAATCTAAAGAAACAGCGTTTAGGAAAAAAAAAAAAACTCTCCGGGATAACGAAATAAATTGAATGCTTCTAGCTTTACGGAAGCTCCTTGCCAGGATGCCCTAACACAAAACAAATTGTGTTTAAGTTAAACAATTCTTTTATCTCTGGTTTACCAAAATGGAGTTTCAAAAGGCTGGTGGGACGAATTGAATTGTTGGACTTTTAGCAAAAATGTTTGTCTTAGACCGTAGGAAATGGATTATCCATAGGAAAAGGAAATGTGTAACAAAAAAGGAACTATTAATGGAAAAGCAGGAAGTGGGATTGTTTTATTATGTTAATATATGCCTTAAAAGATTTCCCTTCTGTTATTTAATAAAAATATTATTTTGAAGGGATGAAAGAAAACAACTGCTAAATTAAAGATTGAAAAAGTTAGACAGTATTACTTAAAAAAATACATTTCTACACTTATTTATTTAGTTTCTTATAACAGAAAATTATTATCGTGGAAGAACATGATGTTGTTTCGATTTGAGCTTTCTGAAGCCTCAAAATACGTAAGCCCCAAATTTATAATTTATTTATTGGCAAAAATATTATTCTGAAAAAAAAAAACTGATATTTTTTATCATATTGAAGTTTAAAAAATAATCGTTTTAATGATATTAATGTTTTGGTCTATAAATTAAATTTTTATTTTTCATTGAAATTTTAAAAACAAAATTGAACAATATTTTTCAAAAATGAATTTCGCAAAAATAAAAAGGAAATTTAAACAGCATGAGCATCGCAAAAAATTAGCTTTTATTAACTTATTGCCATCTCATTTACAATAGTTCAAATTAAAAAAAATAAGTTATTTTCTATTGCAAATTAAATCTATAAAAATGTAATTTTCAGCCCGTGATTGTACGAAATGAAATAAATTGAAAATGTGATATTTTGTTAGATATGCTATAACAGACTCGTGATTTATCGCTTTTGTGGCATAGAATTTTCTCTTTTAGGGTTATTAGAAAATAATGCAGAAAATTATCACAGTTGGCGATTTCTCGCCAACTAAATTTACAACTTTTCTTCGTATTAATTCTCTGAATTTTTGAGAATTTTTAAAATTAATTTATAAAACAGTTTAATCTGATTTGAAACAATCACATGAATATTGAGTATGGGACAGTCTCTACGCATCCGCTGATATTTAGAGAAATGTTGAGTTCTTTTTCATCCCCAAATCAGTCCAGCTCCAAAATTTTGTGTACCAGCTAGAAAAATTGAAAATAGTTAAAAAAGTATATATATATACATGCAGAAAGAGACAGAGAAGTCTCGTGATTGTTTCAAATCAGCTTAAACGGGTCAATGACTTAAATTAATGAAGATAAATAATGGCGAAAAAATAATAATGTGATGACATGAAATTTGCTATTTCAGATTTCATTTTCATAATTTAATTAAAATTCCTTTATTTGCGCATTATTTTTGAAGAATTCATTCTCTTTAGATTTATAAATTTTGAAATGTGTTCCAAATTTGCAATATTTACTTTCATATTATACTTAGTATTATATTATTATTTAAAGTAAATATAATTCCAAGAAATAGAAAATGAAGAATGTTGATTTCTTTTTTCCGTTTAATCAAACCAAACAGAATATGTTAGTACTGTACTGTTTATCTGAACCATTTATTTAATTATGTTTTTGGGATTTCAATGAATCAATAATAATTTGATCTTTTTCATGATATACGGGAAATGGTGCGATTCCAGCTGCAGTTTATACAATGATGCTTCCTAAATCTTTCAGCTTCATTTCAATTGCTAAAATTCTTTTTTTCTTTGAGAAATTAAATTGTGCAAATAGTTTCCGTTTTCATTTTTTTCACACTTAGAATTTTAGTTTTATTTCTGATGTCAAAGTAGAAAAAAATAATTAGAACATGAGTATAAATATGTTAAATAAAACCGATATGGCAACTTTTTTTTCTAAAAATAAAATAAAATAAACCTCTAAAATTATGCTTAAGTTTTTTATCTGGTTTTTTCTTTATTTTATTTCTTTTCTAATTGTTCAAAGGCTGTGAAAATAAAATTCAATAACTTGATATTCTACATTTACAAACATTTTAAATGAAATATAAGTCATTTTCTTATCTATTCCAGGCGATAATGACAAAATATTAGAAGGAACATAGTTAATGCTTAAAACGATGGAAAGTACGACAATATAGATGATGAATAAAAAAGTAACAAAATTGAGATTTTTCAAAAAGAAATCAAAAAATTAGTTCAGATAGTTTACATTAGATAATCAGATACTTTAAAAGGCATATTTTAAATGAATCGATTAAGAATTTAACTTACCAGTACAAAATCGACAAGCAAAATCAATTTTGGAGGTGCATATTCTTCAACCAACTTAGCCATGAGGTGAAAGAAAGAAAATTCACAATAATTGCTCTGATTATTTGAATACATACAAACAAATAGACAGATCATCTATGTATTCAGTCTTGAAGTTTGGTTCCAGTAACACGTTGCCTTCCTTCCAATTTAATTCAACCCGCTTCAGGCTGTGTTCTCAAATGATGGAACAACACATTATTCATTCCGGTGTACTCCAGGACATTGTCAAGAGGAGACTGCACTAACAAGCTTCCCGCTGAATGTTAATAAACCAGATCGAAGAGACTAATATATTGCTTAACTCTGATTATCCAATTAAAATGACGATTTCTGACTTGTTGTTCAATAAGGATTGTTGTATGAAGAGATTCTTGGTAAGGAATATTTTTTTTGTTTCCTTTCAACTAATAAAAGAATCAATTTTGCATGCCACTTCTCAAAAAGAATTGTTTCCTTATGAGCAGTATTGGTTATCTATAAGAGCCTGAAATAGTGAGAGATTCTTACTAGTGCTAGAACTTGAAGGAAGCTTGTTTCGTTTTCAGTAGTTTGTTTTGGCGCTTGGAGGGAATTTTTGAGAACAATGATTATTTTGTTATGCTATCTCAGATTGAATGGTTAGTTGGGAGGTGTTTATTTGGGCAAAAGTCAAATATGCCCAAATTTCGTCACTATTCTGATGGAGAGAAGAATAGAAGTGTTCTATATTGAATGAAATTTTTAAATTGTGTATTCTTTTGGGTTATAATTAAAATATTTATAATAAATTTGACTTTTTTATGCACTCTCACCAAATTAAATGGTACAGATTCTTTAAAACAGATTTTAAAATGCAATTTATATTTTAGAAGTTTTACAATGCAAATTCATTTTGTTGATTAATGAATCATTTGTTAATGGTTAAAATGGTTGGACATTTGTAAGATGACAAATGCATTTAAATGTCTTTGAAAATTAGCATCCATTGGAATATTGTCTTGTGCAATAAGCTAAAATATTAAGATGTTAAAAGATATTTTTCACAAATATAGAATTTTAAAAAATTTTAGATTTGTTAAAGAGCAAATGACTAGTATTTTATCACTGCACTGATTTATTATCTCTTGAAATACCTATATTACAATCTTGATCCATATGCGAAAATTTTTCTTTTTAATCAAGATATTTGAATTCCAAAATGGGGAAAAATAACATAAAAATGAATTCCTGAAAATTTAAGATAAAGTCAAGCCAGTAAATGAATCCCCTTGGTGCTCAGGGAAAAGATTAATGAAAGTTCTTTTCAAAGATTCTAAGATCTTCATCATGGTAAAGGCAACTTGCAAAGATGTTTTTTTTTAAATACAAACGGCGATTAAAAATTACAGATGTAGGAACAGATTTTATACGATTAAAAATAATAATTTAAATATAAATATATTCTATTAAATTGAATAAGATAAAATTGGAAAATAATTTAGAAAGTCAAATATTTTAAATAAATTAAGCTATGTCAATTCTCAAATATTTCAGTGCCATGAAATCTTAAATATCTTATAAAATACAAAGAATATTGTATTTTCTTTTTCTCCTAAAATTAGTATATTTCAGATAAAAGAAAGAAAGCAAATAATTAGGTACGTGAAAAAAATTCGGAAACTAATTTCTGCTGAATTTTTCTGGCATTATTATCTCGATAAACAATCCTTTATGTAATACACTGTGAATAGCAGAATTAATGAAACTTGCTTACAAATTTATAATGCAAATTTTCTACTGTTACAGGGATTGATTTCTATGAGCGTAATCTCTGTCAATTAATATTTATTAATGAATGTATTTCAAGACAAAGAATCTGTAGAATGGTATAGTTTGCGAAATTTTAATCTGTGACATGATGGAAGCTGAACATTACAATTAATGCAGTAGAAGTATTTGATTTTTTTTCATTTACTCTTTACTGAGAATGGATATTTATTTCCTGCGAATTAATTAGAAGAATTTTTTTTGGAATGGAAATGTTAACTCAGTGCTAATTTCGTTCGTTTGATTTTTTCCCCCATGAACGTTATTTTTTATTCGATGATTAATGTTAAATATCATATGAAGATAAATCATGCAGAATATTTTTATAGATAACTTTAGTTATTGAACGGTTTTAAAATATTTGTTACATGTATGATTGTTTTTTAAGTCATATAAGAATAAAATAGTTCAATAATATGTTGACTATATAAAAATAAATATGTAATCAGTTTAACATGGAAATTAATTTAAAAAAGGAAAGAAAGAAATTAATATCCTAATGACAAGAATAGTACGATCTTCAAATGTCTTATTTTCTAAAATATAAATGAATATACATTAGATTTAAAAATATAGAAGATTATACGTTTTGCTTAGAATTATTTTCATAGAAAGGATTTGGATTTGAATTTCTGGTGCAAGATCTTAATATAAATATGCTGAGCCGAAACCGTGTAAAATTTCTCCATTAATTCATAGAAATGAAAAAGAAATTAAGAACTGGATTTATCCAGTAATAATAAGAAAAAAAAACTATCTGATATATTTAGAAGAAAATATTAAGATTTTTTAAATTGTCAATAGACTTTTAAAACAATGGTATTCTCTTACTATTCAAATTTTATAATCTTCAAAGGTGATTTCAAATAATAAGTTGCTTTATAATTAAATACAAATACACATTTATTCGACGTTGGAAGTGAAAACATAATTAAAAATCCTATTTTAGCATTTTTAAAAACAGAAAAATTTATGTTTTAATTAAGAAATTCAATATTTATATATGATCAAATTCATAAATACAGAATTTCGAGAATCATGAAGAAAGGCATTTATGTTAATGAATTCTGGTGAATAGTAACACACATTGTTGCTAGATGGAAAAAGTTAAAAGTCTCTAAATCAAAAAAAAATTTTTATGGACAGAATACAAAAATTATAGTTATTGCCATGATGTGTAATGTAAAATCAGCGTTTAAAACAGTGATTAAAGACCAATGTAGAATATTTTCCGCGCAATAGTATATTCTATCGATTAGAATTTTTAAGTGTCATGTGTAGATAGTGGTTCACAGAAAATGATAATACGAAATGACTTCTAGTAACATTTCCTCGATTTATAGCATTAAAAGAAGGTAGCTATTTTGCAATTACCAAGGACAGATAAAATATTCCCACTGATCTATTTCAGGGGTAGTCAGCATTCACGAGTGCCAAACACTCTAGATACTCAGAGGAAAGAGAATGTAAAAGAAATTACAAAAATAAATTGGTGTCAAACAAAACTTAAAGTGTCTCAAAAACAAGTGTCAAGAAACTACTGTCAGATATGTAATCGTTACGATTTAATTATGGATTTATTGCTATATTTTCTGAAACTATGCTAGCGTTTTAGTTTGATCTAAATTAAAAAAATGGTTTTTGCATCATCCAAATAAAAAACTTCAAAAACACACACAAAAAATTGTATCAACAAAACACAAAGATGGTTTTCGTATCATATTAAAATTCAAAAATTACATTTTAAAAAAATTTTATAAGTGTTATTTCAGTGCAATCTTTTATTTGCTATTAAGGGTTTTTGATAATGCAATACAAATAATTTGCGAAAATTGTTAAGTTTATGAAGTTTGAACTTTTACATTAAAACATTCGATTGAGTTCTTCTTCTAAAATCGAGTTTAAATAAAGTACTTTAAAAATTTGTGTAAAATGCGTTTTCGAATATTTAATTAAAATCATATTTGTCTTATGAAGCAAGAAGTAGACTTTAAAAATATTCATCTTTAATATTTAATATACCAAAGTCAATCTGGAAGAATATGAAGGTAGCCAAAGACGGCTAGATTTTATAAAATTCTTAGAAGGAGCATTTCTTCATACATGTAAGCCTAATCAACAATTTTAAAATAAGCTGTTGATTATAAATGCTTAGAAAGATATAATATAAAACATACAACTTATTTACGCTACTGTGATTATTTATATTATGATCAATAATAAACGAAACATCAGGAATATATTAGAATTTAAAACCGCTATTGCCAAAAACTCTATGTAAATAAGCTAAAAATATATGTTGCGGCTAAGAGAAAAAGCTTATTTTTGTAAAACAAACTGATATATTTATTTTTTACTTTTTCTAGAGCCGCCTATTTATTTTTATACTAGGTATCTCAAATAATATCGCTATATTCAAGAATAGATTGGATAACAATAAGATACAGAATCATCAAAGTAGAAAATTATTTATTTTTGTATCTAAAAAATCAAAGTTTTTTATTGCCATAATAATTAATATGTATTGAAAAAAAATCAAATTTTATATCAATAGTAAAGCTAAATTCAGTAACTGAATCCAAATTAAATAAAACAAGATTATTAATTTGATAAATGCAAATAGAAGGTTGAGAATTCTAAATTTGACAGTTAATTAATTATCCCACATTCATTCCAAAGTAAACTGCTGTGAATTAATTGCATCAGAATAATAATTTTTTTTGAAAAACATCCGCGTTGTATCAAAATATATGATGCATATTTTAATGATCAATACTACATACAACGTTGTTCACTAAAAGTGCATATTTGCAAATTATTAAATATAAAGGGGAATTTTACATTCTAGATTTTATTAAAAAGTCTCGAATTAGAGAATTTTTTTTAATTGAGCTGTTTCGGTGGAATATTTTACATAAAAATAAAAAATTATAATGTATGTTAGTTTCAAATAAATAGCATTTAGTTTTTGAAAATGTAATTCATCAAAAAACCTAATTTTGAGCTTTGTTCTATAATAAAATTAGTGTTAGTACTCTTCAGCATTTTCGCATTCTTTTATAATACGATTAGAATGCCTTTACCAAAATTTCCTTTTTTGTTTGAAAAATACAGCTTTACTAAAGCGTTTTCCAAATTTAAAAAAAAATGATAATTTAAATAAAATGCAAAAATAGAAATATCATCTAAGCCTTTAGCAATTCCATATCCCCTAACTCTTGTTTTTCATCAACATGATAATTATAAATTTTTCATGAATATCATAAATTTTAAATAATTTCCTTACCTTGATGCAAGTGTGGGGACAGATACATCGAGCTTCATTTTTTCCGTTGCTTTCACAAACTGCATAAAATTCGCATTTCTTATTCTCACATCCATCTGAAAGAATATATTTATTTATTAAAATGAGGAAATATTCATTAGAAGAAAAGCAAGATTTAACGAAGAAAAAATAATTGAAAGATGTGTAATTAAGAAAAAAGCATTAGGCGTGTAGGATCTTTCGACATATATCACATTTAAAAAGTGCAAAAATTAAATCAAACGTATTTTTTACTTGCGCAATATTGATAAAATAACTCTATGAATTTCGAAATAATGCATAATTCGAAGTATTCGAAAAATATTTAAAAGATATTGGATTGTTTCTTATTTCATGTACATTATTATGTTTAATTCACTTTGCTCGTGGTATCAGTTTGTCGATGTCATTTTCATTGACAAATGGATAATAATAACAATAAAAAATAATAAATAAAATTAAAAAAAATTTTTTTAGTTACATTTTGGTGTTAATAATAAGTGCGGAATTTAAATAAGCATAAAATAACTTGTGTTAAATACATTCATTTAAGATACATATTAATTCTTATTGATAAAATTATTAACGTATATATTAAAAATATTGATTTAATCATTGATAAAAACAAGCAATTTAAGATTTTTCTATTATATATTAGCCGTAACAGAAAGATTCGCTAAAGAGAAATATTCATGATAAAAACCAATAATACAAAGTTTGAATGAATAAAGTTCACAATCTAATATAAACTCGGATAGTTTATTACATTGAAGAAATATAGATCATTAAAAAGTAATTGAGTTGGTTTCAAAGAAAATTTCAAAATTTGTGTGTAAAATTTTCAAATTAAAATTCAAAAATATCAATTTTAAGTATGCTAATTAAATAATATGTAAACGTAAGGGATTAAATAAAGAATATAAAACAATGGGACGTTCACGCTTTTTATAGATATGTTGCTATACAAAAGATGAGGTATGGGTTACTAGCCGCCTTTGGCGACCAGCTGGTTCGCCATGAGTAATGCGTTCTAAAATTTTCAATTAAATCACCTATTCATTAGCCTTGAAGTAATTCCGGGCATGTATTGGCCTGAAATTAATATTTTCTTTAAGATGATGGACGGAAAGTTCTAAAAGTACACCTTTTCCAAATAATATTCTTTAATTTTATAAATCAGTCAGTTTTAACCATCGGTTATGCTTCCAAAATATTTTTTAAAAAATCGATGATGTTGCCAAAATATTAAATATGTTTTTTTTAAAAGAAAGCGAGAAAGGGAAAAAAAGTATTAAATTAATGATACAGATATTGCAAACGATTACATAAATATGCCATTAAGTCGGGATTTCAATGCATATCCTGTCTAAATTCAATCAGGTTTACTGCAAATAAAGAATATTTTTTGAGTTAATGATATAGATATTGCAAACGATTGTAGAAACCTTTGCTTTGCATTTACTTTTTAAAGAAAATATCACATTTTATATTTTTTTATTTTATCCAGTCACGTGCTGAAAGTTGCATTTCTTTAGATGTATTTTGCGATGATAATTTTTTTTTATTTGAACTTCCGGCATTCTTTTATTTTATCCAGTCACGTGCTAAAAAAACATGGTTAAAATATTTCTTTAAAAATTCGTTAAAAATAGAAGCTTAAGTTATACATTAAAACACTGATACCATTAAAAGGCTAATTTTTTAATCTTTAAATTGATGTAAAAATCATGTTTGTGCGATCATATTTTTGGAAGTTATAGCGGAAAAACATCGAAATTTCGCTTGAATTTTAATTAATTCGAATTCTAATTAAAAATTCGAAAAAAGGGCTCCAAGGTGCACATTCCGGACCTCCAAGGTATACATGTACCAAATTTGGTAGCTGTAGGTCCAACGGTCTGGCCTATAGAGCGCCAACACACACACACTCACATGCACACACACACTCACACGCACACACACACACACATTGAGCTTTATTATAAGTATAGATACAGATAACTCTAAATTTTACTCAAGAAAAGGGAAAAAAATCTTATATTTATAAACTGTAGATATATGTGCAGGAGAGCATAATACAAGTGAAATTATTAGACCTTTTTCTTTATAAAAAGTGAGTTAAAATTTCATTGCAAAATTTTGCAATCGTTACTTATAAATGTTATAAAATCTAATTAAATATTCAAATAATTGGAATTATTCATTAGCGAGAAAGTTCTGGTTATTATTTTAAAGTATACAATTTTTACTGCAATGGTCGTAAAATATAATTACAGCTTCACGCGACCAATAAACTTGGCCGAAAATTTAAAGATGTATTTCAAAAGAGAAAAGATTAAGGACTCGAAAGAAAGAACATGAAATTGCAAAATATAATTATATCTCAGAATATGTCACTACAATGAACTATTGTACGGTCATTGAATAGGAAGCCTTAAAATTTTTGGAGTGTGAAAATCTTCTATATTTTTATCTGTTATTTTTTAATATTTTTGTGCTAAAAGACAAAATGTAATATTATATTTTGAAAAAAAAATCTACCAGAACGGGAAATCCTTTGTATATTATAAAGAACATTAGATGGAAAAAATTAAAGTTTAGGAGCATTAGTTTTAAAGAATGTTAGTAGTGCTTCTGAATCTTTTCCAAAATGACTAAACATTTCCTACAAAAATAGATAAATTTAAAAAAAAACATTTAAGTAAATGCTATCCATTAAAAAAACCGTTTCTTTTATACTAAACAATATTATGTTATTTCTAAAGTCAAAAACTGTGCATTGACAAGAAGACATGCTCTTCAGAGTCAAACAACAAATGTGAAGACGATGTTAACTAGAAATGAGCGACACTGTTTTTGCAGCTAACAAGAACAACGACAACACGTGTTGAAGGAAACAAAAGCTAAAAGTACTTCTATTTCCTTAGGGACTAAGAAAATCTTATTAACTTTTGAGGTACATTTTTATCGTCTAATTTTCCGCACCATCTATAATCTTCTGGGAGACGGGAGACAAGAATCTCATTGCTATATTGTCCCATGGTCCTATGATAATGACAACCTATGGAGCATCAGTGTAATTAAACCTTAATTACCTTCGTTTGAACCAAGCAAATCGACTATATAATTTTTTCCACGATGCTTAATTTTCATTCTTTTTTCACTAAACAGATTCTAGAAAACTAATTTAAGGCGGTCCCCAACAGATTTTCCGTGATTTAATTATTCTTCCTCGATGGCTGAAGTAGAAGAAAAAAAAAGGCAACTGAGGAGGCTTAGTGATTAATAGAGGTGACATAACACTGCAATGGAGTGCGGTACCAGAAGCACTAATAATGACTAGAAGTAATTTACGACGAAGCATGTCTATCCTCTTCCAGCAAAAATTAGTCAAGTATTTCATTTTCTTATAATGTTGTTCAAGAAGTCGCCTTTTTTGCTGCTGTTGTCGGTAGAGGAAAAATAAGGCTATTGATAACATCGATCGTTAATTTTCCTGCATTAATTTTGTTGAAGTCCATGATTGCAGGAACTTTGGGTGGATTTCGTTATTGAGGGGGACTGACGCAAATTAATTTAAAGGCCTGTTATTATCTAACTTTTATACAAAGATGGTTATTATTATAACTTATTAGTAAGACAATGTTTATTTTATTTTTACAATTTCAGACATAATTTTTGGTTTGTTTTATATATGTTGGGTTTAAGGAATTGATTATTAATGTACTTTCGTTTGAAATTATTTGTTTCGGTTTTAATATTTAATAATCTAAATATTTATAAGAAACACAGTACTGTAACTTCTTTGATTATTTTATTAAAATTCGATTTATAGAGATTGTTAAAACTTGAAGTACAATCATTACAATAATATTCGATGAAAGTTATAATAATATTTAACTTTTATTTTATGAAGCCGTGTTACATTTAATATTTCATATAAAAAATTAAGAAAAAAAAACTTTTCTAAATGAAACCAAAGGACTGAAATAGAATTATGAAGAAAGTCAGTACTGGCATAAAAGAATACATCAAAAAATAAGAAAACACAAATTAGGGGAACAATCATATTTTATTTTCTATATATTTTTTAAAATCCTCTATTTTAATCATTTGTACATTATTCACGGCAGACAATTATTTTAGCAATCATTACCTTGGTTGTTAAAAAATTTCATACTGATTTTCAGACTGTTCGGAAAATTCTTTACTCAAGGAAAAATTACTGGGAGTAAGATCAAGGATATCAGTTAGTTGAGGAAACTCTAGGATATGGTATTTCGACCGATATTATGACCATAGAAAGGGCCTTCAAATCATAGCCTTATCCAGATGGAGTGTAATTCACTTTTTCAGCGAGAGACACATTTATACGTCTGTAACTATAGTATTGTAACATGTAAGCTGTAGATATTTTCTCCGAATAAAGATTACACTCTGTAAATTTTCAACGATAACCTCCGCTAGAAATGGCGTAATTCCTTCACATTTGGAAAATTTTCAAAAAGTGTCAAAGCGTTTTGAAAGCATTGACACTTGTAATATCTTTATGGAAGAAATATGTATTGAGATAATATCAAAAGGACTTATGGGGATTTTCTGAAAGACAGCTCTATTTTTTAATGCAAGAAATCTTTTGATATAATTTGTAATTACTGTCACTAAGTACATATCCAGTTTCAATTTGCAGCCAAATGATTGATATTCTTGATTAAGGGATAAAAACCAGTGAACATTAAACGAAATCAGTAAAATTAAACGAATGTAATAAATTCATTTCGCAAGGATAATCATTTTTGAATTGTTTAAAAAAGTGTAATACAGAAGGGCTTTTCATTTTCTTTGGTTTTGTTCACATGAAGTCGTTCATATAATTAATAAGGGAAAAAATATTATTTAGACTGTGATTTTTGTGTGTTTTCTTTTATTCAATTATGTATACAATTTTTTTTATTTTATTAGTAATGGTTCTTCTCTTAATCGCAGTTTCACCTTTTTTTTTGTATTTACATTTTGAGAATCTTGCTTTTTATTGCGATTCCTTTCCTTTCATACAGTATAACCTTCCAATTTAATATTCTCAATATGAGTAAATTTGTATTTTTCCTGTTTTTATTAATATTTCTGTACATTTTTCAAATTTTTCTACTTTTTTTTTGTACAAATACTTGTATCTTTCCCAATTCAACTTGCTCCAATGCTTGAATGAATGTTGACTTATATTTTTGAAATTTGTATAAAAAGTTTTTGGCATTTACATAGTCTTTTATCTAGAATTTCATAAAACTCAATAGGATTCTATTATCTATCTTTGAACAAAATTTGTAAATACTCGAAATAAATCAACAGTTAAAGAATTTCTTAAAATTTTCTGAAGGTAATTATCTAGGGAATTCAAGGATTATATATATATTTTTTTTTCAATTTAAATATTCGAATTTTTGTTATTTGTTTGTTACTTTTATATAAAAAATAATTAAAAAATATTTCTCAGGCTTTGCATTCTGATATTTGTATTAATGTTCTGTAGCTACATGCAATAAAAATAAAATGAGTGTTAGTTATGAGGAATATTAAACAGACCAATTTTTTTAGCTTTTAACATAGGAAGAAAATTACCAAATTTGAGGAAATGATAAAAATGACTTGTATGCCAATTCAACAATTTATTCCATAATTGGAAACGAGGTAAAGAATATTTTTTTTAAAGTCAAAACTAAAAACCAAGTTGCTAGACTATTAAATTGCCATCATTAAAAGGCAGTTTTTTTTAATTTTTAAAAGATATTTTGTTCGATAATATTTCTAAAAGTTAGCTCAGAAAGACACAAAATCACAAAATTTAGTTTCATTTTACATGAAAATTCTTATTAATTTTTTAAATTAAATAATCACTTCGTGCACATTTCCAATTTCTATGTAAAAAGCAAATTTGGTTGCAGTAGGTCAAACTATCTAGCCTATATAGGGCATACAAAGGCACATATATACGTACTCATCCTATTATTAGTAGACAGAGGTATGATTAAAATACAAGGAGTCTTTAATGGAATAAAATCTTAATACGTGTACTGTTATTTCTTGCATTACAAAAAGTTAAAAAAAAAGAAAACGCAAATATTTGCAATTAGTGCTTTGTATTAGATATTATTCTCTTTATTAGTTAATACAGTTTCAACTACATTTGGCCATGGAAAGTACTGCAAAATAGCGATATAAGAAATCTTTTTAACATAGCAAAAAAAAAAAAAAAAAAAAAAAAGTGCAATTGGGAATATTCGAAATTGATAATTTAAACACAACTTACTATCACTCTGACGTATGAATAATAAATTCTGAAATTATTGTTGAAAAACATCACAATCCAGCTCAATTTATCATTAGGTGAAATTCAAATTAACGTTTTATAAAATCGGTATATTCCAGTTAAAATTTCAAAAATCCAAATACTTATGAAAAATTTGATAGCTATAAATTAAACAGTCCAATCTGTAGTGCAAAAGTTTATGCATACACATTTACCTTTATTATCAGGAGATACATTGAAATTAATATTATTTTATTATGAATTTTAATAAACTATTTAAACTACTTGGTATAATATTTGAAAAGCAGGTAGAAAAAGAGCTTAAAAATATAAATTAAGGGATATTATATGTACAGATTTCCATAATTATTATCACGATAATTTCAAAATTCATGGTTTTGAAAAAAAAATTATTTTTAATTAAAAACATGAGATATTTTAGTGGTTTATTATAAAATAAGTTAACATTTATTAAACATTTAAAAATCAATTGCTTAAGATTTTTGAAGAGAAAAGTCTCCATATTTTTTTCTAAAATTTAAAAGTGCAAGGCAATGAAAAATAAATATTGATATTTAACCCGAAATGAAATAGAATTCCTAACTTACATATTTCGAAATATGGTAGATTTCTGTTTAGATGATGGATGCTTAGTATCAGATCTTTTGCATTTTTTGATTACTTTAAGCTTTAGAATTAATTTAGACTTAAGCTTAAGAATTTTAAAGGAAGCCATCACTGACTGACTGCAAAGGATTGGGAGATATATTTTTATCAATATGCACATGATTTAAAGCTTTACTTTACAATATTTTTAAAAAGTATGGAAAAAGTAATTTTAATAAATACTTAAAAGTACTTTTGTAAAGCTTTAATTAATCTCAAAAACTTTGAGAGATGATATTGAGGGCTGAAATTTATAATCAAGAACTTGATAGCATTCATGCTCTGAGAAAGTCTACAAATGTACATCGTATCAAATTGAATTGAAAGATTTTATAACATTATTATTTATAAAGATATAAATAATAATTGAAAGATATTATTATTGCCCCCCAAAAATAAGTAATTTATTTATAAGATCTAAGGTAGGAATACGAATGTGCTTATAATATAAATATTGTGTTTATTTGAAACAAAACATATATTATTGTTGCCGAAACATCGAAATAGAAATTAGGTTGAATATGACACGTCTGATGAAAAAACAATTATAAATTATAAATTGATCCTGTGTTTGAGTCAAACAACACGAAAGACAGAATTTGGGTAAAATGTTATTGAAACATTAAATTGTTATAATAAATTTCAGGAAAATTTATTAAAAGTGTAGTTAATTATTTCATATTTGCATCCATAAGGCTATATTTGCTATGCATAAGTTGAAAGGACATGATTTTTATACTTCAAGCATATGTGTATATAATATTACAGAACTACACATAGTTTCAGTTTTCATGAAAGTTTTGAGAAATAACTACTGTCAAATTTTGTATGCAAATGGAGACAATCTATTTACACTTTTCACCAAATGTTGCCTAAAACTTGATAAGCTTTTGTTGAATTACTTTGCCAACAGCGAATATAATTTGATTTCACCACTTGGAAAATTTCAAAATTATATTCCAGTAATTAATAATATATACTTGCTAAACCCAGTAGTTTAGATTTTATATTGATATTAATTACTGCATTATAATTTATTCAGTGTGATAAATTAAACACTTGTTACTAGGCG
Source organism: Argiope trifasciata (assembly GCA_026543055.1). Classification (NCBI taxonomy): domain Eukaryota; kingdom Metazoa; phylum Arthropoda; class Arachnida; order Araneae; family Araneidae; genus Argiope; species Argiope trifasciata. The sequence continues at coordinate 537,922 of JAPMOQ010026769.1, read as the reverse complement.
TTTACTATACTTTAATAATAAAGAATAAATTTAGATGTAAAAAAATATATTCCTTCATTAAAATGATTACTGTGCTTAATAATAAAGAAAAAAATTTAAATAAAATTTGGAATTTTTTTTTATTTTCTCGAAAATATTAATTCTATATACTTATCCAAATATTTGGAATTTAATATGAGTAAAATTAATAAAAATGCAGAAATTAACTGTTTTAAGTAAAATAAAAAGATAGAAATACAACACACTTTAAACGTATGTCATTCAGATATAGCATTTCTAATTATTGTCAAGTTTATTATTGATATTTTTTATAAAATGAATTTCTTTTACGCATGATCTCAAAATCTTTGACTGCAAACTATATAAAACCTTTGGAAATTTCTTTATCTCTTTGATTTTATTTCAATATTACAATATTTAAAAATGAATATATTGTTATTATCCGACAAAAATATACTCCTTCGCTTATACAACGCTTTTTATCACGCACTTGCTGATATCCGACGCGTTGCTGTGGCAGAAGAAATAATTTTGGAAATATCGTATGAAATTTAAAGTAACTGTCTTGCTTAATTAGGAATAATAGAAATATTAATATTTATTTTAGTTCGAAAATGAATACATTCCTTAAAAGTGGGTGATATATGAAGCTGAAGCATGAATAAAATAAATTTTAACTTTTTAAACTTTATTACTCAAGACTTAAGAGCTGACAGTATTTTTTTCCCATCTTTTCAGAAACAAATCAGTGCAAGAAATAAGTATTCAAAGTTTCATCGCAATTGGCTGAGTGGTACGGAGGTGAATAAGAAACATGCGGACAAACATTCATTTTTATTTATACATATTACAAATTTTACTATATATATATAT
>JAPMOQ010026769.1:472869-531554 GCA_026543055.1 Argiope trifasciata | reverse complement strand
GACAGTTGTTGAGTTCAAGTTTGTTCTTGATCGTCTTAAAATGGAAGTTCCCAGAGCTATTCGGGAGTTAGTGATTAAACTGAGAAAAGATGGATTATCCATGAAAAGGATTAGTGAAATGACTAAAAAATAGAAGTCTACTGTGCAATATATTATTGAATGGTAAATTTCATTCACTTGAGGATTGAGATCGATCCGGGAGGCCGGCAAAATTAAATCGTGTGCATAAAAGAAACATCACAAGCCAGGTTCAAGAAAATCCCCGAATGAGTGCACCGTAGTTGGCAGCTGATTTAATGGTTAATTACAACATTAAAGTCTCAACTCAAACCGTGAGAAATGTCATTAAAAAAAGTGGTTATCATGGACGTGAGACCAGGAAGAAACCCTATATAAGTTTGTGCAACAGGAAAAAGCACCTCGAGTTTGCAAAGAAGAAGGTAAGCAAGTCATTATCTTTTTGGAAATTCATTCTTTTTAGCGATGAATCAAAATTTAACACTCATGGGTGAGATGGTAGAGTTATGGTGTGGAGAAAATCAAACGAACAAATACTAACTAAGAATTTATGTGGAACTGTGAAGCACGGTGGTGGTGTTATGGTGTGGGGGTGTATGAGTGCTTCTGGAGCAGGAAATTTGCAATTCATTGAGGAAAATATGGATTGATATGGATATCTGGATATTCTTAAAAAAATGTGTTATCCAGCGCAGAGAAATTATCTCTTGGAACTACATTTACATATCAGCGGGACAATGATCCTAAACACACCTCTAGGATTTGCCAAGAGTGGTACCTTTACCATGTTAAAGAACAACTTTATAGTCCTCCCCAATCACCCGACTTAAACCCCATCGAACATTTGTTGGAAGAAATTGGCCGACAACTTAAAAAATATGACATAAAAAACAAAGTTGAACTCAAAAGTGCCATAAGTAGCCTTTGCTGTTATATTTCACCAGAAACAACAAAAAAAAACTTGTAGGGGTTATGCCACAACGTCTAAGAGAGGTGATGAAAGAAAAAGGAGGGTCCACTGATCATTAAATGTATTTTGAATTTTTGTAAACTTTTTTCATGTGCTAGGGTATCGTACGGAGACACTTTTTTGTTCCATGTTTAAGGCATTTTTTGAGTTTTTAAGATTTAGTATTTAATTTTGTCAGTATTATCATCCTTTTAATATGAATAAATATTAAATAATATTAGTTTTAACTCTTTTTTATTTTTATCATTATGAATTTTGTGTGACAAATTAAACTTTGATTTGCATTCGTATCTGCCTACGGAGACTTTTTTTACCCACAGTATATATATATAATTCACATTCACAAAAGATTTAAAAATACATCACTTTAAACAAGTAAACGTAGAAATAAACACTTCAAAAATGTGCTTGTGAAATGAGGCAAAAATTGAGCATATATCATCATTTTTATTGAATGATATAAGTTTCAAAAATAGAAAACCAAACAAATCAATAAGTTTTCCTCAATTGAGACGACAGCATACTTGTCAGTTTTGGTTTTTACATCATGTATTATAAGTATACATAGTTTTAGCAGTTTTGTGATCATAGAGAATATATTTGAATTTTTAAACTCTATTTATCCCATCTGAGGAGCCTGTTATGTACGTAGAATGTGGTGAGTAATATGTCAGCCAACAATATCACACAAGGACAAAAGAACGAAATAGGCCGATTTTTCGGGGATTTTATACAATGAGAATCTGATAGGGATTTCTTTGACACTTATCGATTTAGGGAGAGATATTTTAGTTACCTTCAAAAGAAAGAGGTGAAAATTAACGATTTTTATTCCATCCCCTAGAGCATGGGAACTCGCAAAATTAAGCTTTTTTTATCGAGAATTAATTAAGTAATTAAAAAGTTGGAATTATATCAGGGAATACAAGAACACTTTAACATGATATTAATATTGGCTAAATTAAGAAAATAATTAGGAAATTAGTTAGGATTTAATTTAGACTAAGTGATACCATTGCAATTATATTATATATATATATATATATATATATATATATATATATATATATATATATATATATATATATATAGTAAGCATTTAAAAATTTTGGAAGCAGACAGGCAAGTTCAAAGATGGAGATTTTTTTTGTTGCATGTTGCATTTTCAAACATCGTTTTGCTCTCTCTCTTGTTTACGGGAATCAAGGCAAGGCAATGTTTGTAAAAAGGCGCGGGCAAAGACACGTCCGGGCGCTGGGCGGCGTGATAGCGGAAGAAGGGAAGCGTATAGAAATTAATTATCCCTCGTCTCATATAGCATATTTTGATGGGGAAATATTCTTTCACAGAGCTTATACATTATTAAGATTCTGATATAGATTTCTGAAGCGTCAATCACACGTAAGGGAAACACAGTTATCTTTTTTAAAAAGAATTTGTTTGCTGGTCATTTATCTATCACATCAGACGAAGTGTGTGAAAGTGTGAATTTAATCGATTCATCAATTTTACAAAGCGTCTCTAGATTTAATTAAGTAAAGAATTTGGAATTGGATCAGGAAATAAGAAAAAAAATTTAGAATGAAGATATTATGGACTGAATTATTATTGATTTTGAGAATTGTTTCGAAATGAAGTTAGAATTTAAAATATCATTATATATATATATATATATATATATATATATATATATAAACTTTATTTAGAAATATTCTATCTTCATTTTAATCATAGCTTCAGCAATATTTGTAATGTAAATAAAAAAAATCTTCAAATCCATTTGCAATGATTTGATACTGAAATTTTACTGTTAGTCTCAATTCATTGCTAACAAAGATTAAATGCATCACCATGGTATGACAAAGTTTTGAAATCGGTGGTTCTAACGCGACTAACGCAAGACTGCTCTTGGACATCACAGATCAATAAGAATCGTATTACAGATATCATTACATCTACATTGAAGGAAAAAAAAATTTCAACGCCAAGAAAGATTTGTAACAGGTAAAAAAAATGGCAGTTGTGTTTATACATCCGAAAGATGATGTGAATTGAAATTCCACGTTTCTCGCATAAGTGTGGAGCTAGTGTTTCCGCTCAGAACATGTAAATCAGGTTTTCTTTAAATGTGTGCTATAAAGTTCTTGAGCATATTTTGTCTTTGAAATTTGACGTATTGATTTGCAACTAGCCAAAGTTGCTTTTAAGAAGCCCTTATCAACAGCTCATCGAGTTTGAACGAGGTCTAGTAATAGGATTACGTGAAGGTGGATTTTCTTTCTGCTATGTTACAGATAGATTTGGTCGGAATGTATCCATTATGCATGATGGTTGGGAGTAGTGGTCAAAGGACGTTACTGCCTCAAGAAGACTGGATAATGCGGCAGTACTGAGAAGGGAAGACCGCCATATACAATTTTACAGTTCTGGAGCACCCAACTGCGTCTCCGGCAGAAATTTGAGCTGTAGTTGGAATCACGGTGATATAACTAACTAATAGAAATCGGTTGTTTCAAGGACAGCTTCGAGCTTGACGACCTTGTAGAGTTCCTTCCACATTGTGTTTTGCAACATCAGGGGTGTCGAACCATAGCTCATTGAAAGACGGAATGGGAATCTGCCGTGCTTATTGATAAAGGCAGGCTTTGCCTTAGTGACAGTAATGGCCATGTGTTGGTCAGAAGGAGACCAGGGATATGACTGCAATCAAACTGTGTCCTAGACACTTTGGATCTACACCTGGGGTCATGGTCTGGATAACAATTTCTTATGACAGCAAGAGCATTCTCGTGGTTATCCCTAGCACATTGACAGCAAATTTGTAAGTCAGTCTAGTAATTCAACATGCAGTGCGCCATTCATGAGCAGCATTCAAGAGGGAGTTTTCCATTGGAGTAAAGCTTGCTTTCATATCACTGCTGTAATGCAGCATGCTCTACAGAGTATGGGCATGTTACCTTGACTTGCGAGATCACCAGATCTGTCTTCAATTGAGAGGAAAAAAGATGACATTGGAGGACAACTTCAGCATCAATCACAGTCAGCATTGACAGTCCCATTATTGACAGAAGAAATGAAACAAGCATATAATTCCATACCACAATGTGACATTCGGTTCTTGTAGGATACAATGTATGCATGTTTGTGGGCGTGCATTGAAAATTCTGAAGATTATATAGACTGTTAATGTAACAGTTTTTCATATTTTAAATGCATTTTATTGAGTTTAAATTAACGTGTGATTTGGAAAAATTAATCAATTAAACATGTTAACTAGACTAGGGCTAATTAGACTATTTTTTCTTCGTGTCGGGATTTCTTTTTCTCCAGTGTATTTATAGTTAATGCACAAGTTTTCATCCATCCATTCGCTGCATTTGATGCTGTAAAAGAAACATTTTGAGCAAAAAGATTCACCATCTAGGTTCCCGAGCACAACAATGCATCTTTACGTTACCACGCCAAGAAGAATGGAGCATTCATGATTTTGGTATGTCACAACAAAACCCTGAGAGCAAGGCTTAAGTGCTTTTATTTTCCTAAAGGTCAGAGGACGGGAAGTGTAATGTTAAGCAACACCCCCCCCCCACCGTATTTTTTAAAATATAGCTTTATGTTTTTAAAGCTCATTTATATTTTTAAATGTCGGCGTCATAAATAGGTTTTGATTAGGCAAGGATCATAAATAGGTTACAATAAAAATGTTATTTAATGACCTTGAACACATATGCATGAGCCTTACGTGCAATATTTTTCAATTCTTACTATTAGTTCACACTCTGCCTATATATATATTTAAATATATTTTCAAATTTTCAATCTTAAATAAAATACCTTATATTCATTTACTCAAGTTTAAGTACATTTTTTGAAGTTTGTAGTGAATGGCGCTTGATGTTAGTACACTTTCCAATATTAATTTAATTTTATTAATTTTTAATATTTTAATAAGTTTTAGCAGTTTGTAAGGAAAATTGAAATCAGCAGACAGTAGAATTCAATCAGCATAATCCAATGATTTCAATATTTTCACGTTAAGAATGCGAGTTAAATTTTTATAAAAATATATTATTTGATAAATTAATTAATTTTAGTTTTATATAGGATAAAAATGTCTCTTATATATGATATTTAGCAGGATATTAATTTAGGAATAAGTGCCGTTATTGTTGAAGAGTATAGATTTTTGGAATAAATTCCTTTTGTCACTTAATATTGTGGTTCTGTTATAAGTATATAAATATTTATATTAAGTGCAATTATTTAATGAAAAAGTAACTAAAATCAAAAAAAAAATTCTTTGTTAACCTTAGTGGGAATTGATAATCACTTGTTTAATTTATCTGAATCGAGCGTAAATGCACTACATCAAAATATTATCACTAAATTTTAGGATAAATTTGGTTTGTTTTAAAATCATATGTAACATGAACAGAAACATGGATTTCTAAAATATTTTTCATATTCAAAAACTAAGTAATTAAAAACCTTAAATATTTAAAAAAAATATTATGTTTTTAAATTTGGAAATTCAAATTCTAATATGTTTTACATATATACTTTAAAGAACTTAAATATTGTAAATCTATTTTGGACATTTTAATACTTTTAAGAGGAAAATATTTGGCAATTTTTATTTGTCAATTTTTATTTGACAAACCTACAATTTGAAAAATTTTAGGTTTTTGAATAAATGAAATGTCATTTAATTTGAATAAAATCTAATGCATTTTTTCATGGTATTGGAGTTAAAGTTTCTGGAAAAATATATTAAAATAAAGGTTTATGAAATTCAGAATAAAAATATTTGCTAATAATTACGAATATGCCAATTTGTTTCTCGTTATTCAAAATTAAATCTTTAAAAAACCCTCTCATTGTTTTCCAAAATGATATCGATAGATATTTAAACATAGAAAATAAATTAAAAGAATATTCACAAATAAATAATGACAAAATGTTTAGTTGATAAAACACTTTAATAAAAATGTTTTTGCGTCCACTAAATATTTGTACTTGCTATTTGTAGTAATGAAAGACAGAAAACAATCTTAAGTTATTTTGCAAAAAAATTCAAATGTCATTATAAGATTATCATATTTTTCTAAGCGATATAACTTAAAGTGGATTAAAAGTGCAAAGATAATAATAGATATTTCTATAAACATAAAATACTATCAGTTTTCTCAAGCCTTTTAATCTTCTGGTCCGTATGTCAAACGGGCATTCCATCATCGTAAGAAAAATTATAAACTAATACAGACGCTATAAATCGACACAATAAATAAACAACCCCAAAGTTTTTTTTTTTTTTACTTGTGTTACATGGTAAGAAAGTGTTTTAGAAATAGTTCTAATGGATGGTCAATAGATGACAGAAATGTGACCCTTCACTTGAATGATGAGTGTGGCAACAATAATTAATTAATTAGAATTTTCTCGATATATAAATTAGGATCAAAGATACAATATCTTTTTAGAACATTCTGTGATGGCAACCATAAAACATCTTGTCAACACAGCTATGAAATAATCAGAAGTTAGAATTAGTAAAATCGAGATAGCAGTATGCAAATGAATTGTATTTGTTGTGTGGATTTGTAAAACGCTTTGTACTGTTATAAGCGTACATTTGCTGCTTGGGTTCTATTGAGTTTTGCAAGTATTGTTTTCTTTATGCTTTGTCTGTTATGTTATTTGTGCCACAATTTCGTGTTTAATGTAATGTTTTTATTCCTTACTCAGCATGTTAAACTATTCATCATATCAACAGTGGAAGGATATTCAGGAAATAATGTTTGTAGATTCCGTACTGAGTCACTATAATAATGCCTTCTAGAAACGCAAGAAGTTTTGCCTCTTTCGTATAAACAAAGAAACTAATGCCATGCATCTGGTGTACTTTACTTGCATGTGAATCAATTTATGTGAAAAGTATGAGATTCTGATAATCTTTGAAATACGTGCAATGAAATTTATTCCATTAAATTTTGATGTAGATTGTTTGATTAATTCATTTTTTCTTTATTTGTTATAAAAAGTCAAATAATTCCAAATTTCCAACACATATAGATAATTTTTCATTGTATAAAATTAAATTATCAAATAATTTAAATTTAGATATGAGGACTTTGCATTTAATAATTGTTATGTACCAAGCATTTAAATCATTGTTCATTAAGTCAGTGTTTCTCAACCTTTTAGTATTCACGGCCCAATTTTCAATCATAATTTTCATCGCGCCCCCCCCCTCTTTACCGCATACAATAAAATGTATACAATAATAGTGTATTTTGAGTATTTTGACGCTGAACCTACATTACAACCGTAATTTTAAATTTTACAAATCACCAAGAATACGAAAATTTATTGATATTTTGCAACAATGATCCTCAGCAATGAAAAAACAAGAATCCTATGCCTTTTTATTGCTCTTGCTTCCCGCCATGTCGGGAATCCTCACGGTTTTGCGAGAAGTTTCGATTTGTCTGGAATTTGTTTGGTCAGCTTAAAAGTTAAGTAAGGAGCGTGAGCAGATGTGAACAAATGTGTTCTCATAGGGAGAAGGAGAAAGTTCTATGACACCAATTTTAATTCCAGATAATCTCCTTCGAGTCGATTCTTCTATCGCTATTGAATTTATTCTGAATGTGTATGTTATATATATTTTCGTGTAATTGCAATTCACCGCATTAAATATTCACGGCAGCAGACTTATGCAAAATCATGGATAAATTTTTAAACGGGCGTAAGCGAGTATTAGACGATAGACAAGCATCAACAAGTACACAGATGAACATGGTTCCGAAAATAAAATCAAGAAAATATTCTCAAGAATACTTAAATTTTGGGCTCACTAGTACTGAAGTAAATGAAGAAGAAAGGCCCCTGTGTATCATTTACTCAAAAATGTTGGAGGAAGACAGCATGAAATCTAATAAACTTAAACGACATTTGGAAACGCTTCATAGTGAGTACGTAAACAAACCCAGAGAGTTCTTCGAATTAAAATTAAAATCATATGAAAAGCAAAAATCATTGTTTAAAAAAACTTTGTGAATGAAAAAGCTTAAATTACCTCTTACAAAGTTTCATATAAAATAGCCAGATGTAAAAAGCCTCACACCATTGATGTAGAGCTTATTTTGCCAGCCGCAATTGAGATAGTAAAAATTATGTTTGGAGATAATTTTGCAAAACAATTGCAGTCTATACCTCTTTCAAATGATACTGTTGCTCGTCGTATTGCTGATATAGCTGAAGATGTAAAGTGTCAGCTTTTGTCGAAGTTCCGTGACAAATTGTTTTCAATACAACTTGATGAGGCAACAGAAGTAATAAAGATGCTCATTTCATAGCCTATGTTAGATTTTGTGATGATTTGTCAGTATTAGAAAAATTACTTTTCTGCAAACCAACAGAACTCAAAGCAACAGCACTAGCATTATTTTCTATCTTAAATGATTTTATGAACGAGGCAAACAGAATGTAAAAATTGCGTCGGAATATGCACCGATGGTGCTCGTTCTATGTCCGGAAGATCCCAAAGTAATCAAGCCCCTGTGAAACAAAAATCGCCACAGTGCGTCTGAACACATTGCATGATCCACAGAGAAGCTTTGGCTTCCAAAGAAATGAGTCCTGGTTTGAATATTGTGTTAACTACGATTGTAACCCTAGTAAATTATATAAAAATGAGACCCCTGAAATCAAGAATCTTTTCCGCACTTTGTAAAGACATGAGTGTAGTACATTCAGCGTTACTGTTTATTCCGAGGCAAGATGGTTATCACGAGGAAAATTTTAGCAACGTGTTTACGAATTAAGAGAAGAAATCGCCGTTTTCCTTGAAGAGGAAAACAGACCGGAAGCTGAGAATTTTCGCGTTAGTTTATTTGTGATGAAATTGAGCTACATGGTCGACATATTCGAGAAATTAAATAACTTGAATCTTCAAATGCAAGGAGCAAATACACATATATTGGATACGAGTGATAAAATTCATGCTTTTTGTAGGAAATTGGAATTGTGGAGCAGAAATTTAAAGCAAGAAAATTTAACAATGTTTGCAAATTTGAACGATTGTATTAAAATTTGCCAGGCGGAAGAACAACATGTGAAAGCTATTTTTGTAACCATTAAAAATCATTTAGCAATGCTAGCAAAGGATTTTAAAAAGTACTTTCTTGCTGACGACAAACTGATATCAAGTTACAAGTGGGTGAGGAATCCATTTCAAAATACTCCCGAAGTACTCTCAATCGAAGAGGAATCAACCTTTATAAACTTCACGGCAAGCGGCGAAACCAAAAGACAATTTAGTAATAAATCGCTCTTTGAATTTTGGGCAGGAGTGGATGATGATTTTTCTGCACTAAAAACAAGGGAATTTCCCATTCTACTACCATTTTCAACATTTTACCTTAGTGAAACTGGGTTTTCTGCGGTGGCTTCTTTGAAGACAAAATATAGAAAAAGAACTGAAGGTGTCTATTTCTAATATTAAACCCTCCTTCGAAAAACTTTTCTCTGCAAGACAGGTCCAAGGAAGTCACTAATAATTATTAAATTTGTTTTTAATTTAGTAAGTTGTTTTAATTTAATAAGTTAATTATAAAATATGTCGAAATATATTTTGTTTTGTATGTGTGTTCTTTCTTTTCAGTCACTTAATTAATTTTTTTAAATAACATTTTCTCTTGGATATGCTTGTGCCCCCCCATTAGTGTGCTCGCGCCCCCCTAGGGGGGCGCGCCCCACAGGTTGAGAATCACTGCATTAAGTTATGAGTTGATGATACAAAGGCTCATAAATGAATATTCAAAATTCTGTTCATTATAAGGATTTCAGTTTTGATCAAAAGAGTTTAATTCTATATATTTAAAGTAAATAAATGGACTTAGCTCTCATCTTGCTCACTAATAGTCTCTTGACAGTCTAAAGTTACTTAAAAAAATATGCACTTTTTCTCTTAACGTTATAAACTTTCAACCAGTAAAGGTCTTTCTTTAATTGTTGCTTATTAAGTAATTCATTTACTGTAAATTTAATTGAAATCTATTATAAAATTTTAAACAAATATGATATAAAATAATTGAATTATGTCTAACAGTTTAAAACGATTTGCTTACGGCTCCAATCAGTAAATTTTAAATCTTGTTTTAACTTTAAAAGTTAGAATTTTTAGAATTAAAATTTTAAAAAAATGAAATACAATTATGTAAAAAGTAGTAAATTTCTTAATATTTAGATAAAATATATTTAAAGTTAAAAATCTTACATGATCGGTAAACTAGAAGAATTATTAAACTTCTTTTTAAAACAGCTATTCTTTTAATGTTCCTGGCAGAAATTCATTTCTTAAGTTTCATTGAATGTATAATAGAAGAGATGCATTCATCCTTTTAAAACATAGTTTTAGTATCAATTCTGCATAATTCATTCATTGTCTAGTCATTTTTAACTTCCACTAAAGTTTAAATTTAAAATATTAAAAAAAAATAATAAATAAGAAAACGTGCAAATATTGCAACATGAATTTCCACATTAAACAATATTTTTATTAATTTATTTTAAACCTGATTAATTTTGAGAATATTGTATTTTTTAAATCATTTCAAACAGTAATCTGAAATGACACGATAAAAAAGCAATAAAATTAACCAAAATAGTTATGGACTAAATTAATAAATTTAGCAGAATGTTTATTTAAAAATAATTTTGAATTAAAAATGGAAAATGTTAAAACAATTTTAATTTTCAAAAACAACAGGCAAAAATCATTTTCGGTGGTAAAAAAATATATATAAATGACTTTACAAAAATATATATATATATTTGCGTCATTCATCAGATTTCTAATCTTTTAAAATTAAAGTTCAAATATATTTTATAAAATGCGATTGAACTCATTCGTTTGCATGCTCAGAGCACTCACGCTACCATATAATTCCTGTATGGTAAACAAGATATAATTATAAAAATGTCAATGAATTTGCTTAATTTGGTTTGTATTGTTTACCCAAATAAAAAGGAAATGTTCTTTTAGTAACTAAAACTGTTTAAAAAGCAAACATACTTTGAATAGACGAAAATTCAATGGTGTGAAATTAAGACTATCTTTTATTGAAGCGAAATATATTTATTTTGCTACTATTCTATTATCTTATCCAAATATATTACTTCAATTAATAAACTGCAGAAAAAACATCATGATTTTCATAATTCTAGTGAAAATTTATTTTTAAAGAGTGTTTTATTTTATCTAGATTCAGCGCTTATGTTTTCAATTATCCTCACATAATATTTTTTTTTGTTTTTGAAAAAAGAAAAACAGTTATGTATTCTAGAAATAATCAATTGTTTCTAATTTTTCCTAGTGCGTCACCTTCAATTTAATATTCAATTAGCAATAAATTAAAACTAAAATATAACCAAGTTTCATCTTTGTAATTAGAATTTTATTTTTCTAAGCATTTTTTTAAAGGTTAAAGTTATTTGATTTTCCTTTATTTCTAAATAAATAATGTTAGCAAATATGGGAAAACTCTTCAAAAGCCTGATTTGAAAATTGGGAATTCAATTAATATACTATTTTAAAAAAATTATACCATTATGTTTCTGCATATTAATACAGTTTCGAAAATTTAATACAGAAAGGTTTATTTTTCAGAAAATGCCTTTGTATTTTATTTTACAATATGTTTCCCACGCATTTACAACATTTATAATTAAATTTAAGTAATAAGTGATTTATGACGAATGAAACAGAAAATTTAACATCAGATTGATATACTTTCCTTATTTAAAAATATATATGTTTATTAGTGAATTCTATCAAATTTTAATATTAATTTTTCTTAAATAAGTAAATTTTATTGATTGAATCATTCATTCGTAAAATTCTTTCAGAAAGAATTTTATCAATCAATTATTTACGCAACGAGATTTAAATACATACACTGCAAGTGTAAACATTCGATTTTATTTTTATTAATAATAGAATAGAGTTCTTTTTTTCCTCAATTTTATATTTACGAGTTTCATATTCAAAAAATATAAGTTTTGGATAAACACAGGAAACGAAACAATTTGGAGAATCATATTACTATAAAGAATATTCATAAAATAAATCTATGCTCATGCGAAATATAAAAATGTGTTGCGTAAACATTATTTGAAGTCATAGAAATGAGAAAGACATTCCATATTAGTATGTATTAACTCATATTCAAATATTGAATATCATATCTTAATCTTTTGTTGATACTAGCCTACACTCTCGAATAATTTAATGAAATTTTCATTAATATTTAATAAATTTCTTCGATTATTATATATTTAATGAAACATCTTTTAAATTTATTCTTTGCAATAATTGTTAGTTGTATTTGTTCTACTTTAATTTAAAACAATGAAATAAGGTACAATTTTCTTAAAAAGTTTTATAAAAAACAATATTTTTGGCTTTATAGAGAAAAATGCAAATTAATTTCTTCCAATCTTGGAAAAAATAATGAATTTAGTAAGAAATCTAATGGGGTATTAAGTCAAAAAGAAATGTCTAGTAGATTTTTTTAAGTAAGAGGGAAATGAAAATATTATTTTAAAATTTGTGTAATTTCTTTTTATTGTATTTAAATATATAGATAGAAAAATTATGTTATAAACCAATATCGTTAGTATTTCTGTCTGGGAAGCGTTGTCATATAAAAAGAATTAAATGATAAAACTGAAAAATGTGAATTACGATACGAAATTACAGCGAAATATGAAAAAGTACAGTTTTTGCAGTAAAAATATATTAAAAGAGAATACACACTTTATACACAGGAAAGAAATGGAATACCTCAATTAGCATTTATTTTTACTTATATTTATTCTTAAGTTAAATATTGTTTTTTTTTTCTTATTTTTTGTTACTTAAAGAATCAAGCTAATGCAAGCGAACAGTCAACAAATTAATTAATGGAATCGATCATCAATCAATCAATCAGTCAATTTAAAAGCTATAATACAAATAATAAAATGGTTTAATATATTATGACAATTAAGGAAATGAATTTGTGCAATATATGATGTTATTGCGCTTACTTATTACGGAAATATAAAGATCGGCGACGTTTTGTATCACATACCAACTGGTTTTTCGGCAAGCAGACTTATTTGAGGTACATTTAGATTTTTTGCAATCTCCTTTTTTGGAAAAGGAAATTGAAACCTAAGTCCTGTACCAAGAGATGTTTTTATTGCTCTAAGAAGTAAAGATATTTCTATATCAATGACATTTTCTATGCAATACAAATATCTCTTTGCAAACACTAAATTCAGATCTCATAAACAATTGTTTTATCCACCTAATTTACGAAATATATTTACAGGCATCCAAAATCCAACTCAGAAATGAGATAAAATAACTAATAATTGAGGACTGGCTGGAGAGATGGAATAATTACGTCAAGAGGTGAGCAAGCTATCAACATTATAAAAACGTTTCGGTGAGCCAATTTTTTTTTCTTAACCGGCATACAATATACAGCATAGAGTATTTTATGTGCACCAGAGTGGTTCCTTTGAAAGAAATTTGACTTGCGAATGCTGCACTTAAGAAAATTTTAGAACATTATGGCAACAACATAGCATGTACATTATGGCGAGAAGCAGACTCAGATGGCCAAGAAACTGGGATGTCTCTTGAAGTCGAAATCCTTATAAGAATCCCAGGCATTAAATATTCTATTTTTCTAGCATTTTCAATTCTTAACAACTTAATATGTAAAGTAAAATCTTTTTTCTATTCTTTTTGTAGCAATATGCATTTTCTCTAGAGGTTCTTTATTGTTTTAATGGATCCAGTGTCATTAAGAATTCCATCGTGCTAAGTGGCGTTGCTCTTCGGCGATCCCATCAAATTTCCCTCATAGCCTCTGGCTTGGAATGGGTTCTCACAGTGTATAATTATTTTAAAATACCTGTTTTAGTACTCAGTTTATAAAATCCAAAATTTCCTAGTAAAACAAACTTTTGAAGAGTGTACTGAAGTCGATAATCAGCATATTATTGAGTTAAAGAAGTGCGGGAAATTCTTTCTTCCGCTCTTTAATGGAGAAAATCTGTTAACCTGCTGATTATTTAGGTAATCTGTCCATCCATGATTTTCGAGCTTTATCGGTAATTATATATATATATATATATATATATTCTTGAAGGGGAAAAAATTAGAAGCGTGAGAAACATTTGAAACTTTATTCACACCATTCCGCTTCCCTGTTCTGAATGTTTATTTATCATCACTTTTAATCCCACAGATGTCTAACAATGAAAAAGGAAAAATTTTAGACTTGTCTTCTTTCATTTTTGAACTTTTCTGTTCGATCTTGCCTTGGAAAAAAGTAAAGCTTTTAGCAAAATTGCCTATTTTTGTAACATATGTATTTATTTTCTTGGGGTTCACCTGATGTAGAAAAAACACACACAAAGTTACTTTCAAAGAGACTGGACTGCATTAAGTAAAAGGAAATGAAGAAAAACTTGAGAAAAATTGAATAATGACTTAAGACAGTGAAGAAAAATGTTATCTCATATTTCTTGGAATTTAAATTCAGTTTATAATAGGAGAATATTAAGTACTAGTTTTTATATAACTTCAGGTATATTTGAATAATTTTTTACCAAGTGATATTATAGATTTGGTGCTTTTATATTTTAATATAATTTTAAACACCATAATATCATTAAAGTACCATTTAACTTAGCGTATTTTAAAGAAGAAAAATCAAAAAAGGTCATTTTTATTATATTACAAGGGATGTTTAATCACTTTTGCATATTACTGAGTTTAAAAAAAAGTTTGATTATAAGCGTAACTCCTTATTGACATTTATACTGAATTGAAAACCGTATAATTTATAGAATGCACTGAAAGAATCCACTTATTTAATAATTTTTCATTTCTGGCATTGACTATCTAAATTTACTACATTGTAGATTGAATTAATTTATTCATTCTCATCATTTTTTATTTGTTTGTATATATCAATGATAGATTCAGAAATAAATATAGAATTTCTGAATGCCTTTATAAGTTTTTAGAATACATTCTTGTTTCATGAATGCTTTATAATAAGACTAATGTTCAATGGTTCAGTATTAACATTCCATTTTTTCGTTACAGCTTTAATTTTATCTATATCTTAAAATTTGCACTTTTATTTTGTACTTTATCAGTTTATATATATATATTTACAGCAACCAAAAAAATTTTTACAGCTATACAGCCTTATAAGAATACAATATCGAAATATTTTATGATGTTTCACACAGGAAAAGCATATTGATGCATAAATAAACGCGTTTTATAAACTAAATTTAGACTCTACGAGCCATTCATGTTATTTCCGAAATGCAATTTTTCATCATACCATCATATTAATAATCTAACATTCTTTGAAATTATATTACTTAATTCAACCAGTAAAAGAGTTCAAGGCATTTTTTTTATCATTTTGAAATAAAACATTTAGAAGAATCAATATACAAAAGACTAGATTAAATCATTCATATTTTCAATTAAAAATATGACTGAAAAGACTATTTTCCCAAAGTATTAAAATTATAATATTTTTTATTATTTTTATTTTACTGATGTGTAAGAAAATCCCATAAATGTCGAAAACTTAAAACTTTCATTTTACAATTTGCGTAAATTATTATTGTTTGAATTTAGTTTAATATAAATGCAAATTAATTCTTCCAGATAAATTATTTAGCGTCAAAGGCAATAAATATACATTACCATGATAATAGTGTTAATTTTTCATACTGAAAAAGTGGAATAAATGTCCTTTGGATTACTTTGTACACATAAATTAAAAAATGAAGGATGCATATTTGTATTAAATAAATCTATACAATTTAAGCACTGAGTAACAATTTTATATTTTACTAAACATTCTGTGCAACAATCCTTTTGAATAATGTAAGCACTTACTGCAGAATCCTGTGTATGCAATATCAATATTGATTTTCTGATCGCATCCTTCTTGTTTCAGTTTGCAAACATTCGTGTAAGATATACCATCTGTTCCACAAACGGGTTCAAACTCTTCTGAGCAGGCTGGGCATTCGCATACAGCATAACCACTCTTGACAACACAAATAGACCCGAAATGGCAAACGTGTTTGTGACAGGGACCCCGTTCTCCTAAAAAGATATTGATTAAATGTAGTCAGAAGAAATGCATTTGAATTTAAATAATAAATCTTAATACAAGAAATCTTAAGCAAATCTTAATACAAGAAAACTTCTTAATCATTTCTGTACGTTAGCAGTCAGTCTGCTTTATGTAATCCCTTGCTTTTTTCTTGCATTGATGTGTTTATACTTTATGATTGCGGAATTTTTATTGGCTTATTTATATTAACGTTCGGTTTTTTTAACACAACACTTAAGGCTATTTTGAGACGTATCTTATAATTTTGAGTCGCTTTGAGATTACAAGGACGACACATAACTAATATCCCTTCTCACAGATTCCCACATCACATCAAATGAATGACATTTGCTTACAATTTATTTAACGTGCACCAGACTCATTTAAAGACGGTTCTTCGGTGGAAACGGATCTCAAAGTTGAAACTCTCCGGTTACGAAACCGCGACCTTACCTCCGCAGATTTTTATTCTACATCATATAATTAATTATAGGATAGCAAACAATAACCGTTCCCATTGATGTAAAAATATTTGACCTTATTTGCAAACTTCGCATCTAAATAGTGATTAAAAAATATGCCCCGTCAGTTAAAATTCGACTAAGTCATCGTCATCAGTTCAATAAGTTTCCATTTTGTCCTTTTTAAAATATTACTGTTTAATTTTCATCAATTATTGATCTTTATCCAGTTTTAATAAATGGAAATGCAATAAAAACTTTATAATTATACATTTACTTATTATTTTCACGATAATTTAAAAATTTCTTTCACAAAATACCATTCATGCTTTACAAAGCACCAAGACCTGTTTAATCAATCACAATTGCCCTAAATGGTCTCAAAAATGCTGCAAATTCATCAGAAAAAATTATATATAGCCAATTACAAAATTTATTGAAGTTATTTTCTTTTCTTTGTTTTGGGCATTTTCCTCAAACTTCTGATTGGATCAGGCAATTGTCCAAATTCGAGAGATTCTCCTTTCAATGGCCTACTTATGCGTAGATCGTCCGTCATTTTTGTTATCCTATCCAGCATCTCCACCTACCTATCGTATAAATGAAGTTAGCATAGATAAACCCAGTGTTAACAAAGTCAAAGATAAAACTCGCAAAGATAACTACAAAAGACTATTCATGGAGCAAAACCATACTTCTGTTTTTATCCACAACACGAAATGACTCGAATCTTACAGATTTGGAAAGATACATAAATTAAAAGAATATTCTTTAACACTAAACCTACCAGCATTTCACCGATACATTAGAACTGCTATTGGAAACCGGTCATTTGACCGGATCGTGGTAGCTTTAGTGTTAACAAACGAGAAATAACAAAGTAAATCAGTAAAATTACAATTTTTAGAGAACTTGCCTGCAGGCAGATACGAAATTGCGAACATAGAATTCTACCAATGAGCCAAGTTAGAATAAGTTAAGTTAAAGTATCATTTAATTTTCATTCTCTATTTATATTTCGTATTTTCAACAATAAGTTCATAGTGAATACAAATTGCTTACTTTCAGTCATATTTGCACAACTATATTTATAAATGGAAAAAGAAAATTGTGCACCAACTCACATCTAACTCGTCATTCTGAATCATAATTCATAAAATAATATCATTAAATATTTGGGTAGAATAGAACTGCCCATGTACAGCATTGAATAAATGTAAAAGTAATTTATTCCTGGAAAAACAGAAAAAATGATTCGGTTCCAATCCGATGGTATTATAAAATGCAGAAATATATTCACACACATCCTCCGTTTGTAAAAAAACGTAATCAAAAGGATTGATTGAAGCATGTATATTCTTGAAAATGATTACTATATTATATATATATATATATAACAATGAGTGAACCTCAAAATTTTTACAGAAAATTAAATTTGCATTTTTGCAATGACATCATATTTCATTTCTCAATAACAAATATTTAGCTAGGTCGTCTTATGTCCTAAATATCTTTCATAAAAGACTATGACTCTTTTGGAAATTTATAATGATTATACTCTTTAAAGAGGCTTCAAACAGTAATATTTGCTGTGTGTGTGTGAAGAAAATTTTTTTATCATGTTTTAAATAATAACTATCAATCCAATATATAAATGCCTATTAAATTGTTTTAGTTAGAGCTATTTTATTACTAATGCAAAAAGAAAGTAAAATTGCTGCAAGAAAGAATCTAATTTCATTTCTAATTGGATTTCACTCACATTTTTCTTATTAAATTATCTAGCAATAACAACTTTATGCATTATAGTTTCAAAATTGCATTCTTATGGTTATATTCATGTGTGAGCTTAAAAAGGTAATTTATCAAAAATAAGCTTTATTGGTACATCCTATTTCAATTCATAAAAGTTGAAAAAAGATAGTTTAGTTATATCAAAATCCCGTTTTGAAGCGACGCTAGAGCTATTTTGGGACAGAAATCTTAATTTTGATTAGTGGTCAGGTGACCACTTTCCAAATTTTCATATCACACCAGTAGGAGGACGTTTAGCTCCGTGGGATTTATTATGCACCAGACTCGATAACATGACGTTTCTTCGATGGAATTGGCTCTCGGACTTTAGGCTTTTCGATTATGAAGCCTAGACCTTGCAATCAGCCTACCTGTCCCGATAGCTTTTCAAAGCAAACTGTCAATGACATATATTGATGATGTTGATAAAATCGCATAAAATTACGATGACCTTTTTTCTTTATAAGCTAATTTTTATAGATATTTGTCTATCGATCATCCGAGTTACGCAATCGATCATTTCAATGTTTATATAAACGAAAATTATGAAGTGAACTTACTATCATGTAAAATTGTAGCTCTCACAGTCTCATTAACATGCCACTGAATGCAGTAACTCATTTTGAAATAACGTAATGCTTATCTTTTATGACGGTTTATATAAACAAAAGTTATTTATATAGTATTGTGGAATTAATTCCGAACTACTTATTTCAGTTCATATATTTATGTAGAAATTTATCCGCTTAACGTTACGATTACACAAAATGTTTTGTGCCAAAAATACATAATACTTCTTATGCAGAATTTATGGACAGATCCAGTTTTAGCCAAAAAGTAAAAGCCAAATGAAAGAGTTTGACCTATGAACACTCTATTATCTCAAGATATTGCTACACATCTCTACGATCTTACTCTATATTCCGATTAATGTCATGGAAATAGCGACACAATATTGTTGGGCATTTTTTGCTAATATGATCTGTAGAAAGATTGCCATCCATCTACAGGCCTTGTTAGTCTGAAATACCAGTGTTTGAATCGATGCCGCTTCCGAAAAGCATGGTTTAGGTAGAATTAAAAAAATAAATTAAGAAGGAATCCTTCAAATTAAAACTATCTCCAGCCACGAAAAATAACCCTATTTGGGTAAACTTTCTGCATGCATTTTAAAACTTCAGACAGCATCTCTAATAACCCTTTTACAGAGGGTTATCTATGCTCTAATCTTCTCAAAATATCGTAATTGGAATATATTGAATAGTCTTTTCCTGTAGTATAGTAAATTTTTATCACCACTAAAAATAATTTATTGGACCTCTTTGGAAAGAAAACACAGTTGCACTGAATAAGAATAGGAAGACAAATATAAAGACTCTCTGACTGTCAGACTCTTGACTTTTTCGAGTATTAAGTGGCTTTTAAGTGCAGCATAGGATAGTCAGAATTATATATAAAATTTCAGTATAACATTGCTAATTTTATATCCGATGAACTCAATATAAACATCAGTGAATAGATTTGGTACAAATCTAATTAATCTAATGAAAAGATAACAGCATTGTAAGGTACCCAAGATTTTTTTGGAAATAAAAATAAAAATATATTTAAAATAAAAAAAAATATATATATACATAAATTTTTATAAAATAAAAATATATCACAAAAAGGAGGTTTAACATCAGCATCATCGCAAGCTTAAGTGCCTATTTATAGCAAGCTTTCAGATAATGTAAAATTATATATAGATAGAGTTGAAAATTCAAAGATTAACATTTTTTTTTTAATTCTGAAAATGGTTATTTATTGAGTAAGGAGTACTTAATATTAAATATTAATAGTTAATCTTCAGAATAAAAAAATGAAATTTAGTATCACAAATTTCAAGTTATCATGTGAAAACATTATTATTTATCTCAAATCATTTAAGTCATTAATCAGTTCAAACCGGTTTGATTACGGTACTTCTCTCTCTCTCTCTCATCTATATTGTATCATTTTATATCATAAATCATTTTTTTATAATTTCATTTTCATATTTTCTAGCTGACAAACAAAGTTTTGGAGATCGACCGATTTTGAGATAAGAAGAAAAATAACAATCATAATAATAATTTTTTAAATGTTGACGTGTGTATGATCTGATAGTGATTGTTTCAAAATATTTAAACTGATTTATAACTTAAATTAATTAAGACAATTCGCAAGGATTCAGAGAAGTTTTAATTTGGAAATCAAGTTGCAACTTCAATTGGTGATGAATCATCAAATGTAACTTCCTTCTGCAGTATTTTCTAACAATCCTATTTGAATTAAATGTATTTATTACTGAACTAATAACCTTTATCGATTAAGCAAACAATATTTTAACTTATTTGGTTTATTTTTTAAAAACACTTTGAGCGAGTTCGGCAATAACACTGTTATTTCCAAAGGAAATATTACAACAGAAAGATAATTCAAAAGCTATACAATGAAAGCCGACTCCAAAATAAAACTACATTAACAGACGAGAGATATTTCAACAGTTATAATGTGAAAGCCGACTCCAAAATAAAACTACAATATAACAGACGATTTATCTTTCAAAAGTTATACTATAAAAGCTGATTAAAGAAAAAGATAAATCACCAATTGTTGCCTACGAATTTTGAGGTTTCAACAATTTGCTGCCTTTACATTTTGAGGTTTCAACAATTTGTTGCCTTTACATTTTATGACCTAAGAAACCTCAAGCCTAAGCACCATCGATTTCTCCATGATAAGAACAGCCCATAGTCTTGATAAAAAAATTTTGCTACATTTCTTATGCTGTAGTAGTAGATGACAACAGATTTCTTTTAACATTAAAATATGCTAACTTTTGTGAATTTAATGTTCCATGTTTAACATTCTGTAAATCTTAAGATAAAAAACTATCTTTAACTTGCAACTATCTTTAATGCTATTTAAGTTATGATAAAAATTTATTTCTTTTAATTTCAAAATAAAATTTCCATTTTCTCTTTTATTTCGTAGCATGCTAACTTTTTACCATGAGCGCGCAGTAAATTCATCGAGTTTTTGTAATTACTTTGCTCTCGGAAAAATAATTCAACACATAATTATTCACCTAATAAAAGGACTTGTTTTTGTCTCCGGAAAATAAGTATATATACTTGTTTTAAATAGAATGTCAGACAAAAATTAATGTCATCACAGTAGTTATTTTTAATAAAGAAAAATAAATAAATAAAATGCTAAAATGATGCACTCGATTGAATTTTCGAAAAGCGACAAACGATTTTAAACGTATGGTATCAAAGTTATTAAGAAAAGCATGCAATAGCTTATGCAATAAAATCAGTTGAAATCAGGACAGATAAATAAGTTTTAAATGCCAATTTATTATATTACCATGCTTCCAAGTAAAGACCCAAATTTACTTAAGATTTTTTTAGTTATCGGACATCTGTAGATCGATAATAGATCTTCATTAATCATTTTTTAAAATTTTCAACAAGGTTTCTATCATTGTAGGATATATAATTGTTGAAACACTAACGAAAATCAGAAAATATTTTTAATTTATTTATAAATTCAAAATAAATCTATTTCCACCCGATTAAATTAAATTTACTAAAAGGTATAAAATTTGTTCCCTGAAATACATTCTTCAGTGGGCGCCGAAAAAAATACAGGAACACAATTCCAAAATAAACTCATTTACAAGAGAATTCACATCCCGCATCATGGGAAGAAAAAAAGGAATTCTAAAACCAGGGGGAAATGATAGAAATCCTTAATCTCCTTAAGGACTTTTATTTCTCTTTTCTTTTGAAACAATATACATAAGTTAAAGATAACTTTTTCGATCGACAGGATTATCTGAAGCCTCTTAAAAGTTCATCAGACACTCTAAAAGAAAGCAAAAGAAAAAAGAGAGAGAATTTGGTAAAATGATAATAACACAGTACATGGTTGAATAAATGTAAATTAAGAGAGAATATATCATTCACTATGCTGGAGTAAATTTGCCGTTCTTAATTGTGATCTTTGTTTATTCATCTGAAAACAATGACACGCTTCAGTTACTGCAGTCTTTGGTTAGGGATTTAAGGTTAAGAATGACGATTCGGTAAAAAAGACAATCTGAATATTTTTTCGTAATAGAATGGAAAATAACAGCAAATTTAGTGCCTTTTGATAAAATAAATATATTATATTGCTTTATACTACATTGTTGAATTCAATCAAAACACGTTTTGATCTTCTCGTATTTTTTTGCGATTTACACGTTTTATCAATATTGTTGTTGCTTATGATACTTGTCATAGGCAAGTCCACTAAGTAGTCAGTAATTCCTTTAAGCCGAATTTTAGTATTTCTTGTTTCAGTAATGCCGTTTAGGATCAAGAGTTCATCTTAGCTACTCATACGTCACTGCCTTTTTTCATGGAGCGAACTTCATTCATACATTTCATTCACTTATCCACAGATCGTAATTTGGACCTCAATCTGAGGGCGATTACCATTGATCTAGTTATTGTTTTATCATTAGCAGTTTCAATCCCCAAATCCAGATAAGTAGCTTCAAGATGATTTTAATTTGTTTCTGTTAAAATTAATTCTTTAGGATAGTAACAATATTGATATTCTCTGAGTTAATCAAAATTAAACTATGAATAAATCTCCATCCTTTTATTAAGTAATTATTAATTATTTTTTTACTCGTAATAATGTAGGAAAATGTTTGCTAAAGCACTTGAGAAAGCTGTACCCATTGGAATACCCTTAACTTGTTTGTAAAAATTAATAAACATTGAAAACATAATTTTCGATAATATTAAAATTGCATAAAACCAGTCAGTTATGTTTATTAACTATATCTTCATTTAAATATTCTTCATATATAAGAGTACATACATTTATTAATTTCTCTTGGGGCAGGTTGGTATATAAATTTTTAAAGTCAAAAGTATTAATTTTATAAATTTTGTTACCTTTTAAAAATTCCAAATCATGTCTGTTATTATTAATAGTAAAGCTATCTTCGTCTTCAATTTTATTTAGGATAATCTTTAGGTATTCGAAAAAATGTTTCCTCGTGTAGTAATTACAACTGCCTGTACTACAGATTGGTTTTTTATGAAATTTTACAGTTGGAAACAAATAAGGATACTTTAAAGAGCATGTTTTAATTTTAGTTTTTTTAGCGAAAGATAACATCCTTTTGTCCTGTTCCTTTTTACTAGTATTAACTAAATCGAGAGTCATATTGGAAAAAAAGTAACTGGACTTGATAAAGTTAAGTATACGATAATCCAGAATGCAATTATTAGAATATAATCCATTCATTCTATTTTAAGTCACGTTTTGGACTGTAGTAAAATTTCAACAAAAATCATGCCAAACCTTCTAAAGCTCAAACAAAAGCATCACCGAATCAGATTAGGAGACAGCATACGATGTCAGTAGTTGTCCTAATTTAGTAAACAATGTATGTTGTTGTTTCTTAAGGCACTTGCCATGGACAAACCCTGCTATTACGAAGACAGCGATTTAAGCTGAAAGGGAGCGTCCCTTGATTTTAGAAGAGTCTACTAGGATCAAGATTACGGCTTTGTTCGCATCATTCATTCTCTTGCACAACCCCTTTTTACAGGAGGACATATTCATACGTCTCAAAGATAGAAGAGAGGTACAACAACAATACCCAGAACCATACCTCAGGACAACCAGAACAGGTTACACACACTGCCCTTATTCCAGGACACCGTAGTGAACAATGTGATTACTATCTGTGAGCTTTGGTGCAATATTCATAGTTAAATTAATCAAAAAGAAAAGGTGAAAAATGTTTGAAAAAATTTCAATTATCCACGTAGTCTTGTTAGGTGGTTTATTTCCTTTTGGGTATACCTATCACACTGCATATTTATCAGTAAAGAAAGCCATCAAAATAATTGACCTCTCTTTCGTGGCCCTACGACTGGGAAATGACTGTGTCTTTAGACAAAGGGCAGTTCCAAAATGATGACACATTCTCCCATTCGTCACATTTGATGGAAAGTTTCTTGGATAAATATGAAGAACCTTTATAGACAGTTTTGTACTGTATTCTTAAAGGCACACAGCTCAGTACCACTACTCCATTGCCTTGTTCAACGCTTGAGTTCCTGCCAAGATTTAAATGACCTCTGAAAACTTTTAGATTTCAACCAGGGAAAAGAAATCGTACAGAATTTGGCAGATCAGTTGTGGGTCCAGTAATGTTTTCCACTACAGCAGAATTGTTGCGAGAAATATGGAATAACCAAGAGGACAAATTTGATGAAAATTAGTTTTCGACTTTTATATCTAAAATTAATATTTTTTAATGAATAAAGATCTAAATATGTTGATATAAATTTTTTATCAAATTGATGTTATCAGAAACAAAATGAAAACAAAAATTACTATGGAAAATTTTTAAAAAGATTTTAGTTTTTGTAAATATAAGTATGAGATCAAAATTTTCTCTTATGATGCATTGAAAAATTCCGGCAATCAGTTTACAAACACTATGAATTATGAAATCTAAATAATAGTTTTGTTCTCAAAGATGGATATACTTTTAAAACACAAAATATTAGAGATTATTGAAATAATAAGTTAAGAACAAACCAATCCATGACATTTGATAACATATTAAAAACTTTACAAGACGAATATACTCGATTTTTTGAAAAAAATCTTATGGGATATAATGTATGTCATTTATTATAAATCAAAAGATATTTTTTATTTAAATACTTCAGTTACATTAATATTTTAATGAATTTTTTGCATGCCGCAATGTTATAAATAATACCCATGTATCAATTTAAAGTATCCATGGGGATTCTTGTGAACCGTGAGAGATGCATTTGTAATCTCAAACTCTACTGTCTCGAAACAAAGAGTTTTACCTTCAGATTGTTGCAATCCGAGCCTTTGGTTGATGTAATATTTAGCTACCTTACGTTGCTGCTATTGTTCTTAATATACGAAAGATGATCCAAAAAAAGTTTACAAGGTGAAGGAAAGATGACTTATTAACAGTAGAGTCAGAATACAAATTGTAATTAAGAGTCATATGTAGCGGTCTTCTCTTTACTTAACCTTTAGGCTGCGGCTACCCAAACTCGGAAAAGTTCCTTTGAATACGGCGTTTAGTGTTAGAAACTACAAGATGCTTTCCCCTTCTTTTAAGGGTGGTTGTTCAAGATAAGCTCTTCGATTTCAACCACCCGTAGAGTTAATTGGTCATCTGTCCGTTCCGTAGTAAGCGGTTTGCCTTTTTTTGCGGTTTCATCTCTGCCGAACTCTAGAGTAGGCTTTTAATCGCAGTTTTATTTTTTCCCACTCAAAATTATTTCATCAATTCTGTAGTAAAAAATATTGCATTATACGATATATGCTGAATAGTTTAGTACATTGAACAAAAATTTTTCAATTGTACTTAAAATTAAATCCATTTCTCAAGCTTTACTGAAGTTGCGAATTAAACTGACATTGCTTGAACACAGCATTGTGAATTTTACTTTATTTTTATAATTTTAACTCATCAATTTTACTAAAATGTAACGATTTGTGCATATTATATATAAAGATCCTAATTGTTCATATTTTTTTTAAGTATTTACATATCTTCGAGCATTACACGGATAACAATTCTCTATTGCTCTGCAAATTAAAAATATCTGCAAATGTTTTTTTATAATAATATATTATTCCCATAGTAATTGAATATAATTTTTATTCCCGACATAGTTCA
This sequence comes from Argiope trifasciata, assembly GCA_026543055.1. Classification (NCBI taxonomy): domain Eukaryota; kingdom Metazoa; phylum Arthropoda; class Arachnida; order Araneae; family Araneidae; genus Argiope; species Argiope trifasciata. Next base: position 505,322 of record JAPMOQ010026769.1, on the reverse strand, counting down.
AACCGTTTGTAATGTAAATTACTAGTAGCGTTTTTCCATTATATTGCCGATGCTTAAAATTTAAATTGAAAACATTTTTTGCTGAGAATTTCAATTTCTGATTGCAGAGTATTATTTTTTTAAAAATATGTTCAGTTTTGTAGACATTCAGTAGCTTAATTGTATATAAAAAAATTTTCCACACAAAATTTACTGATCAGTAAGTAATCAGCAGATTTAAGACAATCAATATAACCAACAATATAGTAAGACTTGAAATGAATTCGATACATAACATATGATTCATAAATTAAAAAGTTTATAAATCAAATTAAATTATTAAGTTATATTATTTCATATTAAAAGCTTTTAACTTTATTTTTGAAGCTCTTTTTTCTGTATAACATTCTCGATTATCAGCATTCATTATTCAATACTAGTATTTTTACTAAAAAATGATTTAGAATATCTTTGAGAAATAGTTAGAATTAAATATAGAATTCCTGACTTTTTAATGCAGTTTTGTTTTATTTCAAATCAAATATTTCCGGAATAATTTGAGATTTCAATTATTTTTCAGTGGATTGAAATAAAGCTATAAGATTTTAATATTTCTTTTCTGTTACTTGAACGCATGGAGAAACTAATTATTATTTTGATAGATTTTATGAATCTCCTTCAATATTTTAAAACTTTCTAACGTTTACAGAATTATGAAATATTAAATCAATCGTTTTCATAAATAATTACAAATAATGATGAAGCCATGAGTTTAATTAAACATAATAACCAAAATATATTTCTAGCAGAAATATATCAAGTTCAAGTATGAAAATTGAAAATTGAAAAAAAAAATGTAGGGCACCGATTACCTTCATTAGACCATAGCATGATACGAAACATCAAATAATTCTTGGTTCAAATATTTATCATTCGATTAGATGGACTCAACTATAAACATATATTAATATAAAGTTGTAAACTTTTTGAATAAAATTTTTTAGTTGTTAAGCATTGTTTTGTTTAGTGACAAAGGAAGTCTTTTTAACCAATTCTTGTTTGAGATAAAAAAAATTATTTCATTTTTATCAGTTAAAAGAAAGAATAGTTTTATTTCCCAAAACATAATTTTTGCTGTAATTGCAATTAATAATTCATGTAATTTTTAGGATTAAAGTGGCTTTAACTTTCAAAACTTTTTTTTTATCAAAATATATTTTTTGACAAATATTTTTCTCTATGGAGTGTCTTCAGTTTCTTCATTTCATTTTTATTTTGAAGGAATGAAGTAATGATTTTTAAATGAAGGAACGAAGATAAAGAACAATGTTTTCAATCAAGTACTAGTCAAAAATGAAATTATGCTATCTCATTCTGTACTCACTCCCCTAGGAAGTTTAAAAAGGAATGTCGCCAAAACACGGTCAAAAGTTTCATTGTCGCCAAAAGTGATTACAATAGTGATTCCCGACCCTAAGGGGCGCGACACAATACGGAGGGAGTTTTATCAGGCAATTACGGCTCAGCTGGAAAGCTGAAGTGGGGAAAGGAAATCCAAATTCGTTCCTGGTACAGCAGTTGTACCGAGCCGTACGGAAAGGTAAAAAATATCTTGGTACAACTGTTGTACCAGCCGTAAGCTAAATGTTAATCATCAAACCTGTTAAGCCACCTGCTTGTTTAACCCTTCATAGTAATAATCAGGTCCCTGTATATTAAGCCAGTTCTCTGGATTTTTTTGAACATCTCCATCTGTTATGAACCCTATTTTGGATAAGTGTTTCTTCAAAGCCAATAATAGGAAGTATTCATTTGAAGCCACATCGGGGCTGTATGGAGGTGACTCCAGACTTTCCAAATAAACGTTTCCAGCGATCTATCTACCCGCTTCAAAACAAACACGCCATTTTGTCACCTGCTGTCTCCTCTTTACTTTGCCCCCGTTCACTTCAATGATTTGTCTGTGAATGTCCGATGGGGACAAATTCTTGGCCCATAAAAATTGTACCACAGTTTGCACCTCTGTGCGAGAACACTTTTCTAGACATCTTGCCATTACTGCTGCTGTTACAGGTCTCGGTACTATCTCAGCCTAAGACAACTAGCGCCATGCGTCTCCATTCTTGGTAACAATAATCTCATCCACAATTTCTACTTCCCAAATATTGCTACTTGTAAACGTTTTTTGGATCCCCCCTCGTAATTCTAGATCACAGCAGATTTATCTAAAACACCATTTTCCTTTTCAGAAAATTTTGTATTGAGATATGTGCAAAAATGTTTTTTTTAAACTTTTCTCTCCATTAGACCACATTCTCATTTTTAAATCGTAATGAAACTATTTTTGTAAAAATGAATTTTTTTTTGTCTTTATTCAGCTAAATATTTGAAAAAATAATTAGACATGATAGACCGGGTGAAGCATATAATATACATTGTTAAGATTTTTAACTTAGATATAAAACTTTATTTTTACTTCATGTAAATGGATCATCTAGATTAAAACTTTTTTTTTTTTGAGATTTTTTGAAAGAGCACAATCATTTATGAGAAAAAGTATAATTCTGCTTTGCTAATTACACTTTTTATGCTCAATTCTACAGTTTTTTTTTCAAAACAAAATTCGCTTAATAAGTTATAAAACAAATATGAATGAGCGGCTACATATCTTATGGCAAATATTTTTCCTTTTCAATTTCTTATAACTACTTAATTCCTTATCTTTCTTTTATGACTTTTCAAAAAAAATTAACAAGTTTTTTTTAAATGAAATACCGCTTCATATTACTGTTATGTAATTAGTGAAATTTTTCTAAATGTTGTTAATTCTGGTAAAAGTAATTAAAGAATGTCTCAAGGCATAAAACTTTAATTACATCTTAGAAAAAAATTAAACACAAACTTTCTCTTTGAATAGCATAAAACTAATCCACTGTAATTTGTGGAATTTTTGAAGGAATTTTTTTAGAAGAATCCACCAAAGATAATATATTTGCTGCCATAATTAAGTGTGTGGCGATATTTTTTTCATATTTTCAGTGTTTTAATCATCGTAAAACGACAAAAGTATCCAAATGTAATAATAAAGAATTATTCAAAATAATCTGATGCTAGAAGTTTTATTTTATATTGCAAGCTGTTTTCTTTTCTTGTGATAGAAAGGATTAACGAAGCATTATTTTGTATTTATTGAGAGCATTTTACCACTATTTCATTGTTCTTTGAGCTATGTTTTTCTAAAAATATTCCGAAGATTTCTATCATTTACAAAAATTTAATACAATAATATTTTAAACTGTGCTATTACTTTTCAGATAGTCTTAACAAAAATTTAAATTTTTGTAAGTAATAATTTGTTTTGAGAATTGAATTTTATATCAAAATTTTGAATAAGGTGATATTTTGAAATTTGTGTCACTACAGCAAAAATCCTTTTGTTGTTTTTAATAGCCATTTGTTCAGGTACTCCTGTCTCAGACTGAATTTTTTTAATAATTACAATTTTGAGGAGTAAGATTAGGTTGTTAAAGGAGTTTTAAAAATGTTTTAAACTGCTGAGAATTTCCTTTGTATTTCATTTCATTTCTTAGGAATGGAAGTTTGACCTAAGTATTAAAAAGCATATTTAATAGTTGAATTATAGTTTAAATTATGAGTAAGCTGTATATCTATGAATTGTTTGGTAACATTGAAAAAAAAAAGACTGTTTTAATTTTAAAAAAATGAAATGTTCCTTAAGATTCAATGGAATATAAAGTTTTTTTTTCTTTTCAAATTACTGATATTTTGACGTGAAATGATTTATTTTGAAAAATGTGGGTCAATTAACTGTAAGTGGAATGCTTTATATTTCCTATTATGGTTTCTAATGCGATTTTAATTGAATAACTCTCAATAAGAGATATCGTGTAAATACATATAAGATTGATATCCCTCTTCAATGAATGTATAAAATGTGACTCTTTAAAAGCTTTACACTTAAATGTATTTAGTAATTTTTAAAACTTCGCATCGTTTCATTATATTTGAAAGTACATAACATCTCTTTTAAAAATAAATAAATAGAATTTAAAAAATTCAGCCTCAAAAATATTAGAAACTGTGTTGTTACTAAACGTGTTTATTTCATAAATGCAGATGAAATCTGTTACAAAGTAAATCCGTACACCACATGCATAATTTGTGTTACCATGGGTATAGATAATGTTTTCTTAATAACAAATTAATTATTTAAAAATGTGTTAAGTACGCGAAATTCGTTGATTATCTTTAATTGTTTAATTATTTTCTGTGGAATGAAGAATATTTGTTAATCGTAAGTTAGCGAAGATTTATTTAGAATTGTAACTGGTATTTAACTTTATTAAAAGCCTAAAATAAAAATCTATTAAATATTTGTTTGAATGCTTTTATTTTGTAATTTGTCTGCACACAATTTGCCAATGGATCTAGAAAAAAGATAACTGCTATTACCATTTTTATTGCAGCAATTAAAAGAAAATAAACGTTATAGGAAACTGAAGTAATTGCTAAATGAATACTGCTATTTTTTTAATAATATTATTTTCTGAATTGGTTTTCCGACACAAAAATATTTAGTCAAAATAAATTCAAGAAATAATTTAACTATGTGTGTCAAACATATCTTTTTTTTACAGTTCTTGTAAATTTTGCATAATTTCTTATAATTATCTAACCCCTTTCCTTTCTTGAGTCAAGTTTGACTAAATACTGTGCAATATGAATCGTATACACATTCTTATTAGTTAATAATTATTAAGAATGATGTAAAATATCAAACATTTGCAGATTAATCTCTGAGATTTCTAAGCACTAAAAGTATTTTTATTTTTAAATATGCATATTAATGGGTTTCATTAATTTTCTAAGTGAAAAATGTTATATTTTAGAATATCGAAGCAGGGGAAATAGCATATTATTTTGTTGCAATTAGTTGAATAGTTTTTAGCATATTCTTAAATACAAATATATTTCTAGAGCATAATTAAATATTTTAATAGAAAAAGCATTACACACTAAAAAATTCCTTCATTTGTTCTTGCACGTTCATTTAACTAGGTATGTAAAAGAATGTAAAATCCGAACTTAATTGAATGTGTAATACACGAAGCATTTTCTTTAAATGGAAGATAAAAGTCGAAAAAATTTTATCGCTTTATATCACTTTAAAAAATATAAAAATTATTTGCAGTCAATTTTTAAAAACACGCGTATTATTTCTACTTTTATTAATGTTTAATAATAAATTTATTATTATTTATTTATTTGCAATAAATAAAATAAAGTAATAAAAAGTAAAACGATTTATACAATTTTTTTCGAAATTTGAAAGTGAGCACGACTAAACCATTCTCCATAAAATGATAAATGATATCTCTAGAATTATTTATAAAAAAGTGTAACATAAAACATTTTTAAGGACACAGCATTTTCTTTCCCAAATAGAAGTCGAACATTGAAAAACTTCCCTAGCATTGGAAAGAAGTTCCGAAGCATAGGAAAACGATCCTACAGCTAAGATTTTATTTTCCCTCTTCGTCCCAATTGTATTTTCTCCCAATGGGCAAGAGATATAAAACTCAAAGAATTCGAGGCAACTCTTGCACAAGAGGGACTTGGAGCAGGAAGAAAGAATCAGCCGGGAAAAGTTGAAAATATTAGGAAACCAGTGTAACCTTTGTGTCCGTGTTTTTGTGATTTATGGTTGCACTTAGCATATTGCGGGGAGTCGGCTGCCTCTGGGAAAACGACTCACTGCCTGTGCGATTCAGGAAGAAACTCAAATTCCTGAGAAAAGTCCTCAGACATATCTTTTGGACTAGATGTAACAAAAAAAAGTACTTTTTTTTCTTTCCATTTGAAAGAGGAGTATTTCAAATAACTCGAAATGATTCCAAATATTTAGAGTGTTTAGTGAAATAGGAAAGAGTGTGGGATAAGATGGGAAATGGGTATTTCTTTCTTGGTATAATACACTGCTGCCAGCTATATTTACCGCATATTTTGGAAGCAAAATCTTTTCCCCTTTTATAAAGGTATGACTCGAATAAATGACTAGGGCCTTAATACCGTTTTTTGAGAAAGAATATACTACTAGATTGCTTAGTAAATTGAAATTTTTTGAGTTAAAATTAACTAATTAAAAAGATGATAATTAACTATGATTATCGATTGTTGATTTGGTGACGATGGGTCAAATGAAGGATTGGTTGATTTTGTGTGATGCAGATGACAGATTAATGTTTGGATATAATTGAATTTTCAATTTTTTTTTCTTTTTAAACTAAACGTATCCATGTAAGTATCATATCTAGAAACATAAAATTTTGAGTGTAGATATTAAAAAAGACAAGGTATATATTTCCTAATGGCATTTTTCAGAAAGAATCGATTGCTTAGTAAATTGTAATAGTTTCAAAATTTAATTGAACTTTAGTTAAATCTAAATAAAGATGAAAGTTACGATTTGGATAATTGACTATGATAAATGATTGATGATTTGATTGGTTGAACAAAAGCTTGGATAATTATGCTTTGATATAGAATACAAGTTGATGTATGGCTATCATTGCATTTTCAAATAGTTTCTCTTTAAATCAAAAGTGCCATTGTAATCAAACTATCTACGAACACAAAATTCAGAATCTAGCCCTCAATAAAAACATACCGGATAGGTATTGAAAACATATGTATTTCAAAATTCTAAAGAAATACAGAATATTGGCCTGCACTGTTTTTAAAACTGACTGAAAGAAACTAATTGTAGAAAAGAATACAATTAAAAAAATAACGTAAGCATTATTTAGTATAAGTGATATTAATTGTGTTTGTATTGCTGCAAGCATAACGATTGTTCAAGATTTTCAAAAAAAATGAAGCATGGAATATTAAAATACTGAAACAGCTTTTTATGCTAATATTGCTGTAAATTAATCATTGAGATAGAAATATCATGTAGAGTAGTTACCAGAAATATCATGTAGAGTTGTTACTAGATTTCAAAAACCGCAATTCCTTAGAAAACTTTTGAATATGTACGACATTTATTTTTTAATTTCTTTTACTAATCTTGTTTACACAAAGGCTGTAAATCTAATATGAATCAATTGGAGCTGCAGTATTTCCGGATTACCTACATCATTTGCAAAGACGCGTCAAAGATGAAAGTACGAAATCAGCAGTAATGTTTTACAATTGCACCTTTGATTGCATACCCATAACTATTATTGGTTCCAGCTTAATAAGTATCTAGAAAGCGTCCATTTTTTTGATAAATCGATTCATACTGTAAGGGATAAACAATCGTTGAATATGGTGATCAACTCTTTACCTTTGAATCAGAGTATCTGAAATAATAATACACGGTAATGACAAAAAATTAAAAGTATTTAATTAGTAAACCTAAAATTTCGCAAACTCAGAGAAACTCTTTACACTCAGTTTGTTTTATTTAAATTATCCAGATACTTTGCAGTTTGTTTCAGTGCAATTCAAGGGTTATCTGTAAGTGATTTTGGATTCTACAATACGTTCTGTCAACAAACACAAGTTATTTAATATCTCTTTCAAGATCTTAAAACATGGTTATAATTTGTTTAAAAATCAGTTTTTAAACTTCTCATACTATTTTGGATTTATTGACTTATAAAAACTATAGTATATAAATATAAACTTTTCTGTATGTATTTAAAACAGCTCAAAATGCAGTTAAATATTTCCCAAATTCCTTTTGCCTCGTTTTCGGGGCAAGACGTTTCTTATAAAATAAAGTTTTTATAAAATATATTTGGAAATAAAATTTTTAAATTACAATCTGTGATATTTCCGAATTTGAAAATTAGAATTTAATAGATTCATCGTTTCAAATTGTTTAGGAACATGTTTCATAAATTTTAAAATGGTTTATACATGTTGTGAAATTAATTTATATGCAATTAATTATCTATTCTAATTTTGATTATTTTAAAAAATTAAATTAGAATATTGTTACTATTTCTATTAATAACTATTAATTAATAACTATTAACTTTAATACAAACTTATGTCAAATTGGGTGCCTAGGACAATATAAGTCTGATACCGCTTGAATTTGATCAGTAACTTTCGGCTATTTCGCTAGGTTTAAAATTCTAAAAGAGATAAATTTCGTTTTAATCTCAAGTATAACTAATGACATATGATCGAAAGTTGGTTATTATATTCACTTCATCGTACATCCAAATACAATAGCTTTATTTATAAAATTTTTTGTGTTAAAATTTTTATTTTTAACGAAAATTGTTCTAAGCTGTTCTCATTCAATTTATTTAATAGCTGTTCTATGACATTAGTCATATTTTCAAATTACTTTTTCTTTCTACTGCTGATTAATACGAGTTTTCAAAAACACTATATTTATCTGCACCGCATTACAAATATAAATACTGCCATAAAAGTAATTTTATTTTAAATGTTTCTTTCTCTATTTATCATTTTATCATTTGGAGTATACCATGTCTATTAATCTAAAAGAATATTCATGGTTTTAGTTTCAGATATTTTAGTAGATTGTTTTTTATTGGTTAATATTTCAACAAATATTAATTGCTTATTAATTTGTTTTAAAAACTCTTATCAGAGAGAACTATTTCAGTTTGTTAAAAGTCATTTTCCAAATCGATTTAATGTATGTTTGATTTATTGTCGAGAATCAGAAGCCAAAATAATTTATCTTCGCATTTATAACAAACTAATTTTACAAAATTTTGATTTGGAAATAGAAACGAGGTTATATTGAAAATAAAGATGCTTACTGTCTAGATTAAAATATTAATTTATTCCATTTATTTAAAGAAATATTGAAGAAATTATCTCTGGCGAAATAATTATAAGAATGCGGGCTCGAAAAGTAAGACCTGCCGTCCATTATATGTTTTTATGTTCTCCCAACCGGGAGTACCTCGCATATAAGGAAGGAAAGCTTCCGATATTGTGGCTTGTTTTCGTCACCAGGGTAAATAAAATAAAAAATAGTTATCTTCCAATTCCAACCAACGAAGGGACGAGCTTCCCACCGGAATGGTTGTACAGTGGCTAGTGATGGTCTTTAGAACTCTATATTGGTTACAGTCGTAACGATCTGGTCAATCAGAAATAAATCCTGTGCATTAGTGGCAGGCCGAAGTAGCCGGTTATGATTATTTAATTATGCTTGAGATATGAACGGAATGCAATTCAAAGAAGATAATTTGAAAAAGTGTCAAATATTAATTTCACATTATTTGAAGTTAATAAATTATATTCTATAAAATTATTTGATAATACCATATATGTTCAGAGTTTTATATATTTGTGTCTATAATTCAATTCTGAATTGCACGATGAAAGCAATAATGTAATAAAATACTTTTACTTACAAAAAGTATAAATTATTTTTCTTTAGTTTCCATAATTATTGATGAAAATAAAGATGGATTTTTATTTAAAAGAATATGCATTTTATGATTGCAAGTACAAATTTTTCATAGATGTAAGATTTTTTTAAAAATTACAAAGAGATTGCTTTTTTGCTCAAATTAGGTGCTTCAGACATAAATGCCTTACTTCTTTGGAAAAGGATATTGTTTTTTTTTTAAATTAAAAAATTAAATTCTCTTAACTTTTAATTAGTTATACGAAAATCAATAATTTAATTTGACCACACAATGTTATATTTAAAAAAAAACATTTTTGCTACTAAATGTCAGCTTAAAATTAATTCCTTTCTATACTGGGTTTCTGAAGCAAATGATTACGTATTAAAATGACAACAAAATATTGTAAGTATTGGTATAAACAGGATGTACAACATGAATTGAAATAAAACAATAGCCCAGCGTTATCATTAAATACATTGCAACCTAACAGTTAAAAATAGATTTCTTTTAATTATATGCATTTTACTGTACATAATTTAATGCATATGTTATTTAAATTATTCACTGCTAATTTTTAATATAATAGACTTTTTTACTTCAATTTTCATAAAGAAAAAAAAAACTTTTTTCCATGTACCGCATTTAAACATTTTGGATTGAAACCTTAGTAGATCAATTTGTTATCATTACTTATTTAATATTTAAGAAAAAATATTCCCTCTCCCCTGGTCTCTTAGTGAAGGTTTTGCTGGCGTCCTTTCCGATGTTTATGTTCCGAAACTCATTTTTAAACTGCATCATTTTCCGCAAACTAGGTCACACATTCAGAATGGATCAATAAAGCGTTCCATCTAGAGTAACAAGTGGAAACGACTTACCACATTCTCCTCTGTAAGCCAAAGTGACCTCTCTTTTCATAAGGCATGACTGTCGGTTGAGGTCGCAGTCATTGTGGTAAGTGTGGCCATCTGAGCCACAGACAGGTCGCATGACCGGCTCACAGGTCGGAGGGCACTGGCAGGTTGCAATTCCATAACGGTCGATGTCACATTCTTGGTTGGGCCCGCACTGAAGACTTTCGCATGGATTAGCACCTACGAGAAAACAAATAAATTATTAAATAATAAAACATGATCACTGCCATTGTCTTTAATTAATGCATTAAGATTTCTTATCATTGTTTATTTCTGGGGTTTTCCTAAAAAACAAGTTCCCAAAGTGAAATCTTTGCTAAAAAATAAATCACGAAAAAAAATTTCTTGCCAATACTCAGAACTCATTATTTGTCAGCATCTTTATGCATTTTATATCATCGTGACAAGAATTTCAGCACCAATATTGAAAGGAGTAAATATTAAATTTAATCCCTTTAAGTAAATGAATAAATTAATTTAAAGTTGAAAATTTTTGAAAACGTGTACATTTGTTATCATTTCTTATATGTTTGTAAATTCTGGAAATAGTTATTTTTTCTTATTTATACTGTATATATTTTGGTATTTAATAAAACTCTCGTTGAATGCCAGTCAAAACCCTCCGTGACCCGAATGATTACGGATACAGTGGTATGAGATAACATTCAGTTCTGTAACTGTAATATGTATTTGTGAACATATATATACGCCAATTTTGGCAATAACTATCAGTTCTGATTTCCGGGTATGACATGAAAATAAAAGCTTCCGTTTTGCATCCAGATATATTCCCCTTATCCACAGTCACATTCACCAGAGTCTATTAGAAACTAAAGAAATGGAAAAAATTGAATTGAACTCATAATTCATAAAACGAAACTGTAACTGACGTATGACTGTAATGACGTGTAACTGACGCATTAACTTTCTGGACATTTTTACCTGTTTTTATGGGCTCACTATATTTATTGTATTTGTATTTGTATTGTTAGAATAAATTCACCCCATACTCAAATCACCCTTCTTCCCCACGAAACCCCCCCATTAGTTAGCATATATATTAAATATTTCCAGATTTATATTATCCATTTGTAGAATACGAAGGAAGAGATGTGGTAAACCGATATAAGTAAATAAAAGATATTATAGGTGTTAATTTTTTTATTAAATAAAAATTTTATTTAAATTTCTTGTCATCTGAATGCGATGATATCATGGCCCACTTATATTGAAAAGCATTCAGATGATCTGTCAGCTTTAATTTACAATTTACATGATATCTGAATTTTTTTTATAAATTAGGAAACAAATGTTAATTAACAATTTTTATATTTAAATGTTCCTGCGTAAAAAAGGATAAATGTAGAATGAAGAATAGATACAAAATGCATCGAGTTAATTATTATTGTACTTATTATATTCTGATTGCTACTTTTTTTCTGTCAGCTCTTAGTTTCAAACATTTATTTCTGCTTTAGCCAATGCTGATATTTATCTGAAGTTGAATTTGGATTTGGATTTGAATTTCTGGCGCAAGATCCTGATGTAGACTATGCTGCGCCGACACAATATAACATTTCTCCATTAAGATAAAATTAGTTTAGCATTGTAAAAAATGTAACTGATTGTGTTCAAACTAGTCAAATGTTTGAAAAGGTGATAGCTATAAAAACTAGACTAAACTTCATGCAAAATCCCCACATCTTTAATATATAAGAAAATGTTTGGAAGATGCGTTTCACACAATAAAAAATCCAATTTTAAATTGTTGGATTTAAAATGGTTATATCGAAGGTCAATAAAGCGTGTGCCTTCTATTAAAATGAGATAACTCCACAATTATAACACATTGGGGGAGGCTCGGAAAAAAAGTAAAAATCTATATGTCAGGCGAGTGTGACCATTACGTAGTCGTGATAAAATTACATCATATCGTCTACTTTATTTTGAAGACCAGTTGATCGATTGGGGTTTAATAAAATGTAGCTAATTATTAGTCTCCAGGTCCCATTGATTTTGTCATTGGCGATAGCACCAACGAATTAAAGTTGTGCGCATATCTTTATAAGAAAAACGTTGGGCAAAATTACGCTCGTTGGCTTAATTGCTGTATCTGCAATTTCATTTACGGTATATCTTCTTCTCTTCCTGTAGAAGTGGATGATCAAGAGATGACGAGTTTAAAGCCTGCAGAACACTCAGAGAATCTGTGTACTTATGGATTTGTTGTTCATCACTATATTTAAGGGGTAAGTAAAAAGCAGTAAATTCAGAGGTAAAAACAAAAGTAAAAGAATGAAGTTTATAACTTATAATGCGATGACCATGGGCAAATGCGCAACCAACATGATCAAATGATTAAGAACCATCGGTAAAAATAGGTTCATAAGAGCAATAAAATTACCGATGATGTTTAAAAAGTGAAATAAAAACCGAGCTATCAGTGTCTGACTTTTTATATTGTTTAAAAGGGTCTTCGTATTGTAATTTGTTTTCTATCCATTGAGCTGAATTCAGATTATCATCCACGTATATATGTATATCGCTAAAATCATTTGGTAATATTCTTCGAATATGCAATCCCAAGTGAGGTATGTAGGATTTGCGGGAATTAAACTGTCGTTAACGTTATTCTGGATTTTCTCATGAAGAGGATGTTGTTTATTGGATAAAATACGATAGAAATAAAATAATGATAGCTTCGTTCTACTATTAGACAAATGAGGCTCTAACGACTCAGCATATAAACTAGGTACTGGTGAGGTCCTGAATGCGCCAATGCACAATCGGAGATCTTGATGATGGACAACGTTCAAGCGTTTAAGGTAAGATTGTCCAGAGGAGCCATAAATAACATACCAATAATCTATTGTTGATCGAATGATACCGCGGTAGACTCTTAGCAAGCACGTTCGATCAGCACCCCAAGAAGTATTGGATAAAACTCTCAGAATGTTTAATGACTTCAGACATTTACTCTTCAAATATGCAATGTGCGATATGAAAGTCAGTTTTTTATAAAAAAAATAGCTTCTAGAAATGTGTGCTGATCCTGAATGGAGATTGGATTACCACTCAAGAGCAACTGCGACGCCGGATGAAGAGGGCGTTTGCAGAAGTGCATAGTGACGCATAGTGCATAGAAGTGCATAGTTTTCTGAGGGAAGAATGTAAAGCCGCGTTTATTTGACCAGTTAACGACGTAATTTATCGCGTTCTGAAGCTGTCTTTCAATGTATCGCATGTCTCGGACATAGCAAGAAATTTGAATAGCATCTACATATAGCGTCTTCCTAACAGTTGCTGGTATAGCAGATAAAATAGTTAATAGCTAATATAAATTGTGTTACACTTAATATACAGCCCTTTGGAAGCCCTTCTTCCTTAAAAAAACTTTGGAATAGGCATTGCCAAACAGTATTTTAAAATGTTGTAAAAAATTTTGAATAAAAAGGGGCATATGACCTCTAAAATTGAAGTCGTAAAGATATTTCATGATTCCGTATCTCCATATTCGATCGTATGCTTTATCTATGTCGAAAAACACCGATACCAAATAGTTCCATTTTATAAAAGGCATTTCGAATGTCCATTTTAAAGGCCAAAAGATTATCAATTGATGAACGAGTTTTTCGGAAACCGCTTTGGAAAGGAGAAATGAATTCATTTTCCTACAGTACATGAACGAGACGTCGAGGCGAACGATCTGAAGTCAAAGAGATTTCAATAACTTTAAGCTTTTTCTTTATGTTTTACAGAGGTTTCTAATTAGTGGAAGTTTATTTTAGAGATATTTTTTTTGTTATTACATAAGAAAGAAAAATCATGGTTACTGAAATTAAACACGAATATATCTTAAGTGTATAAATTTATTTATTATTGAATATTACATTAAAAATAAATTAAATTAATAACATAAATTTTGTACATCAATTATTATAGCAAAGAGAATAAGAATATCAGCATCAGCAGAATAAAATCAATTTCGGTGCAAGATAAATTTAAAACAGTTCATTATACTTAAAAGAGATACTTCTTTACACAAAACAATTTTTTTATTGCTTTTACAAAATAGTTTTCACTTTAATGGTATTTATTTATTAGTCAAACAAACATAAAAATTTTAATTAAAGCAATCTAATTTCTATTATATCCCTGCTTAATTTATAGAAGTGGAGGATGAAATATTTTCTTTAAACGTAGCGTTAAACAATAAGCCTTGTGATTTAATTAACTTAGGTTATTTTTTAATAAGTAAAATTTTAATTAAATTCAGCTACAGGGCTTCACACAGATTTTTAAGGTAAAAAATGCATGATATTGCACTAACTGTCTCAAGTCCTTTATTTGAAAAGAAACTAGTAATTTCATGGCAGTTAGAATGCAGAATTTGTTTGTTTAAAGAATTTCATGATGTAAAGCACTATCACCTTAGTGAAATTTTTCAAAACAATTCAAAACTGAGCCCATTTTTATGTTTAATTAAAGAATATATTTTGATAAAAAAAGTATATTTATAGTAACCTAATAATCCCTGCTTACTATAGATAAATCCAATATTTGAACACTGATAAATTGAACCAACTTTTGTATATTTAAAAAAATGAATATAAATGATTATAAAATTCTTTAGATTTTTAAAGTTGGAATCGAAGACTTTAGTATATTAATTAATTTCAATATAACAAATAAAAAATGAAATTTACTATCGCAAATTTCAAGTTATCGTATGAGAACAATATTATTTTTAAGTTATTATTCACACACACACACACACACAAATACATATTTTATATTATATAAGGTGGTTATAATTAAATTTACCCTGTTTAGACCTACATAGTGTCCGCTCCAATAGAAGGATGTTGAAGAAAATTTATATTTAGTTTGTTTGGATCAAGAAAAACAGAAATATGCAATAAAAAATATTAGTTCAAATTTCAACCGCCAGATGAAAAGGCAGATCAGGAGAAACCAAAAACACAATTTGGAGATTAGAAATTTTATTTAATTATAATATATATATTCAATAAGCATTCCATTTACGTCAAGCACATGTTCAAAACGTGTTATGGCCTTTTCAACAGTGGTATGAAGGTCTTTTTGATCAATTGCAGCAGCATGACGCATTATGCTTGCTTTCAATTCATACAAATTCCTTAATATTTTCTCCATAGATACAATCTCTCAGGAATTCCCACAACCAGAAATCACAGGGATTCAAGTCTGGAGAACGCAGAGGTCAGATAGTAGGAAAACTCCTGGAAATTACCCAAGTAATGTGAGGTGGTGCACCATCTTGTATAAAGATAATAGTCCCGAAACATTAACGTTCTTTTAAAGCAAGAATGACTTGCTGCTGAAGAAAGTCACGGTAACGAGCACCCGTAACGAAACATCTTTGAGGGTCATAAATTTTATCTTTAAAAAAAAAGAATGAAATCAGCAGTAAAACCACACTATATAGTTATGTAATCAGGATGTAAAGACTATTTATGTACATCATTAGGACTTGCAGTACCCTATATGCGACTGTTCTGAGTATTAACTTCTTCTTCTAGGGTAAAATGAGGCGCTCGTACGATCACCAAACCCTCACAGGACCTGGATTGTCAACGGATATTCTGGCTAAATAATTCTACCAAATTGATTTCGTTTCTCCGCGTCTGCAGGATTCAGCTCTTGCACACAATGGACCTTGTATGGATACCACTTTTCAATGAATTGAAGAAACTATCGTACTGTAGACCAAGGGAGGGACAGATCACGTGCCACTGCTCGAACACCTGATGAATCGGAAGCTCTTTCAACCACTTAAAGATAGACCTTCCACAATTTCATTTGAAATCCGTTTCTGTCCCGTTTCTTATACCACACCCAACTCTCCAATCTCTTCAAATTTAACAATCATCTTTTTCAAAGCTTGCTTGAACATATGCCCTTTCCGTAAATTTTGCAGGCGCTGATATTCTCGCAGTGAGGCTGACAAAATACTGCTTTTCTGATAAATCAACTTTCTCAGTAAAGCTCTAAAGGCATGGTGAAGAATGATTTGGTGGCAGTGAGTACTCTATTTTTAAACTTCTCATTTGCATAACAGTCCTTATCGTATAAGAAAACCGAAACTAACTGGCTAAGTTTAAACTATTTTTTTACTGTAGATTTTTCCCTATGACAAATATAACCTAATTATCAAGTTTCTTCGACATCCTTTTACTTTACGTTGGTCTAAACAGGGTAACTTTAATTATGACCACACTATATACCTGATAATTTTTATAACTTTCGTTTTCAATTTTTCTAGTTGGCTAACAAAGTTTTGGAGCTTGAGCAATTTCAAGGTGGATAAGAAGCCATCATGTTTTTAAATATCGACGAGTGCGTGATTTCATAGTATCATCACTGTTTCAAACTGATTAAAACTGATTAATGACAGATTAATTAAGACAATTCGTAAGAACTCAGAAAATATAGTTTGGAAATCAAGTTATGACATTAGTTTCAGATAAATCGACAAATGTGACAACCACCTGCTTTATTTTCTAATAACCCTATTTTCATTAGTTTTAATTATTCCTGAACTTACAATCTTTCTTGATTAAACAAACAATTTTTAAACTTGTTTGATTTATGTGTTAAAAAACGTTGCTCGAGTTAGGCAATAACCCTTTCATTTCCAACGGAAATACTACAACAGCAGACGATAGATAATTCAAAAGCTATACAGTAAAAACCGAATCCAAAATGAAACTACATTAGCAGACGATAGATAATGGAAAAGCTATACTGTGTAAACAGATTCCAAAATAAAACTACATTAGCAGACAATACATTATGGAAAAATTATACTGTGAAGGCAGAGTCCATAGTAAAAGAGGGATAAATAGCCAATTTGTTGCCTACGCATATTTTGCTTCAATAATTTGTTGCCTTCAGATTTTGGGGAGCTAAAAACCTCAAATGAAAACAATATCATGTTCTCACATAGTAATAAAATTATGATTAAAAGAAATTAACATTTTGGTTGGATTCGTCAATTGTTTCCACTCAAATGCTACAGGCATCTTTTGCCTTGAATCGTAAGAGGTATCTGTAGAAATTTTTTTCTTCCAACATTCATTTTAAATAAATAACAAATGAAAATATTTTTAAAAAATAAACTAGATTATATTCTAAGCAAAGAAATTCTTCTTCTTGTATATTGGAGTATTACTGTAACTCAATGTTAATAGCAGTGCATGAATAATGCATATTTAAAAACAAATAATGCATTTAAAAAGTAAAGTAAATAAATAAGTACAATAATGCATATTTAAAAACAATAAAAAAATATGAGTAATCAATTCATTTTACCAAAATTGTGAAATCGACAGATTCGTATATTTTTTTTCAAATTTAAATTTTATTTTTTTCTAAATGCCAGTGATAGGATAAATTGTTTCATATCGTGCATTTGTTTTTCACTGCCAAGAATATTTTTTCCTAAATATCTAAAGCAAAAACTTCGATCTACGTATCTCCTCTCTCTCTTTGTATTTATCAATTTACTTTCTTTGCTTATAGTATAAACATCCATGTATTGAAGTATTATTTTAAAACAATGTTACTGAAAGTGATCAACTTGAACACCTATCTCATAAGAAGTCTAATGTCAGAATAAATTCTTACATCTTTATAAAACATTAAAAATAATAATATTAAATTAAAAATACTGATTGAGGCACTGAGTCATTAATAAGTTTTGAGAATACTTATCTATGCTACTTGTGACAGTATTTGTTTAAAAATTACTATGCTGTTATCTTGAAAATTTGAATTATTTCGTTATTAAGATTAACAAAGGCTTATCTAACTTCAAAACATTCTGATTCTAAGTGAAATAAAAAATATGCTGATAATAAATACTTTTGCTACAATATCTGATAATCGCACATTAAAGAGAGAAAAAATAATAATTTTGGATATAAATTTCAATAATGTTGGCTATTATCTTATTTTATCAACTGAAGTCAATTCTCATTAGTCATGTATGTCAATTTCTGCTATAACAACCGAAAATCAGAACTCATGCTGTAGAATATGAATGGAAATATGATCAAAGCACCTTGTAAAAAATATAATGCACATCACAAACTCTACCCCTCTGTCGCTCATTACACATTTCATAATTTGTTTTGCGTGATCAGAAACATGTAATGAAGGAGTGCATATGACATTCAAAAAGAGAAATATTAAATGCATCAAGAATCAAAAGCAATAAATCATTTCAGAAAGTCTCAAATATATTTTAATAATAGGAGAAATTGTAGCTTTGAAACGGATTTACTTAATTTTTTAATAAATGAAACTTGTCTGTATAAAACTTGCATTAATAAATGATATATCAATCTGTATTAATAATAAAATAGAAGTTGTAAATTAATGTTAGTGTTTTTATATGAATTTGGGATCTACACTTCACTGTATCAAATCAAATTCGATATACTTTAGATTGTCTAAAATGTGCATCTCAGAGAGGGCTTTAAAATTAGAACTTAACTAATATAGAATTAAGAGACATTTAAGCTTTATCTTGAAATAACTAGCATGCTGATTTCTATATAAATTCATTTTATATCAAAATATATTATTTGCTATACAAAATTATTTTTATTAAAAAAATCTTTCCAATTATACCAATGTGATTTTTTATATTT
The DNA here is from genome assembly GCA_026543055.1 of Argiope trifasciata. Taxonomy (NCBI): domain Eukaryota; kingdom Metazoa; phylum Arthropoda; class Arachnida; order Araneae; family Araneidae; genus Argiope; species Argiope trifasciata. The sequence continues at coordinate 486,317 of JAPMOQ010026769.1, read as the reverse complement.
TTTTCTTTAAATTTTTAACAATTTTAGAGGCAATTTTATTTTTCAATGGTGTATTTCATTGCTGAAATAAAAATCAAATCATTTTTATTGCTGATATTAATAGTTTATCATGACATTTTTTCCTTAGTTAAAGATCAAGATATGAAGATTTCTCTTTTTTTTTTCATTTTATCAGATTTTAGTATATGCATTTTGTAAAACTTTACAGCTCTTATTTTCATAATTAAGAAGTGATTTCAGAGTAAAGCAATGTCAAAATTTTATTTTTAAAAACTGTTGGTCTTTTTGGTTATTAGGAAAATGTATAACATAACAAAATATTTAAGATCATGAATGCTGTAAGCCTTCTAATATGGTATAAGTAACTTTTCCCTCAAAATTTTGAAATTTAAAAAAATACCTAGATGTGAATATTCTTTTTATGTCATAATATGGAGAAACCATAATCTCGACGAAGGTGGATATTTCACGAAAACAGTAGTGTAATTGAAATGTTTCTATCAATATGCTATAAACCCATGCTTATAATATGAACTATTTAAAATGTCCATAGATGACATGATATTGAATATCTTATCTCCTTAAGCTGTTATATTCATAATCATACAATTGGTCATTAAGATTTCCCAAGAGTATTATTAAATCCTTCTAATGCAAGATAGTGAACGATATCTCTACAACATTATTTAGATATTCTTAACCTGGATATATCTGGAGGATATCGCGACAAAATTCTAGAGCCTTTTGGGAGAAGTACAGTGGAGTTGACAGAGGGGCATTAAGGATCTGTGTTATTCACACTTGGGAATGTTAAATGCACTTTAATAATAGTATTTATTCCTATCATATCCACTCATTTCATGTTTCTCATCTTCATTAAATGTAATAATGCTTTCTAATCATGTTATAAATATAAAACTAATCATCATCCACATGCTATGGTTTACATTCCGTGTGTCATTTCTTATATATTATAAATTCGAAAAGCACCCGCAAAGCTTTAGATGATACAAGAGATTCTACGTTGATTTTCTTTTGAAATCGCGAGATACTATTCATATGTTTATAATTACAGTTGTTGAAAGTTTTAATTTTTTTTGATCTAGCTGGCTTATTACATTATTATAGATACACTATTTATAGTTAATTCAAAACAAATTTTAGGACAATTAAAAAATAATCGATTGTTATTATTTTAACTATGGAAATACATTTGATTCAGCAAAAACGTTAATTTATATTTTGAAAATTGATTTATTTAATGATTATACTGAATCTTTAATTTAATGTAATAAGTAATTCAATAAAAAATTAATCAGTAGTTTGATTTTTCAAAATAAAACTAAATAGAAATAAATTTCTATATTCAACAGCAAAGTTTTGGCAAAACTTACTTTAAGAAATATATAATCAATTTCAATTATTGGTTAATTATAATTGATCTTGGAACATGACTGATGTAAAAATATTTAATTTTTGGATATTTAACAGTAAACAGTTAGAAGTAAGTAACAGTAAACAGAACAAATATATTAGAGAAGAATTCTGTTTCATACATTTCTACTATAGATTAGTTAAGAAAGCATGATTTTAGCAATATTTACAGCTCCTTTCGATTAGATTTTATTCAACGTTTGGAATTAAAAGCGCTAATGAGTCATTTTCCGTTCAACAAATCGACCTTTTTCATTGCAGAGATAAGCGCAGCCATTGCTGTAATTTCTTACAGCATTTTCTTTACTTTGTTTTAAAAAATGATGAAATCATGACCAACAATTAAATCGTGCGTTCAAGAAGCAATAAAGAAAATTTATGTTGAAGAAAATATTTACAATTGCTGGTAAACGCTTTTCCGAAGTATTATGTGATTCGCAAAATAAGACTGAAACTAAATGTGAGGAAAAGAAAAACTGAGTTAAGATTTAAAAAGCGAATGATGCATTATTATTATTATTATTATAAAAAAGTGAACATTTGCTAAAATGTTTAAGCACACTAGAATCGACAATAAGAATTTCCAAAAAAGTATACATTTGGAGTATTCTAAATGTATTTGCTCGAACTATTATGATGTAATATAGTGAATATGGAACTCGGTTCTTGATTTTTATATGTAAATTTCAATTACTTTTTTAAAATCCACATAGTTTTTATATTTTTGTATTATTTTTATAATTTTGTATTTTTTGCAAATTTTTCAATTGGAATATTGCCAGATTTACTTATTTCCATTTCTAGCGAATCGTCTAGAAAATAAAATGATTTATATTATAATTTAATAATATTTACTTTATTGATGATTGATAATTTAATTATTGATTATTTAATATGCTGATGATTTATTGAAATTGATAATTAAATATTATGTTTGTGATTTATAATAATAATGCTTCCATTCCTTTTGAAATAAATAGAATGTTTAATAATTGTACTTATTATTGTTTCTCCAATTAGAAACTAATTTTAATAATTAATCTCATAAAAATTTTAATTTTATAAAACTATGTATCAGAAATAAACACGATCTTTCACTTTGGAATAGAGAGTTTACTCGCTGGAAAGTATATTTTTTTGCTTGAAAAATCTAAGAAAATTTTTGTTAGATATTTGTGGGTAAAATGCACTTGTAATGAGATTTATAGCAATCCGTTTCATCTTTAACTTTGAAAGATAAAATTTCAGATTAAAATATATCAAACAAAGAATAGACGAAATGGAGTTTTCTAATATTTTACTATAGCTTTTAATGCACTTTATTCTGTTTTTTATTACTAGCTTTAAAGCAAATCTTGTGCCTAAAGTTCATTAAAAATAATAGCTTCTAATAATAAAATTATTATAACAATACTATTGATAGGATTTCCTTGTATTTCTCATATGAAAAAAAATTCACTTCATTTCTAAGCATATTTTCTTCTCTGGAATTAAGAGCGTTTGACATTCATTCCCGTCTAGACGACACATCTATTTATTCTGTGCTTATTCTCAAGAAAGAAACTGAGATTGCTAAAGTAATTCAGTTGCAATTTTATGTGATGTGAATGTTTCAGTCCCTTCAAATCATAGGTAAACTTCTTTTAGAAGATATATTTGGTTAATAAATGTAATCTATTGTAACAATAATGTTGTAAATATTTGGATACAGTACATCCTATCCAATTATTCTTCACTGTGACAATATTCGGACTTTTGGCTTTCTGGAAAAATCTGAAATTCTTAACTCTTCTTTTTTTAACTCATTTTTTAATATAGTTTAATTTTTTACTATTATGTTTTCGCTTCAAAAAATGAAGAACCGTATATTTAAAAAACTGCTCATCATATTACTATGGGATTGGAATAAATGATAGATAATTTCACTCTGTTAGTTTTATAATAAGGATAAATACTGCATAGATGTATCAGCTCTTTCTGTAAGTAGCAAAAAATTAACAAGATTTTTCTTTTGTTATTTAGATAAATAAGGAAGTTAAGTCTGCAGTTTTAAACGCTCAGAGATTTTTTAAGATCGTCTTTATCCGTTATATTAATTTTAAGTTATATTAACTTAATATGCAGTATTTATGCTTATTATAAAACTAACAGAGTGAAATTATCTATCATTTATTCCAAGTAATATAACTTTATCCGTTATAATAACTTAACCAATTCCTCTTGTAGGATGTATGTTTCTTCCCTGAAGTACAGGTAATTTCACCCAATAACATTTCTTAATACAGGGAAGGAAGAACCTGGTTAATTACACTGTTCGCTTGTCTTAGTGCATTAGTATTTTCATTTAGTTATTAGGGAAAGTCCCAGAATGAAAATGTATAGGGGATGCTATTGTTTCTATCGTATATAGAGATTTTCTGAAATTAAATTTAAAAATAGGCAAGTTTGTTGAAACCAGCAAATTTTTTCCTCCAGAATACAGAATTGTATAAGCAAGATCTATTTGCCAGTGAATTGAGTGCAAGGAAGATGCACAGGAAACAGGGGGTAATGCACAAACTTAGGAATATGCATCAATATGAATTAAATATTTAGCTTTGATTCAATGCAAAGGTAAAGAAATATGGTATATTTTTTGTCCAATAATACATTATTAAAAATATTTTATAACGTATTTTAAATAAAGCTGAAAGGAAATATTTTTGATTAATGAAAGAGATATTGGAAATTAGTTATGAAAAGAAAGTAAGTAGGATTATCCATATTCTGCAAATATTTGCGGAGTATTTCTATCTTGAGAAATATTCTACATATTGCTCTACAAAAAAGTTTATTACCAAAAACATTGTTTCTTTATAGTTTTTTTCTATGTAATTTGAACAAGTGACAAAATTGCATTTTTTATAGACAAGTTTAATTTGTAATTTGAAAAGAAACAACTTGCGGTTAAACAGCAAATATAGCGAGAATTTTAAATTAGATCTGCTATTTTTATAATTAATGAAATTTATATAAGCACATCATACTATATAATAAGTTTATGTGAAGTATTATTTAAACATTATAAAAACTTACCTGCACTGCATTCTCCTGTATAAATTATACGAATGTTTTTACGCGATTTGCATGCTTCGACGCGTAAAGTGCATTCGTTTGTGTAAGTCTTCCCATCTGATCCACACACAGGTCTCAAGTCCGGGGAGCACACGGAGTTACATCTGCAGATCGGGTTCCTGTGCTCGTCCAACTGGCACACTTGAGAAGCTGGGCATTCCACTCCTTCACAGGGATCTGAAATATATATCAGAAAATAATTAGAAATAAAAAAATATATATATCTTGTGTCTCATATACATTCAAAGTTAAATGGACTGGAAAAATCATTGATCAAGCTATTAAGATAATTATTGTGTTAGATCACGCTTAATTAGTAAAATGAATTTGTAAGCAGTTTTTGGAATTTAATTCTTTTGAATCACAAATTATCCTAAGATTTTCTTCCGGGGACTGGAGAAATTCTTAAATTTCTTAGTGAAATAATATTACTGATTTTGAGTTTCAAATGATATTACTTTTTTATCTAGTATTTATCGAATTCTCGTTTTCATACCACAAATTAAAAATAAAATTATTCCTAATTTATAATAAGAATTGAGAAAAGTTTAATATTATTAAAAGTTTTAAACACCATTTTTATTCTTAAATGAATACGATAAGGTCAGTCAAAATACAGTAAATAAATTCCAACGAGAATTATTTGATAGACTTGAGTAACGAATTAATTTAAAAAAATGTGATTGGAAAATTTTTAACGCATTAATGAATTTTCATTTTTGAAAACATTTATTTTTCGGAACTTTGGGTAAGAAAGGGAATGTCTTATATTACACAGACGAACTGTAGTTAATAAATAATAAAAGTCAGAGCAAATCTATTGTTTGATATTTGGAGAGTATTCTTTCGAGCTAATACACAGATATCGGAAAATCGAATTTATATTTGAGGTTCATTTTTTCAGGGCTATCGGAACCAAAATTTGGCACAGAAACGTAATAGCAATAACAAGATCACGTACTAAATTTCATTTATTTAAATCACTACATTTTTGAGTTTTTAAGTTTAGACATTTATAAAAAAACTTCCAAACAATTGGTGAGGTTTAGTTAGATTTATTGCAAAATTTGATAAGAATTTACATTTTCGATACAAAACTCTGAACCAAATATTACTTATCTAGATCTTTAGGGTTCTGTATTTATTGACTCTACTTATACTCAGACAGTTCAATAGAGAAAATCCTTTTAAATTGGATTCTTTAAAAATTCGGCAGAAAATTATAAATATGATGTAAAAGTTATATACCAAACTAAATTACTTTTGAATTATAGTATTCAAAAACAAACATAACTCTAAAAAGGGTTTTTTTTAGATTTAGGTTAGTAAAAACTTCAGATTTTATAAGAATTGCAATGTGTCTCTTTGTAAACCTTCTATATAAAAGTATAAAAATAATATTAGAATTAAATTTCTGTAAATTAAGATTGAAGTTGGAAATCCTATATATAAAAATACTGTGTACTTTAAAAAACGAATGATCATTCATTTTATTTGTTTGAAAATTAGTCTGTCTTAAATATTTACTAATATATGTATGCAATTTCGGTATTCTTTGTCAATTCAAGTTGGAATAAATGTACCAATCGTCCTGGTACCAGAAATAATCAGTGATCTTACTTTAGTATTAAGTTATGTATCACTCACTGCAGAAGGTACACGGCTAATAAATATTGAATGATCGGATCAGCGCATCAGCAACATTGAAGTGAACTGTGTTTGAATACTATAGGTCATCACCGACCATTCCCGAAGGAAGCACGTTTCATCATCTATGGGAGAAGTCAGATCATATACTTGTCACCCATGTTTTCATGTACACTCTAGAAGGTGAAATCCTACCGAAAGCCTCTCATCCTCATTTCGATGTGCCCTTCGAAGTTATTATTTTAATATTAAGAAAGGAACTCAGCGAAATTCTTCAAAATGTGTTTTTAATCCTTAATTTTATAGCTCAATATTTTGGTTGCACATTTTTCAAAATTCAATGCTATTCAAGTATATCAATTACTTTCAATATATTGCAGAACTACTTAATTCCGAGAACTACGCGTCTTGTTAGTTTTCCCATATATAATTGATGCAATATGTAGAATTCCAAATAGCTGAAAAGATTAAGGGCATTTCAGCTGGAGTCTCGTAAAAGCCGCGAAACAGTCAGAATTTACAATGGATGACTGCATTATAGGGAAGTTAACTATTAGGTACTTATAAATAGGTCCATACATTTCAAATGAACCAATTGCTTGGGCTCTAATTCCCTACAACATCTACAGATCAGAACCGAAGTTAAACGTTTATCCTTATATGCAGGACCTCCCTCAGATTCTATCAACAGTAAAGCAAAGCACCCACCAAGCCAGAACCTTCCAATAACCTCGAAATAACTCAAAGTATTTCTACCGCAAGACATGCATTCTAGCATCGCTTCTCCCCTACAATGTTTTAGGGCAGATTAAAGCTTTAATCGACCTCGGAGTTGGGAAGGCCTTGAATCCTTTCCTCGGACAGTGTTCTGCAGCTGGCGCCTTAATCGCCACTGAAGTAGCCACTAAACTGGAGATTTGTGGAGATGAATGGCACACTGTTAACAACCTAGCAGTAATGACGCTCTTTTCGGTCTAAGATAGGTAATACTGTAGGTTATTAGGTATTGATCATTGGAAATAGATCTCGTCTTCTTGCGTGAATCAAATAAACTCATAGAGATTATATCTTCTAATGGTGTATTCAAATCAATAGGGATGTACAAAATTCATAAGAGGAATTTAATTATCTCCTTATGAACGTAAACGTAAATTATACTACATTTGAAATAGTTGGATCACTTGAAAATTGGTCTTGAGTAAATTCAAATTAGTTTCTGTAAATAGGAATTTGAAGTGATTATTGATATTTTATTTGACGATAACATATTCAAAAAAATACAAAAAGACATTTTAACAGCAGCATTATATATTTTATCCCTTTTCATTATTTTTTAATCATTTTCTTAAATTTATACAAAAATATTTTTATTGGCAAAAATTTGGTTTCTAAAAATTAATTTAAAATTTATTACCAGATTCATTCTGTATGTTTCAATACATTCATAGAGTTTTTCATTCAGTTCTACAGAAAATAAATTAATATACTCAGAATTTTGAATAGTCTATTTTTAAAGTAAATTTTTTAAAATATTTCTGAATAACATATTTTTATTTTCCACCAAATGAACAAGGAAGTTTATATGAAGTAAAAATTATCTTAACTCTTTCGCCTTTCTCTCCAAACCGAAACAAATTATATTTATCATCTGTTTTTCGCCACATTATAACAAATAGAAATAAAAATTCTACAAGTAAGCATTTACAAAGAGTTTTTAGTGTTTAAAAATTTAAAAATTTGGCAGAACGCTTGAAGCGAGTTACAGCCGCATTGCAGAAGTTTCATTTGAACGCAGTAGACACGTTAGGGACGACGGGGATGTTAAAATAACCGAGGCAACAAATAAAATTTCAAAATCAGTAGAATTTAATATACAAAATAAACGTATGTTTTAGTCAGAGAATAAAATGGGGAAGATACTAGTTTTTGATGCAAATGAATGGACAGATCAATACGGATGTAACAGTACTATAGGCAGTAAATAAGACATTAACTTTTTAAAATTAATTATATAAATTATACAAAGACATAATTTATTTATTAATAGATTATTAAATAAAAATTAGAAAATAATTTAAATAAAAAATCTTATTTTTAACCATTGATAAAATGTATTTCTGTAAATAATTTTCGTTAAAAATTTCATTTTAATGTCATTATTCTTAATTAAATTCGTTTCATATTTATAAATAAAATATTTCAGAAAATTCTAATTAATTTCCTTTTACCCTAATTAATGCATAGAGCTTTATTATCGAATCAAAACGAATAAAATTGAGGGTATAATTTATAATAAGTTTCTGAAAATACTAAAACGTGAGTAAAAGTTCGGGAAAAGTTATTAACTTTTGAAATTTGAAACTCAGCCAAATTTAAAAGAACTTTAGCAACACTGTATAATGTAAGTTTAAAAAATTTTCATTTAAAATTTAATTTAATTCTTTGTTAGAGGTTTAATATTTTCAGATATTAGAATAGATAAGATATTTTCGTTCTTTAAGACATTCCAATGCAATTTATGATTTATTTGGTTTATGCTTCTATAAATCATAATTATGCTTAATTTTTTACCAAATTTTAATTTTTCATTAATTTTAGAAGAAAGTTTCAGGGTAACAATTTTTTATAATAAAATTCACTTTGCATCCGTTTGAAGGATTTTAATTTTATGTGAATTATGAAGTCATTAATTTTTAAAGGATTTTAATTTTATGTACATTACTTCCCTTTTCATCTAATGCAAAAATATGTTGGATTTTTAAATTTTTTCTCCAGCACGTAGCGAGACTAACAGTTTAGAAGTGAACAACTCAAATTACTCCATTGAGACAATCAATTAGGTAATAATTTCTTAAAAATTGCTTATAAGTTGTTTATTTTGCAGAATCATGCAAATTAATATAAAAGAATTATTTAAGATACAAAAGAATGCTCTCAATATCATATATGAACATAGGGTTTTCATTACTAATGTAGATCTGGTTTTATAATGGAAAAAAATGCTATTTTAAAATTCTTATAACTCTGAATATTACATATAAAGAATTAAATTCTACTTTCCCTAATAGCTATTCAAACCCTTTATAACAGAAATAATAACAATGAAGTTTCTGTGAAATTCAATACATAATTTTCTCATAAATTTCCAATTAAACCCAAAGTGAAAGCGGTATAATAAATAGTTGAAATATTTCAGATGAAAATATTTTCTTAATACAAAGTAACATTGCTCTTGGCTATAAAATGTCTCTAGACGCAGTCTTTTCAATTTCCAAGGCTTTCAATATTTAATTTAATTTAAAACGAATGAAAACAATTACTAAGATATAATCATTTCTATATTCTATTCTTGTATTTATTCTCTTTCCTATCGACAGACTTATACTAGACAATTAAAAGTTAGATGGAATTATAAATTTGATTTGGCAAAACATCAATGTTTTATTTTTTATAGATGTTATATGTTTTTCTCTTAATTTATATAATTGGAACAAAAACTAAAGTATTTATTTCGAAAACAATCATCATATATTTGTAAACTCAAAATAAATTTTATTTTAGAAGTAATATAAAAATTTTTGAATGACTTTTTTGACATATTATTATAATACATATTAACATATTTGTTTTTTATTAAATAATAAATTTGATAAGGCATCTAATTTTTTAGATATCCAAGAGGTTTTACAAATTTTTTCGAAACTAATTTTGATTAAGGCTCAGATGGAGAGATTGTATCCGAAATTTTGAAAATGTTTCTTTTTTTCCCCTCTGAATTTATTCTTAAGGTAGACTTCTCGTCTGCCTTTTTCATCCAAGCAATTAGTTATTAGAGTACGTCTCATTCAGTTTATGAGATTAACTATTTTTATAATTAACTAAATTAGTAAACACATATAAAAAGATTCGTTAAGAATTGGTAGAAAATTATCTGGAAAATGTTTAGAGTTCACCAAACTATCCTTTTGGAAAAAAGCAAATTTCGAATTTTTTTTCAGTGCTACTGCAATTTTACCACTTTACCACACCTCAGAAAATTCAAATTGCCTATTTGTAGATTGCAAGTTTTCTCTAAGTTATTTAAGTAATGGTTAAAAGTGTTATTTAGTGACTTTATATCTCAAATGTTTACATAAAAATATAACTTCTAGAACAAAGGAAAACACCATTTTTAATATCCAAACAAATGTTTTTGTGCTTTAGAAATTAATTTATTCTTTTCTGCTTCCTATTTTTTTGTAAAGAATTACCAGTAGCGAATTCGAAATATCTACTTTAAAAATGTGGATTTTATTTTTCGAAACTTCATTTCAAGTTGCTACAGAGTTAATTATGAAGTGAAAGCACACATGCGTGTTAAAACTGCTCATAATTTCTCAGGTTACTTTCAGTTGCAACTTAAAACACGCAACAACATATTTTTAAATTCAGCAGTATTGCAATAAAAAGATAAATGTAAACGAGATAGTGGTGTCTAAATTTTATACTTAAGGATATTAAAAAGTTTTAATTATAAAACCCATGCAAGTACAGAATATAATATTTATTACTGGATAATTCCGAATATTCTGATTATTATTGGGTTTGGAATGAAGGGTTTTCAGCAAAAATGATACAGCTCCAACCTAGAGGAATTTAGAGTTGCGTGTACTATCATGAGGTAAAATAAAAACTTATTCGATTAGTGCAAGTAAGATGTTGCTCCAATTGTTAGTTCTCGCATTAGTCAAGCGGTAAAGCTCTTTGCCTCATTATTATGTTGCAATATACAGATAAATTTTGATACTATCACCATTTCTCCATACCGATTGGGCCTTAAGCCGTATATGGATTTGGGATTTTTATTTTAATGGTGCCAAAGGCAGATATTGCCATGTTGCCCGAAGCGTATGGCTAATATATAAAACTATAATAATATAAAATTACGGCGAAAAAAGTTCTAGAATATATCCATTTCATTTCAAAAAACGGTTAATTATTTAAAATCGTAGTACATTATAAAGCTAATCATATATGATGTAAAAAGCCTATCGATTGTAAAAATAGAGTATATTAGTTAAAGGATTTTCTCCCAATGGATCGTTAAGAGATAAAATCGTTGTATTAAAAAATGGTCGACGATGCAGGTTAAAAACTGGACACTCAGCTAAAATACGCACAACTGAAAAGTGCTTTTCGCATGCACTTCAAAAAGGTAATGATAAATAAAATACTTGTTTGAAGCGTGTATGCCCAATTCAAAGAAGAGCCAGAATGATGTTCTTTCTCCTAAATAAACCACTAGGTCATTTGCTAAGTACAGATTTTAACAAATGCAATTGGTTATTATCCTGCAAATCCCAATGCTTCTGCCACATTTTGTAAATATGTTTCTCTATGCAGCATTTAAAGGAGCTAATCTGTTAAGTGGGGTTTAAGCAGATTTAGCAGAAGAACCTACCAACTCATTACCTTTAATGCCCACGTGACTGGGAACCCAAAAAAACATTATACCAAATCCTTTGCTTTTCAGATCCTCTGAAAGAATAAAAGAATCACAAATAATCGGATTATTACACGAATCAGCTTGATGTAACTGCTTCAAAATACTCATACTGCTAAACGTATAAGGAAAGTAGAAAGTATTTTTCTATCGTGTAAATATACTGGTATCATAGACAAGACAAGTAATAAGTTTGATGTAACTGAAATAACTCAAGGAATAAATTTCTTCGTTGACCTATTAAAAGGCTTCTTCTTTTACAATGTTTGCATTACTTCTAATGGTAACAAAAGAGAAAAGTATTTTATAACCAAATATAGAGTTTTTATTGATGAAAAGTCCCAAATTAGTACAGGGAACATATTATATGGAGAGAATTTTTGACTGCTCTGTAACAAGACAGTAAGAAGATTTAACATCCAAAACATTATTTCCTTAATACTAAACAAGATTCAACCATCGTACTCCCTCTCTCTATCACTTAAGAACAAAAATATAAAGATGTAAAGATACTAGCTCGCAAATACGTCGCACAAAATGATATGTAGTTCCACGATGGCCTACAACTCGACGACGCTACAGATATGTCCGGCGTTACAAATAGAAAATGATTTATATATATATATATATATATATATATATATATATATATATATATATATATATATATATATACTTTTAAAGTAAAGTTGTATATATATTTTGTTAATTTACCTTAAATAATTAAACATTTTATAGTAAGCTGCATTTTTATAATGAAATGTTTTTCATATAGGGAGGCTATCTATTTGATTGTAAGAAACAGGTTGTCCAACATTCCAGCATGTGCCACGCCATCTGAAGAATATATTTTTTGATTGAAATTGATATCGAACAGTTATCAATATTGATGAAAAGAACAAATTTTGCACAATTTTGAATTTCGAAATTTCAAACAATTTTTTATGCTTTTGGCAAATTTGAATAATTGGAGTCCCCTTCTTATTGCAGTAAACCCTTCAATTATAATTTCTTTGTGCATGACTAAGATCAGGTGTTTATTATTAATTTTTAGATCCAAATAAAATCCTCAGTAGAGAACTCTACATGCTGAAATTAATAAATTTGAGCAATGCATTTGGGAAGAAACTTTCAGTATATGACAAACGACATTTTACAACACAACATTGCTTACTGACATGTTGTTGGTCCAATGAAAGAAACGGTTAGATCGACTTCGCTGGGATATGTTTCTTAACCGAAAAGTACTCACCAGAAGTTTCTCTATCTGACTACAATTTGTTTCCTTCTATGTAGTGTGCCCTTTCATGAGAGAGTTCACTTACTACACAGGCATTAAAAATTGGTATGATCAGAATTCTAATAAAACAACAAAACTATTTTTTTATTTGTTTTCCTAAAGTGATGTTAAAAAATGTTTCGCAGAATGAATATATTAAACTAACGTTTAAATTTTATCATAAAAATATTTTTTCAGCTAAGAAAAGAACATAACCTTGATTATCTATTCAATAAATCGAATTCTAGAAAAGCTCGAAATTCTTAAGTACCTAAGATAGGCATTCGAAATTCCACACTATCATACCTAATCCGAGACTTGTAATCGTTTCATTTTGACGTAACTAAGAACAGACTAATCATTGAGATAATACCTTCAGGAAGTATTCAAATGCTTTTAGGATATGTTTTAGTCTTGGGTTTTAAAGCAAATTCTGTCACTTCTGAAAAGTGAATAAATTATTAAATGAATAATTTATTAAAAGTGAATAAA
>JAPMOQ010026769.1:434300-472859 GCA_026543055.1 Argiope trifasciata | reverse complement strand
AAAAGTGAATAAATTATTAAATGAATAATTTATTAAAAGTGAATAAATTATGAATAAATTAATTGCTAGAATGGAAATTTAGGCTACATAGGGAATTTCCAAAAATGTAATTTAGATAAACTTCTCCAGATTTAAATTTCCTAAAAAAGAGTATAAAAATTGAAGTACAAATCCATTTGGCCAAAAAAAGAAAATTCTAAAAATATGTGGACAATGTATGAAGATACGATACGCGGAAATAAAAATAAATATTTTAACATAGTTGAAATTTATAAAGTTGATTTAATAGAAAAAGATAAAACAAAGACGATTATCAGTAAAACATCCCGGAAAAAGAAAATCTGATGGAAACTAACATAATGAGAATCTAGTGGAATGTGTATAAATAGACATTTTTCAGGGTTTTTTCCCTAAGTTATCTAGTTTTGAATATTGCTATATTCCATAAAGTCTAAAGCTATTATTATCTGTAAAAAAGGAATCTACATTGGATTCTCATTTTAATTAAAAATTAGTTATATATAATTTATTTTCAGCATTTTTAGCGATATCCTCTATTACGATTTACTGGTATCGAGCTATTTTTTGCAAATATTTTATTCTGTAGTAACTAAACATTGTAACAAACTTCCATGAGAGAGTAAAACATAAAAATTGATTTCATATTCTTTATAAGCGAAGAATAACAATAATTTTATGAATCAATTTTACGAAGTGCCGAGTTATCAATACCATTCACATTTTCCTTAATTCAGATTGAAACTTAGAATATATCGTCAAAATTGTTATAAAATTTAAATGAATTCCTTTAAAAATCATGAATTTTAGAAAATACATTTTCTCCATTATCCGAAAAAATAAAAAAGTAAGTAATTAATTTCTTTTTCCTCAAATATAACTCAAACATAAAAATTAATTCAATTTCTGGTTATTTACGTAGCGTATTCATTCAAATGTGGTTAAAAATTTTGAAATATTTTTTATTTCTCCATCACTTACGTTATCTCTTAGTAATTCAATTTACGATCTCAGAATTGGGTTTTCCTTTTTATGTATGTTTTACAAATTCATGAGCAATGAATATTAATGCATGGATCTTAGTAGTTTTATTAAGCCTCTGGATGAAGCAAATATGAAATTATTTTTAGAATGAAATATTTGGATTAACATTTTTAAACTCCTTTTCAATTTTTAATTTACATTTAAAGATGAATTTTCATAAATATACTATAATTATAATTCATATTACTTACTAAATAATTGCCGAAGATAGAATAAGAAAAAAAATTGCCGTTAAATAAATACTTTAATATAGAAAGAAATTTTCTCCTACTACTTGAAAAAAGAATCTGAATAAAGTTTAAATATTTGCAGTTGTTTCTTTTTTTTTTCAGATATTTAAATTAAATTCTTTTGTCCCGATTGTCTTTTTGAAATGTCCTTTTTTTATTTGAAATATTGGGAGAGTATCATGGTTATATGCTGCGAATTTTCAAATTTTAAAATTAATCCAATTTTTTGTTTGCATTTAAACAGTAGTTTTCAAAAATATAGATAATTATAACACATATTAATTACCCTTTAAATAAATTACTGAGGATAGAATGGAAACAATTGGCATTAAATAAAATCTTTAATATAGAAAAAAAAATTGTTTCTAACCACTTGAGAAAAGAATAATGAAAAATTTCAAATATTTTCAGTTTGTTTTTATTTCGGATGTTTAATTAAATTAATTTGCTTCGAGTCTCCATTTAAAATACTTTTTATTTCTTTGAAATATTGAGACAGTATCGATAATATATTATCTGCATTTTCAAATACCTTTTATATCAATCTAATTTTAGACTTGCTCATGATGAATAAAATCAAAAATAGAGTATTTGACAACTGTCAAAAAGGACTTTAAATTCTCAGTGAAGATGAATGAATGCCATAATTAGTTATGATTCTCTTAAAATATACTATGAGGAAAACTGATTTCCAGGAAGACAAACAAATGAAATTTCACTTCTTTAAAAAGTTTTTTTTTTCCTTTTTAAGTATCGAAATTTTTAAAGTATTGTGAAGAATAACGCGGAACATATACATAATGCTAAAATTAAGTACTTAATCTAAAAAAAGATTTTGTTTTAATGCACAGTTGATAAATTCTGCAAAATTGTTTAATTTGGATAATTATAAATCAATACTTCGATAAACATTCGAAACACCAGTTATATTTGAATTAACTGAAGAAACGCATAACCAAATATAAAAAAATTAATTAACTAAATTACTGTACTTAAGTACAATATATTCCACAGTAACTTTGTTTTTAATTTTTAGCCCTTTCCACTCTGAAAAGTAGGTGGATCCTTAACTAAACACAATACTAGCAATAGTTTATTGTAATAAAAATAATATAATTATTTTAATTTGAATTACCCCGAAAAATTAATCTACGCCTTGTTATCATTCCGTAAGCATTTTTCACCATCAAAATTGAAAAATAAATAAATAAAGCTTCACATTTTGCACCATCCTGAATGGTGCCTGGTAAAAACTAATCTAAGAACACTCTAACTAAACAACACAGAATGCATCCTTTCCACCTGTACTTGACAGTGTGCACTTTTCTTTATTAATTAAATATTAACATTCAATCAAATTTCTAAATAGAAATACAAGGTGTAAATAATTCCTAAAACTAATTACACAAATACAGGGTGATCAGCCAATAAGCCATGATTTCAAAATTAAATATCTCTACAACAAAGATCGATAAAAAATATGTGGTGGACTGTACGTTTATTAGGAAAACTGTAAAAATGCTGTACAAAAGTTTAGAAAATTTAGTTACGAAAACCGTTAAGAGATGACGCTCTAATCACAATGCCCATAACAACTTTCAGTGTGACGTCAAACTGAAAAATGACTCCCGATTTGACTCCTTGTGACTTCTTTCTATGGGGAGCATTAAAAGACACTGTTTATAGAAACAATCCCTCCATTCTAGAAGAGCTGGAATTGTTGATTTCAGTTGCATGTGATTCCATTTCCGTTGAAACACTGCAAGACGTGATGTCAAATTTCATTCTTCGATTACGCCACCTCATTGTTTCGAACGGTGAACATTTTGAAAAAATGTATTTTGATTGCAAAGACCGCATCACTTCATTGTTTTTTAAGACTCCTTTCAGAGAAAAAATTTTCAGTTCAGAGCGCCATCTGTTAACGATTTTTGTAACTAAATTTTCTAATTTTTGTACATTATTTTTACAGTTTGGATAATAAACGTGCAGTTTACAGCATAATTCTAGCAATCTTTTTAGTAGAGATATTTAATTTTGAAATCAGGGCTTATTCGCTGATCACCCTGTATTTACAATAATAATAGAGAACAAATAAGAAACAAATGAATAAGCAGAAATTTAGAAAGTCTGTATTTTAAAGGGTACAACAACTGTATTACTCTTCTTAATTTGACTTAGGACGTTTTCACGATGCATGCTAGTACTGATACGTCTCTTCCTAAGATTGGTTCTTGAATTACTCCCATCTTCCAGAGCAATTTAGATTTAGATACACATTCAACTAAAATGACGTCTCCAATTTGGAGATTGTTGAAAGATTATGGATTCACAAGATTATGCGTACTCTTTAGCATCCAAATACAATTCCTTCCATTTAATCCTAAGTTCCTTCAAAAGTTTTGTCTGGAAAAGTTTATGTCTACTGAAGGTCACACGAATCCGATGCAGATACGAACAACTCCAAAGTGTGTTCCTTTACAAATCCAGTTTTACTCTGTCCGGAAAGCAAGAAATGTGAAGACGCTAGGGCTCTTGGTTCATATAACTCATCACTTTTGGAAGTAATTGGTCGATTGTTGATCACGCATTCTGTCTCTGTTAGGATGGTTGACAATCCCTCCAACGTCAACAATGCTCTTCCAATAGTCTTTATCAAGGTTTTTTTAATACTTCACATCAACCGTTCCCAGAAGCCTCCCTACCATGGAGAATGCTCCAGAATGAACTTCCATAATATACTCTCAGAAGCGATATTCTTCATCCAGGGCTGCCTTATGTTTTTAAACCCTTTAAGGATTTCACATAAGCTTCGAAAAGTCTTAGCGTTGCCAGGATAAAATATCTTTCCGCAACCTTATTGGGTCATAAGCCGGCGGAACGATAGAATGAAACTTCTAACGCTCATAGTAGAAACGACTCCAAGATGAACTGCTCGAGTCACACCACATGTGAAAAGCACAATATAAATCATCTGTAGAGTGCCTGCTGTAGTCCTTACATTTATAGCTCCAGTACATTTTGTACCCACAGTAGTGAGAGACGGGCCAGCCACTATTCTGTCGCTAGGCAATTGTCCCGCCTGTTTTGCACTATATTTGCAGCACACAAGACAACTCTTTAAAACACTTTTAACGGCCGGACGACCTCTTGGTATTCAGAATATTTCTTTTACTTTGGATAAAGTAGCAATCAGACTTAAATGGAACCCTCAATTGTGTTCATGTAATATCAAGAGATTGGTGTATTTGGCCCTGGGAAAACGTATTGGGTGTTTTTTTTCCTGCATCAACTCGCTCAGTTCCAAACGCCCTCTCACACAAAGACCGTCTTTCAGATAGGGAGCAAGACTGTGAACTAGCCAGAATCTGTTGACCTCGGTTGAAGTGAGTTATTTCAAGGTCATAGTGTTCATAATGAATTTGCTTCAACCAAAATTTTTCTGCTTCGATTATCTCTGCCACAACCAACGGACCTCAATTTGCTTCTGCCTTGATGTTCCCCAACAAAGCGTAACACATAGGCAGTAACTCTCAGCAGCCGACAAAGACAAATCTGGAAATGTCAGTCACTGGATCATCTTTAATAATCGTAGTGTGGACAACGATCTTTTTCTCTGGCACAGTTTCCTTTTGAAACACGAAGTATCTATTGAGGTCAATCCCTCTGCGGGGATTTCAACCATCATGGCCCACTTCATTAAGTATAGTAATTTTTAAAGATCTCGCCGACACTAAAGAACTGCCCACTCCTTTGGTCATTCGATCAACAGAATACTCCACACCTGGGCAGTGGAACCACTGCAACTGCACAATTTTGAATTTCAATCACTATTTGCCACAAACGGTTTCCATTCTGCCACTGAACTCCTAATCCAATGCCAAAAAATCTCAGAGTCGTCCACATTCCAGTTCTTTCATCCAGTTCTTGGATAAATGTTTCCAAAATGGCATTTTAAACCGTTGTTGCTGATGCCGCCACAGCGGCTGCATTCCCAATTCGTCGTAAATATCGGTGCCACCAGTATGGTGGCAAGATGTTATTAATGCATTGTATAAGATTATATATATATATATATATATATATATATATATATATCGCTTTGAAACCGTCCCAAGAATTCATATCGCTCACTATTTTGCAAAATATCACAATTTGAAATAGTACAGAAATTAAAATTTTATGTTTTTATGTATTTTAAGCTCTATTAAACACGATAAATCAGTTTCACCGAATTAAGTGTTTTCTAATATCCATATATTTGTTTTCAATAACTAAGGGGGAAATAACTCCGACAGGCTAAATTTGCTCCGACTAGCTCTTACTCTCATCAGAGAAATTTGCCGATCGCAAAGAGTTAAATATAGCACCAACCAACGCTCCCATCAACTCTAATCTAGGTAAGCTCAATTTTTTCAAAGGTGCTACTCTACATTTCGCCATAATAAAGTATGCGCCAATTTCATCCGTTTGTTTTTCTCACCTAAAATACACATTTGCTTCATATGCAATTTGCGATATTTCACGAAATATACGCAAATACATTCCACCAGCTCCCCTATCCCAGTTATAAAAATACGCAAGTCAGAGTCAATTTACAACACTTTTCGCATGTCAGACAAACAACTTATTTCACAGCATCACTTCTCCCACTTTTTTCTCGCGTCATCTGGCAACTCTCCCAATCAACACCTTTAACGAATTTCCTGTGCAAGTGCCTTAACACACACATTAAATGAACTAATAAAACACAAATAATCGAATACCTTAGGAACAGCACTCAACACTGACGACTTTCTATTCTTCACTGACTCAATGCCCAAACATCAATACCCAAATAATCTTCATTCTGATCCCACACTAAACTCTAAACTTTCAACTTACAATCTTGCTCAAATCTAACACCGTCACTTGATCCAGCTTGAGTCCACAATGCCCTAAACTCCTTAGAATTCGTGCATAACTTTCTCAAGTTAAAACCTGCATCTTCCAAGATGGAACCCACACCTGAAGAAAAACTCAAAGATTTTTTGAACCGTCTCAGCTCAGTAACACAAGTCGTTAGTGTGTAAAGCATTGTCCAATATGTTTTCACAATTCGGATATCTTTCAAGATATCTGATTGTGGCTGGAAACAAAAATTGTAAGCATCTATTTCCAAACAAAACGCGATTCATTTGCAACATCACAAATTCTTGATCTTCATCATTCGCATTCCAAAAAAACCTTAAGTAACGACGAATTTGGTTCAGTCACTCCAATCATCAAAAAAGATTTTTCAATATCTCCAAGAAACTCTTTTAAATATTCTAAATTTCAAAAGGACATTTTTCGATAGATTTGGATTCAAATTAGGTCATTGTCCAAAATAATCATTTAAGGACAAATCGCTCTCTTAGAACTTGAACAGTTAAATACTAATCGGACCTGTGTAGTTCTTTTATCCTTCCCTAACCAAGCTCCAATATAGCATGAAGTACCCCTCATCACATTTAGTATAATCCTCGACTATTTTATTTTCCCCCTGCAGCTTAATTATTTCCTGGAACTGGTTACGAATAAAACAATCACTTTCCAATTCTCTTTGCTACCTATCAAATTGCCGTATAGCCAAATGAAAATTGTCTTTCAAATCCACTGGATCGCCCTTCCATAAGAGACTCGTAACGTAACTACCATTCTCAAAACGCAAGTTTTCCTTGAATCTATGTATTATTTTTTCGTCTGTTTTATTCCTCCCTGAAAGCGAATCACTAATTCCTAGACTTTAAAATTGAAACCAATTATGCAGCAAATCTGATAACTTTTAATCCCCACAACCCTTAATATTAGTATACTTGCTTAAAGTGCAATTTGAAACATCTTCTACTGCAGAGTTCGTGTTGATTACTCAACCAAATAAGGTTTCATATAACATCAAAAATTCTGAAAGACTGCAAGATTTCCTCGAGTTTAAGCCCCGTTAAAACCCTGTTTATTGTCATTTAAAATCAAAAGGCCGATCTCTATTTCCTCACCACTCTGGTGAAACAAAACAAATCCTTCTTGTCTCCTTCTTATGAATCACTAATGGGGTTTTTCAACAAAACTTTCTTTCGCTTTAATTCTCTCATCTGGGGTGATTGAGACCTAAAAATGTGAATTTTGAGTTTCTCAACTCCACTTCTCTTTTAATCAATATTTCTAGTTTATCCCGCAAGAATTCAACGTCCGGTACCTCACTCCCAAATCCCACATCTACACTTGTAATAACATTCGTAACTCTACTTTTTCTATTTCTCTCAGTTGACTCGTTTACATACATTGTAAATACCAATAAACAAATCACTAAATCATTTTCGAGCTTCTCGCAGCCGATGCACCAAAATATGATAAAAACTAAACTCCCGACACACTGACTAAATAACACAGAATAACTGAAAACTAGTTTAATAAATACAACATTAAACAACATCAAAGTAACGTACTTATACAATATTTAATCAAAACATAAAACCCTCAAACTCTCTACCCAAACTATCCCTCTGCCTACAGATGTGAAGGACTAAAAGGGCCATTGCTCATACAAACCTCTCTCACAATAATGAGTATATTTAACGGGGCTCCTAGCCCGGGCAGGGGCTTATCCCCGATTATGATAGATTGTCACGGACATTGCGATCGATATTTTCCTTGGCTCTTTTTGAGGTGACCGACTCTCTCACAACCACTGCATTCTCAATTAATATAATATATGGTCGTAAACAGCAGCACCCTCTAGCGTGTCAAGTCGCGTGCTCTAGTGGCTCATTTCTTAACGTGTCTGAGTGGGGTCAAATAAGTTCTAAGGGTTAGCAATTTTTATAATTTATGAAAAGGGTTTCAACAATTTTAAGACAACTCTTCAACATATGTAAACTTTTATAATATATCTTTATGGTGAATTGATAATTTTGCATGTAATTTTCACATTTTTATTAGAGGATATTTTTTTTGTAGTTAACAATTTAAAACAAACTATCTTTAATTTAGTACTCAAAATACACTAATATTTTAAAGTAATAAATATTTTAAAGTATAATACCTTTTTTGTGAAAAGAATTAACAAATAATTAACAACAATTAAATAATATTTTAATCAATTCTAGTGCATTACTTGTTTTGTGATGATGAAATTTAAAAGCTACAAATTGATTTTTAAAATATCTCATACAAAGGATTAAAAAATCGAATATTTTCTTTGTCCTACTTGATGGGCGATATGTCGTACTCGATCAGACACTGTCGATTTAATGATTTTAATATGTTCTAAATCGCAAATAAATTATTTTGAAAAACTAACAAAAAACAATTGTAATTTTAAGGAGGAGGAAAACCGTAGTAATTCCAAAAAGTACACGGCTTGCCTTAGATTACGTTAGCTTATTTACTTCGATTAAAACAATTTCATTATCTCTTTATAAGAAACATGGCTTAATTTAAGGACAGAAAAATCTGATTCCGCACTTTCCCTGTCGCTAATAATAAGATCTTTAATCCATTAGTCTATGTGAATACCTTTTTTTTTTTGTCTTTGTTCACTAGTAATCCATCGAACAAATGCCGTAATAAAGAGACAAAGAACTGATACTACCTACATAGTAACCTATGATCCTCCATATTAACATTGCAGCGAAAATGAGACTCATAATCTTTTGATATTGCATGTCCACTAGGGCCGTAGTCAAATGCAAATATCCTACCGATGGAACATTTGTGTAATTTATTTATTATAAGGAGAAAAATAAAAATTATTATATTATTTTGTGGGGTTTTTTTCTATTTCTTCAAATTAAACGTCATGAATTCATATTTATTTTGAACTTAAACTTGGACATCTTATGCCGAAATTGAACTATCATTTTGCTTCGGTAACATTTAATTTGACAATTTGGCTTGAGTTAGATTTATATTTTATAAGAATTGCTTATCGCAAAGAGTGTCTTTTTGATTTATCAAAGAACATGATTTATAAATGCTAGATAAAGCAATCATAGAAGCTTTTTTGCAAAATAATTACATAAATAAAAATTGAATTAAAAAATATTCTCACTGAAAATTCATTTCTTACTTTATACTGATTGAAAATTCTCTCTAAGTAAAAAAAAAAGAATAGGTTTTATTTTGCGATGAATTTTTTGGCAGTTTATTAAGGTTTTTTTTTAATTATTTGAAAAGAAAAAATAGAGCCACTAACCACAAAAATCATTAACCTTCAATATTTAATAAGAGAGGGAAAATAATATTTTTTTTTCATCTGAAAACAGTGTTTGAACTCATGGATAATGTGAAATGTTAATGCCATCATTGTTAAGGGTTGAGTTTGATAACACTCTCATATTAAAATACTTTTAGATTTTTAAAAATAATTAAAATAATTTCAGATTTTTAAAATTTTAAAAAATAATTATAATTTTGCATTGGTTCAATTTATTCTTCATAATATTTTCAACTTAAATTCAGTTATTATTATTTTAAACTCCTTTGAATCTGTCACTTCTTTACAAATCAACCAATTGTTAACATAATAAGTATATATTGAGAGCGGAATCAGTTCGGAATTTTATTTCAAAAAGGCACTAGAATTGCAGTTAATTTTCAAATTATAATTAGAAAATTGTGAACAGAAAGATTGAACGAAGGATTCTGATCCGATTGGAAATAAGAAAATAGTTTTTCGAGTTTTTTAAATGTAATATGGATGATCTGTAGCAATTTTTGATAACTCAGTAATCTTTCATTTTTAATTTTAAACAATTTGCCAATATTTAGTTGCGTATAATGAAAAATAGAGCTGAGAATTTTAGAATTTTAGATTTATTCCAGAAATGGGAAGTGGTTTTATAAATCTTGAATGTAAATATTATGGGATATGGAGCGGCAAAGGCTATAATCCCCAAGTGGTTTTATAGGATTAACCTTCTAATCCAGTTTAATGTTACATCTGTGCTAATATGCAACAGCTAATTAAAATTTAAAAAAAATTTACTTACATATTTTTTTAGAAATAAAAGATCCTGATACGTTTTTAATGAAGCCATATATGTAGTGAAAATATGTGGTTTTTGAAATCAAATATATTTTAAATTATAAATAACGTTTTCCAGAAGCATTTTTGTTTTTAAAATAAGTTTCTTATCATATATTTTTATATTATATATATATATAGTTCGTTACAAGATACTTTTTTTTAATTAAAGAAGTTCATTTATTTGAATACTGAAGATAGATATATATCAATTCAATATGCATAACATCCAGTACGAAATTTCGTTTCCTTCTTTTTGGGAACGGAACATTTTCAGAATTTGATTCTGCCACAAATAAACATATTGAAATTCACTTCTTTACTGTGGTTGATAAATATGATTCTCTGGAATATGAAATCAGTCATATATTAATTCAAAATTAATTCACGACTGCAAAAATAAAAACTTGTTTTTATATTTTTGTTCAAATGAGATTTTTATCGGAGAAATAATACTGACTTAAATATCTATTCTCCTTGATTTTTTGAATAACTGATTTTATTCATATATGCATGTACACCTAGAGCATAAATTTCTTGAAATACAAGGTACAGTAACCACTGTACATGTCAAATGTATCTTTTCACAATTGTAGGTTTTCAGAAGATATCTCATTAATTGTCAACAAAAAGCATTTAAGTGAAGTTTTTTTTTTCTATTCTCAGGTAACTGCAACTTGCCTATTTATATAAAATGTTTTGTTTGTTTGCCAGCCCATTTATTTCAACTACCATATCAATTGTGTCCTCTTTCAAAATGCAATAGACCCTCAACAAAAACTTTCAGTGTCAAAGCAGTAGATCCTGTATAAAGCTTGTTTGCAGCAAAATACACGCAAACTTTTTTTCTTATTGCAGAATATTGCTTGTTACTTTGAAAGATGAAAACTATTAATATAAAAAAAGAAAATGGCAATCCTCCTTTGTTCGAGCTTCATTTCATTCGGAAACGAAACGTCAAGATCCTGCCGAAGGAGAGCAAAGGAAACAACTCAGAAAATAAAACTCAAATGAGTTGATAGACACCGTTATCTTTCAAAGCTGCTTCGGAATAATAATGGAAACAAAAAATAAAAATTGAAAATAACAGGAACAGATCTCGACTTCAAACATAGTGTAAAAGTAATGATCCCCTATCCCATTTCATTGTATTCCATTTCCACAATTGGTATACAAACACCTCTTTTTGGAAAAAAAGAAAAGCATCAACCAAAAGAAGCAAGATTGTCCTGAAAATACTCCATTCAGACAGTAAGACCAAGTAAAGTTATTTACTTTGTCACGTAGCGAAGACGTATAAAAGAGAGTTTCTTTTTCCTCAAGGCTGTCAGGAGAGATAAAAGTTAATCTCTCCCCCCTTTTCCCGCAGAGTGGGACCACAGTTAAACAGTGGGATTCGGTGGCTTTTGTGTTCCTGCAGACTCATTAATGGCCGCTGCTTGGTCCTTTTATGGCATATTCAAGCTCTCTTAAAATACTGGCACATTTTTGGGAGAATAACACCGTAGTGGGTGGTGGTAATTAAAGCTGGTTGTTGTTTTCAGCGGAAATTTCACTCCTGCACTCAACCTAATTTTCAGATCAAGTTAGCATTAGATTTCTGCTATTTCTGGAATGCTTTTAAAATAATTTAATTTATCCATGGAACTGGTTTTCTTTCACTTTTAGTTTTAGCGGCAATGTTTATAGCTGCGTTTCCTTCTTTCTTTAAGGTTTTTAGTGCGGTGTTAACATCACCATTTCAGTTTTAATCAAATTTTATTTGCCAGGATAAAGAGACTTTTCCGGAAACTCTTAGTCATTCAGAGAATTAAATTATTTTTTATTTATCGAAACAATCTTCTTGTTTATCTTAATATAAGCAGTTTTATAGAATGTTTCAGTTTCGTTAAGGGATAATACTTTTTATACAAAATAATGTTATTTGAAGTGTACAAAATAAGTAAAAAATCATTAGTTGACATTTCAGTTTTATTATTGTTAATTAATTAATATCGATAATTTATAATTAGAAGTTGGAAGTCAAATTAAAAAATAAAATTAGAAGTCAAAATAACACACACACACACATACACATGTATATATATTCGTATGCATGTATGTATTGTTATATTTTGTAAATGAAAAACGTTCAAGTTTCTTTTAATTCGATTTTATTTATAAATTAGTTATACATCAACTTCGTTTAGGATATAAATTTTCCCAAACAAAAACTTGTCTAGGTGGGTGAAAGTACATTTTTAAAAGACGTTGTAGTATGTATACCTTAATAGAAATATAAAAATTATATTTTAATCATAGTATTACGACTGATCTTATATATTCTAATTTACAAAGCCCTATTATTAAAAGCAGAAAAGCATGCAAGCTAAAAAATAAAATAATAAATGCCAATAACTGTCACAACACAAAAATATGACAATGACATTTTTTTTCGCATATTTATTTCATGAGAATGGTGACAGAATTTAAAGAGTGTGTAATATAAGGTATGCATTCTGGATTAACAAAGTAAAAAAGAAAAAAAAAACTATTTAGCATTCAGAAATTTAAATCTACAAAAGCTACTTTTAAAAAATGGGAAGACAAATATGCTTCCTAAATATTTAGTTATTTGATCTTGGTAGGCTGTTTAGCATTAGAGTTATTATTGTTTTCGTTTATTTATGCTTTATTTTCATTTATAGAGTTTGTTTCAATATTTGCATTTATCAGTTTCTATGATTTTAAGGCTCAAATATTTTTTAACCTTTTTTAGCTAAATTTTATATTAAATTTATAATTATAATAAAATAGCTGATTATAAACTAAGAATTTCCTACCAGATGCAAAAAAAAAACATCTTGTAAGATGAGTATGTATTACAAATACTTTATACGGCTTTCATTAAAGTTTGGATTAGTTCATCATTTCGATAGAATACTTATGCTGGAAAGGTGAAGGATATAATTTAGAAATGATTACCAATATACTAAACTCAGTTCAGACATGTAATTGTGCTGTGTTTGGGATTTCTAATACTACGATATTACCAGGATGTATTCGGGGTAACCACCACTAAAACGCCGAAACACCGACTATTCTCAACCTTAGTTTTGAGGTGCCCCTATAAAGAAGTATCTACAGGAGGTAAATCGAGAATAATTTTTTGTAGTAAGACTTTACATACCTAGAGGTAGATGTCAAGTATTTTTTGGCCGCCCTATTCAGCTTTTGGACTTTTTTTTATAAAAAAAATATCAATAACTTTATGTCTTAGATTCTGAAGAATTTACAAGAATGATATTTTAAGCAAACGCCACCATTTTAATATATATTTGTACTGTCAATACGTGGTTTCTTTTGCAATGTACGTAACAATATATAGCTCGCATGAAATAATTCGAATTAGCAAACTTAAGAAAGTATTTCTGATCAATGCTATAATCTTCTTTTAAAGATGCATTCAAGTCCTGTAATAGTGTAACCCAGCAGCAAATGTAAATCTCCTATAATTTTAAATATTTATTGATATCTAAATTATATTTATTAAACCATATTGCTTGATAATCTTAACGAGATCTCGACATTTTATTAAAAAAGCATAACGTAGTCTGGAAATCGCCAAGCAAACTGGGGACTGTAAATATCAACAAATATATTTTCTATTTGCTTAATATTCCAATCAGAATTTAGTTATGGAAATTTAATTTTAAGGAGATTAGAAAATTTGAATAAGGAATTCACATAGAAATTTATCTACTATTACAATCAATGACATAAAATGAAATTATAATAGCCGAAGTTGAGAGTCAAGATATAGAACTTATTTAATTAAAACTACAAACAATTTGTTTTTGATAGAGAAACTTTCATTGGTTTTTTGTATAAAAGGAGTGTATTGGATAAATAAATCTTTGATACCAAATGAATTAAAAGAGCACGATTTTGCTATGCATATAAATGTATAAAATTTATGAGCATAGAAAATGTTGGAAGTAACAATAAAATATAAATATTAGATACCAGCTGAATTAAATGAAGCAGACATTCATATATTTTAATATATCTCTGAAATGCACTAGAGTGAACATTTTTACAAATCATTCTTTAAATTCAACCTTTCCACTTAAAAGTACGAATATTTCAACAAACTTGTCAAAAGTACACCATCAGAATACTGATAACCCTTAAAGCAAATTAAATTTATGATCACGGCACTTGAATCATATTTCATTGAAAAATTTACTGACAAGTAACATGGAAAGTAATGGTGGCAAAATTCGAATAAAATCCGCTCAATATATACCTTGTCTTGGTATACACTATCCTTCGCTGGATGAAACGAAAGCTTTTCATCAAGAGCTGCTTATATCGATCCCTTCAACTTCTATAGTAAGAATCGATTGTGCTGCTTTCCTCATTATAGTTGATTTCAACAGTTTATCGCGGGGATTTTTGAGAGAAAAAAATATGTCCATGAAAGGTATTTATTTCACCGTTCTATCATTGCTAATGATACTGCCAATAATCGAGCTTCAGCACTCAAAACTTTTAAAAGCAACATCTTAGTGACATATTGTAACCAGTTAAATAAACATAGTCAGTTGAATATATCTTTGTCACTTGCAATTTTTAAGTGTGACGAAGTAGTTTGAGATGTCACTTGTGTTAGTAAATTTAAATGTATTGTATGATTATTTTAACAGTTGTAAGGACGAGTATTTTTTTTCACAGATATCCTTTTAGTGCAGTGGCTTCATATGTAAAAAGTGTATAATTTTCATTGCAACTGCAAAAATATCTTTGGTGAGTAATATATATTTTTTTCCAAAATTAATCAGTTATATAAATAAGAAATGTAGAATGCTTCAAAGAATGCCCATTTAAGCTGAAAAATATTACGCGCACATGTAAATTGCTTAAATATTGCTTAATATATATGGATCTTATAGAATTTGATAGAGGATTTTTTTTTTCTTTCAAAAGTACGTATCAAACGGATTTCAGCTCCAAAATGCAGCATATAAAATAACCAAGTCTTAAAAATGAAACAATTACTGAAAAACTTAAATTAAAAATTTGAAATATTACTTTTGAAAATGGAATTATAGCATTTAAAAGTTTTATAAAATATTCTATGTCCATGTGAACCTTTTCCAACTGCTATTAAGTTATTATTAATTCAGAAATTGAACATTTAGTTAAGTACATCAAATTGATACTTTATATCCTGGTATATTATGTTGGTTTCATTCAAGTAATAAAATAGTAATTCAAATTAACAAATAATTTTCATCAGCTTAAAAAATTATCTAAAACATTTTTGATAGTTATGGTAATATAATTCGAGAAACATAATAATTATAATTTTATAATTTTATCCCCTGAGATATTTTTTAAAAATGTATTTTAAAATTGTCATTTGGTCCGGTAATAAGGAGTTATGCCTTGTTCGTAAAGTTTCAACTAAGAATTTGATAAATCAACCAGTTTAACACCCAATTTCATATCGCTGCTGCCTTTTGTATACAACCCTGGTACCTGGTAAATTCCGCTATAGGCCAAACGTGATTATGTTAGAGGATGTAAGAATAATAAGAAAAAAAATGCCCCAAAAATATTCAATGGTAATCTAATGGCGTTTCAGTCCGGTAAGATCTATGAAATTGTGGATTTCGTATTGCTTCAAAATGGAAGTTAATGCAGCTAAACAAATCTAGTTGCCAAATATTAGGATTGCAGAGCAATAAAAAAAGGGAAAATATTTAAAGAAAACAAGTATTTACTTAAATTATGCTTATGTGACATAAAACTTAATTTAATAAAATTAAGTAAAGTATGTTTTTAAGAATAATGCAGCACAACGATGGATGTCACTTTTGGAGAAAAACATCATGTATCTGTATTTAATGGTATAATGGCAAAATAATAAAGAAAGAAAACTATTAAATTTTAAAATCATGTGTTTTGGTTGATATTCGATAAAAATGAACATATATTTATTTTTCCTGGTAGAAAAATTTAAAGTATTATATATATATATAAGATCTTGCATTGAATTTATCATAAGTTTTGAGATGAAAACTTATGTACCATTATTATTTATATAAATTTAAGTACGCACCTTTTTAACTAAATTTCATGCCAATCAAGTATTTTTCCATCATTTCAATAGAAAAAAATCCTTTTTAAAACTTTAATTATAGTTATTTTAAATGTTTATACACCATATTACAACTTTATACAAAAATAAAAAAATTCTAAAATTTAAAAAATGTAGTATTTTTCTTATAAATAAACAAGGTACAGCAATTTTTCAATTTACTTTTTAATGGATGTCTTATGTTGAGTGATATTGCTCCAATTACCTATCATCCACACATAACTACTCTCTAGTTTAGAATGAGTTTGAAGAGTGGCGCTTATTTTATTTTTGCCAGCTTCTGCATAAATTCTGGAACCATAGCAACTTCATATACAGACCTGTATCACGTGAACAATTATTACATTTATATCTCATTAATCACATCCAAAAATAAATTTAAGTAAAATCAAACTCTACTTTTTAAACCATAATTCCAGGTTCTTTTTTTAAATAATTACAGGGAATCATTTGCCAGGTTTCTTATTTTATATATACACATTAGAATAAGTTAATGCAGAATTTTACGCCACAAATCTTTTAGTTGTACGTTTTGTCACCAAAATTGAATCAGAGATATCAGTTTGGCGTTATTGATAACGATATAGCCCATTTCATAGAAATAAAAAATGTTTTTGAAGGAATATCCTCTTACCTTATCAGGAGATTTTCTTTGAAATTGCAAAGAAGGGAACATATTTCTTCCAAAAAGGATATACTCCGTCATCTGCAGGTATTATCCTTTGTCATTGATGGATGGAAGTGAAGGACACGATTCCCAAATAAAGGGAAAAAATGCTGGTATCCACACATAATTTCATGGATTTTATGATATTTGCGACTGCACCTTAAGCCATGAGTTAATGTTTGGGACAGACAATAGCTGTCGTAACTGGATTTATCATAAAGTTTTTCAAAAAGGCTAAATATTATTAAAAGAGCTCTTTTTGTGAATATAATAGATGTTAGAAAACGATATGAATTAAAGAATAAAATTTGATTACATTATTATTAAAATATTATAAGGAAATGAAAATGCATAATTCCCGATATACTTAACGTATTTATATAAATGAAAAAAATGAGTGTTAAGAAAGCTATCACGTTCTGTTCCATGAAATAATTTAAAAATATAACAAATATAATGGAATTACTTTATATAACTTTAGAATCATAGAATAATATTTTGCGTTTATGTCAAATAAAATAAAATAGCATGGTATTTGATACTATTTTGTGACTTATTGTGTTTTTTACGTATGATATACAATGAATTTCAATATAAAATTGGTACATATATTTGCATATGTATCATGTAAACACAAGCTCTTTTTTCAGGGAAACAATTATGATCCGAAATGTTTGCCATGTTGCCTTATCTAGAATTTAAAAAAATAAAATAAACATGTTTTTATATTATTTAAAACGTATTAATGCAAATCGCACTAAAATATAAGCTTTTTCTTATCTTTTTAATAAATTTATGTATAGGGTGGCCGGTATTTTTTCGATATTTTTGCTCTTTGAATTCGAATGCGCAGTCATATTGTCTTAAGATTTTGTTTGATGAATATCGTTTAAGAATATTGTTTATGATTTAATGTCTCTACTCAAACGTACCCAACTATTCCCATGTAATTTATTTCTTTTAAAAAAGGTTTCACCACATGATTGCAACTGTTACAGCCTTCATCATTGCCATGTCTCTACTAATTTTTATAAGAACCTATTATCTTCCATTGTGTTCCTTTAAGAACATTTCAATATAAAGTTGCATTCTTAAATTTACATTTGGGAATTCTACTAAGTTCATCCATGAATATAATGCTTAAATCTTCATGTTGATATCTTCATGTTGTTTCTAATATTTTATTCTGCAAGTCAAAAGTAAAATATGCTGATTTAAATCTCT
Source organism: Argiope trifasciata (assembly GCA_026543055.1). NCBI lineage: Eukaryota > Metazoa > Arthropoda > Arachnida > Araneae > Araneidae > Argiope > Argiope trifasciata. Next base: position 454,485 of record JAPMOQ010026769.1, on the reverse strand, counting down.
ACAAAGAATTTAAAATGCAGTTATTTTATCAATTTAAATTAAAACTTTTTTTAAATTTTCCTTTCTCAAAGAAATATTTAACCTTTTCTTGGAAAGAATACATTTTCCCCTGATACATACTGTAAGCACTTGAATTTTTCGAATAAAATATACTCCCGAATATCTGGTTCGTGATTATCCGTCTTTCGTACTATCCGGCCTAGTTTTACAAAAACTAGAAACTAAGTTTTAACTCTTTTCTTATTTGTGCCTAATTTATCATGCAAAAATTAGAATTTAAAGTTGAAAATGGCAGAATTTGTTTAAAAGGGAACAACATATATTCTTTTAATTACTTCTTGTCTAATAAATTCTTGAAACGAATATATAAGCTATAGAAACATATATAAATTATAAGTGCAAAATCTTTTATTTTAAAGGGACACATTGCCTCAACGACTTTTATGATTTTATGCACTCATTACTCAAAAAGAAGTTAGAAAATACATATTGTAACAGTGAGGTTTGATACAAAATGTCTTCTGATATTCGCGGGCAAAGAAATAAGCTCACAGAAATTCAGTTATACCCGGCATTTTTGTTTATCCGACCTGTGTTTTTGATACATAAGGCCAGATATTCGGGAATATCTGTACTGCAATGTACTGTATATTTTTACTTAAAATTGCAATTCACTAAAATTTATCATGAAATGTTGCGGAATTCATTTGAACTTAAAATTGAAAGAAAAAGCTACTTTGCACTTTTGGCTACGCAAAGCTGAAACTAATTGTTATGGGTGAATAGTTTTTATATAAAACTTCATAATGTGAGTTTTGCTGTTATAGGACTTAATAAGACAAATATGAAAAATCTGATGGTTTCTTCTCTTCTTTCAAAGTGATAAAATTTACTTTACTTAGAAATCTTAAATTTATTCCAAAGAGCAAGCGAAGAGCGGTTGAAATTAATTTAATGTAGACAAATTTAAACAAAGCTCTTCTTCTCATCCTCCAAATTAACGAACACGTGGGATTTTAAGCGCAGTATCACTTAAACGAGGCTTTAATACTCTCGGAAAACTGCTTGGGCTTAACCATTACACCCAGAATTGTTGAGAAACTTACAGCTGTCAAGAGCAACTTAGTTCACGTTCTAAAAATATCTTAATCACTTCACCTAGTGGGAAAGTTTGTGGTCTGCATATCAGTTATGTTTAGAATGTGCTTCTGGCACGGTAAATTTCGCAACAACGCGCAACCCACTTCTAACCGAGTTCGGCACGCAACCCTAGGCAATACTTCTCGTAAAGTATTGCGAGTTATTGAAGGTCTAAAGCTTTGGGGCATTTCACCTTTCAAATTTTAACTACGTAATGTTGCACTTTCATACACTCAGAACCACATCTAAATTAATAATTAAATATTTTGAATGTGAAAATAAGTAATCAAATGAATAGATTAAAAAAATGTATTGTGTTTGTGAACTTGGAAGCAAACCAAATAAAAAGGAAATTTTAAGTCATTTTCATAAAGTTTTGTCATTAAAATATGCGTTTGTATGCAAGTGAAATAGCATTATAACATGTATTGTTAAACATAAAGCAATAAATGTATTAATAGACAAAAAACAATAAATGCATTGTTAAAAAATTAAATAAATATATTATTGTTAAACAAAATTAAATAAACGTATTATCAAACAAAAGAAAATAAACCTATTGTTAAATGCAATTTTAAATAAAAAGATATTTTCAGATCTCTAAGTCTATAAAATGCGGCAGGTGTTTTGAATTTTGTGGAAATAACATAAGATTCCTATCAAACATTAAAATAAAACCACGTGTTCATTTAATTATTTTAATGCTATGTTTTTCATTAAACAATTAAAACACAATTTTAGCTGGAAGCATACAAAATTCAAAATAGGCGCGCATAAATAATTCTGCGAAGTTAAGGTTTTAATGAAATCACCAAATATTATCTAGCATAGTACCAAATATACTTTTAAAAGATAATTAAAGAAAAAAAAATGTAATTCTCATAAAAATCTGGAAATTAATCTTTAAAAAATAAAAATAAAAATAATTAATATTCGATGTTTTTTTTTATTTCTATAAAGAGTTGCAATGTAGTATATTAATGTAGGTATATTCTAATACAAAAAGAAAAGGTCATGGCTATCAGAAATTCGTACAAAAGAAATTAGAAATAAATAATTTAAAAAGAAATGCCTAATAGAATCTACCATACATTTAAATAATTATTGCTGCAGAAATTAGGTCATTTATTAAGTGTTATTATTACTGATAACGAAGAAATGAACGTTTATATTTTTGTACCTTTAGAAACCAAACCGACTTGGCGGACATTCAGTACAAAATGTAAACTAAAAAATTGGATTGCTTATAGTTGAAGAGTGGGAAAATTTAAATTTAAATTTCGACTTAGACTTTCCTGAATAAATTTCAATTTAAAAAATAATAATTTTTAATAATTTCAAACTAAAAATAATTATGTTCCTCGAAATAATAGTAAAAAATATTATTATGCAAAAATAGTCTATAAATTCTCTTAAAATTAAAAGTAGCATTATTAGTGATATTAATTTAGCTGAACTGAAATTTACTCTTAATTTTGACAATTAGTTAAAGCCTTTTTCTTTAAATTTGAGTAGTAATTTTCATTTTTGCAATGATGTGTTACAATTTTCATTGTTTAATTAAGTCTGCTTCATCTTCATATACTCAAACAATATTTTTTTAAATGCTAGAAATGAAGGGACATATATTCCAATTGTTAGATGCTCAATATTTTTGAGAAATACTGAAGGGGAGAAAAACATGGGCGAAAATATAGTTGAATCAGACAGATACGTTTTTAACCGTAATATATTGACACGAGATGACACACCATTAGGAAAGTCTTTGCATACTCGGATCTTTGTTAATCTAATACATAAAAACCTACTCGGATCTTTGTTATTACTCATAATTTTCATAAAAGTTAAATCTAAGGAAAAGTAGCATGGCAACTCAATATATACATATATCATAAAAACAGCAAACAGAGAAAGGAAACTAAAAAGGAAAGTACTATGATATTTTTAATAAAAATTCTAAACTTTCATAATGTTTCAAGAATGAAAGGTTTGAAAGTTTGAATGACAGTTTTGATGAATTTTAAGATGTTCAAGATAGAAAGTATAAAATATTTTTGATGGATAGCTATTGAGCTCAAGCGTTTAGAAACAAACAAAATGAATTCGTTTTTAAAACACTTGATTATCTAATTTCTAAATACACTTAACGATGATACACAAAGATTTTTCCTTTTGAAATCAAACGAAATTATATCTTTTATTCGATTTCTACTCTTAGTTCACACTCTTCCTATACATATCTTGCTCAAATTTTCAATCGTTAATAAAATACCTTCTATTCATCGATTCAATTTCAAATACATTTTTGTAAATTTGTAATGGCTGACACTTGATTTTAATACAGTTTTTTTTCAAATATTAATTCAATAATTAAATTTAATTACTTTAAATAGGGTTCCCAAGCTAAAAATTTTAATACGTAATATAAAAGTAATATATTAATTTTCAATAATTGAATTTAAATACTTAAATTTAATTATTAATTTAATTTAATTTTTTAAATACTTTTTTTAATTTTTTTTAAATATTAATTTTTGAATTGGATTTTAAAAAAAAATTATACGGCTTGTTATTTTATGATGAAAGTAAATACTTCAAACACGATTCCTATTATTTCAAGGCGTAATCATTTCTACTATTTAACTAAATTATTTTAAATGCAGCAATCATTCTACTACTTTACTATCCATTACTATATCAGTTATTGTTTCTTTTCTCATTTTCTTGATGAAGTATACTATTAATACAAATTTCCTACGCTATAAGGAAATTTTCATTTGGTTTTTTTAAACATCATAAGAAATATTTATTGATTTTAGGCTAATCTCTTTAATCTACTATACTTACTGCAATTCTTAATAAGCTGAATTGTCCATTATTCCTCTCTTTATCCCACATTTTGCTGCTGATTTGTTTAAAATTTGGTACAATGGGGTTAACAAATTTCTCATTGAAGTCATATATATTTCATATTAATATTTCGATTGTAATTGTCTTTCTATTTCTGCCATGTTCTTTTAACGTTTTATTATAAGTCTCGAGAATATATTTTGAGTTCGCAAATGACAAAAGAAGTGAACAATACTTGGCTATTGTAAGCCATCATGAGCTAGTTTTTTAATGCTGCAATTTTCAATAAAGAACGCTGACTACCGCTTGTTCATCATCTTACTTTCCTTCTAGTTTACTTAATATTTCGTTCCTTGGTAATAACATTGCAAATAATGTCAATCTCAATTGAAACGTATCAAAGTATGTTTCAACTGAAAGTGACTTTATTTTACCGAAATGTATTTGTGTATGTTTTGCTACAAGTCTCGTTAAATTATTTTCTTTTCATAAATAAAAGTGACATCATAAGTGAACAATAATTGATTAAAATCACAAGCCAATACATTGAAGAAAGCAGATTGCGATTCTAATGTTTTATACTGATAAATTTTAAGCAGACAGGAAAACGCCAAAAGCAATTGTCCCTCATTCAATTTAATTTATAGAAAAAGAAAATGTAACAGGTTATCAAAAAAAGCTATTGCTAAATAAAAATATGCCGAATTAATTAAAATACCACTAGCGGCCACATTATACATTACTACACTATCAGGTTGGTTAACATGCGTATTTTATCAGGTATTCTGATAGTTGCAAAAAATCTAAAATGTTTTTTTTTTTTTTGCTGAGAGCATTATTCAGATTTGTTTTCATTTACTTTCTTCGTTGCTTAAATTGCACTTTACCTTCACTTAAAACTGAGAAAAACATTATGATAATCCGAATAATATAATTTTTTTCTTCAACTTAAGAACTAACCCGTTTTCTGTTCATAAATTTAATCAGAAATATCCTCAGCAATTTTATAGGCAACTCCGTAAAACTTGTTTCCCATTTATAGAACATTATACATCTTTTTAATTCGACTTTTAGGTCATTCTTCTTATTTTCATAGAGTTATTTATCCTATTCATTTCTTGCCCTCTTGGAGAGCTGTAATCAGACTAAAAATGTTTAGCTGTTATAAAATCAACGTTGCATTTACTCATCATTTATTCGTTTTTATTCATCATTTACCATTATTTTTTTATAATTTTTCTGTTTATTATTCCTTTGTTGCATTTTATAATTCTTTATAATTAATTATACATTCATTTTTATTTTCCGTTTTCTTTTTATTGTGTACATGTTTATTATACATGTTTTAGTTGTATGAATTAGTCTAGAGAATGAGTGTTTCCTTTTTTGTTACATAATACTATAAAACACTATCCAATTCTGAATATAAGTCATTTAACCCTGATTGATAGTTTCGAAAATAGTAATCTAAGAAAGAAAATTCCTAAAATATTAATCTACAAAAAGGAACATATTGGTTAGAGCAGAATTAATTCACACAATGACATTTCTGAAAAACGATTGAAAAAATTTTAATCATTAATTTTATCTACATTACTCCACGATATTCTTAAAATGTACTTATTTGAACAAACTGAGTTCTCGGGTCAACTCAAAGATGGATATTATAATTAAATTTATAAACAAATTAGCTAACACCCGGCATTATGCTGTCGTCGAAAAAAATAATATTGCAATCAAGCAATAATTTGGTAATGTTTCATCGAAATAGGATGGACGGTACGATTGTACATGATTTACGAAAAAATATTCATTTTTGTATATTAGATTTATGTATTCTATTAGAATTATAAAACTTGGTGTTCTTTCAGAATGGTATCCAAAGGAACTCTTTATTGTATCTCGTGACACGTTTAATATTCATTCAGAATTCTTAAATTTAATTTTAAAAAATGTGATTAAAATATTTTCTTTTAAAATTTATTAAAGATAGAAAACATATTTATACCATAAAATCGTTAATATAGTTGAAACGATAATTTTTGAAAATTAAGATGATGCAAAATTATTTGTACTACAATATTTTTGGTGGCTACTACGAAAAACGCTTAAATTTAATAAAAATATAAAAACCCTAGGGTTGCTTTCCCCAAAACACTCTCGCATAATCGGTAATAAAGTTGTTATCTCTGAAAAAGACTTACATGGCATTTGCGTACTATAGCTACTAAATATTACCTTTAATTTGAAATTAGCATTTCTACAAAATCTATTGTCTCCTCGGTGAGTTATTTGGAGATTACATGCAAATACATGCGATTGAGATTCGATTTTTTTTAAAAAAATTAGATATTTGTAACATCCTATAACCCTCCCGTAAGTGTAAACAATAAGCTAACCAAGTTTCATCGCAACTGGATGAACGGTTTAGGAAGGCATAGGAAACATATAGACAATAATTCATTTTTATTTACATAGATTAGAATCCTGAAGTTTAATAAAAAATGTCATTGGAAAAACTAATAATTTTTATTATTGATAATTTCAAAATCTTTTAAAGTATTTTTTTCCAAGGGACATTGGTAAGACAGCACTATCATTTCCAGTTGATTTTACTTTATACTTTAATTGCCTGAAGAATTAAGGAACAAATTCAGTTCTATACTTTGTGTCTCTTAAATAAATAAAATTTCATTGAATTACTATCGGAATTTAACCCTCTGATTGCTTATTTTTCTAAATCACTTTTTAGATTGGTTGTATGCAAATAAGTCCAACTATTTTTCAAACAAAGTGAAATGATACCAAACGTTACATGATAATAATATAATCAAAATTATAAATAATAAAAATCTGTAGTTGTAAAAATAAATATTCGAAATCGAGAAAAGTGCGGAATGTAATTCAAAGTAACTTGATTACTAACCCGTGGAAATCACGGACTGAAGGGCCAAAACAGTAACATCAAATTTAATTCTCTGAATGATTTTTTAAATCACTATTTAGATACGTTGTTTGCAAATAGGTCCAAATATTTTTTTTAAAAAAGTGAACTGGTACCATATGTTACTTGATAATAATAAAATATAGTAAAAACAGTCATTAATAGACCCTCTTAACTGCTAAAAATTAATTACTGCCTTGTGCGTAATAAAAAACGTACTGATTACGCGATTAGCAGACGGAGAGTTATAAAAAATATTTACGGTAATAGTTTATTAATAATGCACTGCAAATAAAAAAAATGCAGAGGCTTGAAATATAAAAAAAGAGATTTTATACCTCACTTCCCAGCCTCGACATACAAGTAAATATTCCTTCTGTAATTAAAATATGATTCTCGACATTTAGCTATTGCAAAATAACTACTCTAGGACTCCTTCAGAGCTAATTACGATGAAAGGCGGTTGAATCCGGTTGGTTGGATTGACACACGTGTCCGAATGTCTCTTAATTAATCTGTCACTCAGAGCATTAACGAAAGCTGGGTCAACAAGTCCAAACACAGACAACATCTGTTAAGCAGGTGAGAAGATATAAGCTGCATTACACAGGCCAAATCTATAGTTAAAGCTCCCTTGCTACAAACATTTAATCATTTGTGCATGTGGTCTCTAATCCAGAAATTAGATGTGAAACATCATTAGTGGCAGAAAGCTGATAGTCGACGGTTGGGGAATCAGTCGAATATATTCGCGAAGTTTAATCTCATACAGCGATGCATTCGCTAGTAGCCTAAGAGATAGCATCTGGCACAAGCTTTATTTGAATTGTAATCAGATCTTAAACTGTTCGGAAATTTGACTCCCCTTGAAATGGTTTGAATTAATCGAATTATGCTCACATATAATAAAATTACTGACCAACAGAATAAATTAAAAATTAGTAAAATTGATTTCATCGTCAACATTTCTTGAAATGGATGTTAAAATAATTTGTTAAGGATTATTTCCTAGTAGCTTGTGAAGTAATATTAATAGAATAAATGATTATTTCCTAGGTGACTAAGACTTTCCGCGTTGTTTTTTTATCCTTGAAATTATATATCTGTTACAGGCCAGATATGTGATAAGAAAGTCTTCGAATAACTTTTAGATATAGTGTATTGAATACATATATACAAAAAATGAGACTTGAAAAATTGATATTATAAAATACTTATAACTGTTAATAAGTCACGGATGTATGAATTGGATGATCTTACTATGTCTTCATGCTCACATCAGTAAGTACATTGGAAAAATAAGAAGAAAAAACATTAATACAATGCTAAAATTCTGCATGACATATTTTCATAACATTTTCTGACGATATCTAAAAACTAATACAGCGATATAACAAGATATTTTATTGTTCTAATTTCCATATGGTTTCAGCTGCAAATTGAAGTTCTTTTGCTTTTCATATTATAATTGCAGTATTTTAGATGTTATGCTTTTTTAATCCACCGATCAAAAGCAGAATTCCCTATTCCACTGATTTTCAAAAATAATAGTTCAAGTTATGTTTATTAATTTTAGATAAGAAGATATTAAGTATTAAAAAAATGTTCAGTACGTTCTACAACAAACCTCAGTTCAAGATAAACCACGAACTTCCAAGATTTCCCTCTGTATCACATAACAGAAAGTTAATCGAAAAAAAGGCAATTTCAAAAGATGCTTTTGTTAGTCACAATAAAAATTATAATTTACTTATTCTCATTTAAACTACTGCAGTTAATTTTTTTAGCAAGAGTTTATAAGCCTAAGATTTAGATAAAAAAAAATATCGGATACGAATTTTAGAATGACCATCTTCATATCGGTCATATTCTTATACATTTGAGTACATCAATTGTTTGAAAAGATCATCGTAATTAGAATCATTTTGGCTAATTTTTATTATGTAACTGTTTCTTCTTAAAATTTATTTCTGATTGAAATCAGTTAATACTTTTTTGATATATTTTTAATTATTACCTATTAATGCATTATGAAATTATTTGAGAATAAATAATATTACAGAATCCATTAATTTTTAAAACATACAAGAAAAAAGATAAAAAAGACGAAAAAATAAAGAAATCCTCTTCTATACAATATTAACAAATGTTTCAAAACATTAAACTTTATTGAATTGAAACAAGTAAGGGCATTATCTCATCTAATGTTTAATCTTTTCAATAAAAAATATTTCAGATACATACGGCCATTGAATTAGATTGCAAAAATTGCTTTAACTTGTGGAAATAACCAAAGCAATATTGAATTCAGCTTTTTCATTTTTATTTAAAAAGCACAAATGGAACGGATAGAATAACGCCACTGATTAAAAATCATCATCTGTAACTGAAATCCCCCACCCATTTTTTTACACACAAATCATGATCTATGCATTGGTAAAGTTAGTATGACAGCTATTCATTCCAACCATTTTTGATCTATCTGGCTATTAATTTTAGTTTTAGCACCACTCAGAGGTTTAATTACGCCAACATTAAAATAAACTGAGGTACAATAATACGCAGCTCAACACGCAGCAGATTGGAGAAAAAGACATCAAATTAATGAAACAGTCAGCCATCTCAAACCATTAATCACTTTAAACATAATGAATAATATGTTTCCAGGCGACATGAAATGTAACTGGAAAAATTACCATTACAACTTTTCCCTGTCCGCCAAGGTAGTTAACAAGCTCCAGTAAGCATCCGTCGAGATAATAAAGAATAATAAAAACTTTTTCCCACGCAAATTGACATTTCGGTGGATATGCAAATGTGCAGTTCCGCTCATAACGAGCTTATCAGAGCCTCGGGCATCATTAATGGTATTGATCGAGCATTACCCTACTGCGTATAATCACTTCCTATTCCACCAGCTGTTGTTCATGGGCATGTAATCTGCAGAAAGAGCTTCATTTTCAACAATAAAATTTATCTAGCAGAAATCATAGATGTTACAAGGTGGCAGACAGACACGTTTTTCAATTTTGAGTGGGGATATTACGAACAAAGGGAAATAAATAGTATCTGATATGTGAAACAAACATATACAAAGAAATTTGAATTTTTTTGTATGATAGAAAATTTTTTTTTAATCAATAAAACATTACTTAATAAAAAATAAACACTCTTTAATCCTCTCACAGCGTATTAAAAAATAATAAGTATGTGATGTTTAAAAATAAGTCAAAATATTTTTTAAACAAAGCGAGCAGATATTTTATGTATCGTTACAATAATATGATATCATAAAAATATGTAATCGTAAAAATAAAAACACGAATGAACGGGAAAAGCGGAATGCAGAAGAAAATATACTTATTGGCAACCCGCGTAATTCGCGGCATAAGCAACTAGGGGTAAATTCAAAAAGACATTTTATCAGTATTTTTGAAACCTGATGATAGCACTAATCTTAAACCAAAAGGAATTGGCACAACTAAACTTTTTTGTCCACTCTCATTAAAAACATACTCGAACACTCGAATCATGTGTCATTAATGGTTTCGAAGTACTTTAAAAGATAATGAAATATTAATACGTTAAAAACAGTAAATTTTTATTTTTATTTTGGAAACCCTTTTTCAAAACGATAAAACCAAAGTTTGTTCGAGAACTACATTTAATCACAAAATCACGCGCCAAGTTTCATGTTTTTAATTCATTACTTTTATGAGTTATAGCGCTTATATGCCTGTAAAAGAAAGTACAGACCAACGTACGGTCAACCACATGATGGATTTCGCTAAAATCTTGATATATATTCACAAATTAGAAATTTACGCTGAACTTTTTTTTTCATTTAACATTCTTCGTTTCATATCAGACGTGTTACATTGGAATAGCCAGGTAGTAGTATCGAATTTTATCCATCCAGCACAAATAATAATAATGTAAAGCAAAAACATCTATGATGACGACTCGTTTTACAGCCTAAACCACTAATTTGAAACAAAAACTGGCCATCCAGGATATAATTCATGCGGGCAGTATTACCGGGTTAGTACACCTTTTTGAGTCATCGTGTTTATAGACAAATGGACAGAGATAGTTTTAAAAACGCATTTTTTGAACTCTGAGCGATCTCAGTGTGAAGAGTCGTCAATATCCAAAGTTTTAATTTGATAATTTTAATACTTTGTTTTTGTATATTTCGTATATGCGAAAAAATTTGACAGCATTACAATAGCATAACACATAGAAATAGAAATACTTCAAAACATTACTGAAAAATATTAATCTGAGACGTACTAATTTTCTAATAACTCTGTTGAGTTTATTATCAATAAAATCAATCGAAAAAAAATTTATTGAAAATTAATTTTGCAAATAAATTATTTGCAACTTTAGTGATGTATTTAATAATTAATATTAAAGTCTGAATAGTATTTTTATATATAACTATTGAAATGTAAAAAGGTGGATTAATTCATTCAAATATTTTTTTATTAATTCCTTTTTATCGTAAATATTAAATCACTTTGGCATTTTTATGTTATCAAAATATTTTAACCGTTAAAAAAACTTGGTTTAAAAAAAAAAACTTGATTAATACACCGGCTGTGGAAAAATAGCTTCTGAAGAAAAGCTAACTCAATATTAAAAAAGTATAGTGTATTTTACTTTGTTTAATCTCCATAAATAATCTCATTTTTTTTTCTCTAAAAACTTTCATGTATTTGCATAATTTCCGTGCTTATGGGAGGGAGGTGGTGCAATTAATTCGTTCGTTTTAAATATTTTACTCTGTTGGACAATTTTCTACATCAAAGCATGTTTTCTAAATAATTATTTCTGAAAAGAAAAAAAAAAATGGTTCGCTGAAGCTTAAACGCCCAGCATTATTATCATGGTATATTTATTCTTGAAAATAATCTTTTTATATCAGGGTTTTACACGAATATGTTATCGATAAATATAAAGGATATATATGCCTCGTTTGCACAAATTTTCTAAAAATTCTAATTTTTCACGAAAGAAAAAAATGAAGCAAGTGAAAATACTCTAATTGTCTAAAAAAAGGAAATATTTCTGGTAATATTATTAATTCATTTAAATAATATATTATCTAATATATAATATTTTGTTTAATTTAGATTGTTTTTGAGAGTGCTGAAAATCCATCAACCTGAAGATATAATTCAAGCAACCAAATTCCTCAGATTAAAGCAGGCTTATTCAAGTGACATCCAAATATTTATTTAATGGAGAATTTGTTTTAAATGCCGCATCTTTAAAAAATTAGATGGCATATCAACGTCTATTTTGAAAGCTTAATAGTATGTTATTTTGAAACTGCTTCATCCAAAATTATTGAAATTGAATAGAAAATGTTATTAACTTTGCTCAGAAAATATGTTTCTTGTCAGAGAATATTATTAGTTCATTTATTGTTGCCTATATTTTGAAAATATAGTGATTGGTAAACAAAATGCCAGCGACTTAGGAGTTATGTAAGTAATTTAAAAAAAATTAAATTCCTACTTATGTCAACAAAGAACTAGTTTGTTAAATAATTTTCAAAAAAGTTATATAAAAAATTATCGATTTTCAAGATAATTGAACTCGCATTCTTCGTCTTCACTTGATAGATAATGAAAACTTCAGATATTACCGAGTGAGCTAATGCGTTTTGATTTCAATTTTTATAACAAACTGCTAAAACTATTAAAATCATTAAAATTAATTACATTTAATTAATGAATTAATATTTGAAAAACTGTATTAACATCAAATGTCATCTATTACAAGTTTTAGAAAATTATTTTAACTCGAGTGGATGAATAAAAAACTATTTTATTGATGATTGAAAATTTGAACAATATATATAAATATATATAGGGAGAGTGTGAACTAATTGTAGGAATTGAAAAAAATGAATTGATTTTTTAAATCAAAATTGCAATATTTCAAACAAATTTCTGTTTTAATTTTTAAAGGTATTGACCCCTCATTATACTTGTATACGAACAAAATGTTGTGTTTTTTGTTTTCAGCACATTGATATTATGTATAGAATCAAATATATATTTGAATCTTCTTCCTTTATAAATGGAATATATAGTTTTGCATCAGGTTATAATTTTAAAATCAAAGTGTCATTCTAATTTCTATTTAACTAGCTTCTTGCCCTTTTCGATAATAGCAAGTTCAGACCTCCTGGGTTTAATAAAAAATCTTTTCGCGACTCTTTAGTTACAGCAGTAAAGTTTTATTTTTAATAATAACAGCATTTGATAGAATTGTCACAAAATAAAATATTCTTTCTTATGTCTGCTACTATTTTATTATAAATTGAAATTCTTATGAAATGATTTGCGTAAATGATTATAGCCTAAAAGAAAAAATATATATATGTAAAAATATTTTGTTAACTATTCATATTCTTATCGTTCTAAGGGAAATAAACTAATCTATAATATTATAATCCACCCCATCTATAAAGCTGAGTAGAGTTGAACACAGCTCCTTGTCATTTGAGTTATATCTTTATTAGAAGGGCATTTACCAAACTATTTTGATTTCAAAAAATAGCTCAAATGCTTTGTGCTAGCAGAACTAACAATAATAAAAATTATTTGTCGTATCATAAGTTATCCACTTTATTTATCTTTTTAATGGATGTTAGTCACATCAAGGCCAGTAATGTGAGGTCTGATATTTTGATTAGCTCATATTTATGCTGATTCCTTATATTCTCAAATCAAGCACAATCACAAATAAATAAATCTTTACTTACATTTTTTAGTTTGTATTAGACAACACATTTTTCGTTTTTGAAACTGTTTCAATTAAATTTAATGTTAAATTTTGATTTAATAGCTCATAAACAAATATATAGAGAATATTATTTTATTTGGAAACGACAATAGGAAGATAGACAAATGCTAAATGAAGGGCCGTTGATATAAAGTTATTTTACATGTAATAAGGTATGAGATAATATTAACTATATAACATTATATGTAAGCGGACACATCTTCTAATATGTACTAATAAAATGATTTATGTTAAAAATGAAGAAGATTCTAAATATGTAAAGTACACAGTTGAGAAAATAACATATTTTCGTTTCTTCAGTTCGTTGTAATAAATTTGATTCAAGGAAAACACTTTATATAACTGCATTTTTTATTACTAAAGATTATAGCAGGACATCTTCCACTAATGAAGATAATAATTTAAAAGATTACAAATTGATTTGACTACTAGATCTACGGACAACTATCATGGTGTTAATTAATAGTGAGTGGTATAAAACAGCAACTATGAAATTTGTTTATATGATTACATTCATTTCTATAATAGAATATGTTAGAAATTATTATTAATTTATCTGCTATTAGAAATTTTCTTAATTTAATTAACTGAGAACATCTAACTTTTAAATACTATTGCATGCCTTAAGTCAAATAGATAAAATCAAATCAAAGTTTTCGAACAAAGTTTATCTACTTATTAAATGAAAGCAAAACCTAAGGCCCTGCTCAGTAATTTGTTTCTTCAAAATACTATTATAAAAATAATGTTAACGACAATGAATTGATTAATTATATATTTTTAGATTAAGAAAAGAACTCACAAATTTTAAATTGAAAATTAATTATTTTAATTTGGTGAATATAATCCACGTAACATAAGATTTTTATTTGATTCGTTATAGAGCAAATAAAGGAAATTAATGAAAACACTTTAATTATCTTTTAATAACTCATTAATTTATAGTGAATACCATCACCTCTTCATCATCTGATTAACTTATGATAAACAAACAACAAAATTTTAATCTCAAAAAATTCTCCCACCCTTTTATTATAACATAAAGATTTATGCAGATGCAAATGTTTGATTCAAATACTGTTTCTTACTTATCAAACATACAAAATGAAAACCACGAGTTTCCTATTTTTGTCAATTTTTATATCCTAAAAAATAGAGAAAACAGTCAAGAATGGGAAAAAAAGAAAGGGAAAATAAAAAGACAATCTTTATCGTTATTGGGGAGACATTAACTTTTTCGACAGCAGACAGACTGTCATAATTCTAGGAAATCTATTGCGCGCTACTTTTCTTCGACTATTGTTGTCGGATATACTTAAAGAAGTATCCTCTAAATAGAGGTCTTCCAGTTGTCCGGACTTGATAACTAGGCTGCGAAGAAACGAAAACTAATGGGTCGGGGGAAATTCTGTGGAAAAAAAGAACAGTAACAAATCTCCAAATGAGACAAAAAAAAAATGGATGCAACTAGAAATAGAAACAGAACTCAGAAAAAAGGTGGATAAAAAATAAAGGCGAAGAAAAATCACAACTTTTCTCTGAAAATGCAACCGCATATAATCAGATTTATATCAGAAACTGGAATAAAGAAAAAGAAGGGTGAGAAAAAGCGAATTTTTCGGTAACATGGGCTGCTTGGTGACAGCTATGTGTTGTGGTCCCTTGAATCGCAAAAACAAAGAGAAGGTCCCAAAGAACCCATGTGTCAACTCATCCTTTATTTTTGTTCTTTTTAGATCTTTCTCTTCTCCTTTTTATATTCTTTCTATTCCGAAAAAAGACAAAAATCTTCGCAACAACCGAAATTTTTTACTCGGGCTGTCACAAAATGTCTCTTAAATCTCAAAAGAATAAACTGTTATCGTTTTTAAGGAAGAAATACGACGTTGAGAAATTGTCCGTTTTACAATTAATGATAAATCATATTATTTTAATCTTGATATATTTTTAATGGTTGAAAAATAGTTAATAAAACCATAGAATTTATATCATACATTTAAAGATAAAAATTCGAAATTCATTTGGGATTGAATAAATTTTTATAACTTTGAAAAATTATGTTGAAAATTGAAATGAGTTATTTTGTATCTTTAAAGTTTAATTTTCTTTCTTAAGTATTTAAATTTGAAAAATATAGAGAAATAAAAAATGAAAACAGAATAAATAAATAATACAGTTACCAATATGAAAAGAATATGTGAAAGAGTATAAAACAATTAAATTAGTCACTACATACAATCCTTTAGAAATATTTGGAGAAATGCATATTTTTAAAGAACTTCGAAGTGCCAAAACCTTGCATCGACTGTTACGATTTATTAATGTTACCATTAAAACAAGTCCTAAGAATTCAAATATAAAGTGAAATTTGAAAGCCTACTTTAGAGGGTTAAGATAATGCGTACTAATTATTACTAGTAAAGATAATTAGTTTTCTGTAAAAGCAATTTAAAATGTACAATTGGTTTTGACAAAGTACATATTTTTTTAAAAGACATTCCTTAGCACAGCTTCAAGTAGCTTTTGAAATATACATTTGAATACCTTGTATAGGCTTAGAAATCATTTTTTTAAAATCATTTAACTATACTAATGAGTGGTTTGCAACTAATTTGCAACTTCACCATTTATTCAACTAAAATTGAGAGATTCTGCTAGAGAGTTATTGACCTGAAAGGTATTAAGTTTAAACTGACATTTATTATTAACAAAAGGAAATAAAGGTTATTTTCTGTTTATAAGTTATTGTTTGTGAAATATATTCTATTCAACTGGTTGTAAATTATTTTTGAAATTTTTTATTGCATTGAAACATATGCGTATTTGTGTTTTATTTCATAAGAGAAATATTATACAAAAATAGGAGACATATGAAATATTTATTTCTAACAAACGGTAATAAATAGAAACAAATGCAACGCACCATAAGATAGAGGAAAGTTCAAAGAATTATTTTTAGTATTCGGATGATTCAGTTAAAGACAGTTAACTTTCAGCATTCGGGCTATCCAGTTTGTAAGCAAGAAAGATGCTATGTATCAGACAGAGTTAGTATTTGAGTGGCAATCTGCAAAAAGCGAATCCATTTATGAAATCCATTTTCAGTATTTTAAATTAAATAAAACGCCACCTCATCATAATTAATTTTGCAGCTAGCACAAGAAATTCACAAAATATTCTTGGATATTCTAAGGGAAAAGCACTGATAGATCCTGGATATCATATGTAAATATTGTGCGTAGTTGTACCGGTTTCAAACATGGAATGATTATCCACAAACAGAGAGCTTTGAAAATCGGAAATAAAGTAATGGCGTGTGCTCAAAAGTTATGCCAACCACTCTTAAAGATCTGCAAGATCGAATTATTATAGAAGTAAATTTAATAATCAAGAAAACGTTACATTACATGAGACAGTAAATGGAATACTTATTCGACTGTTGAATAACAACGTTCATTAATCCTTAATGCATAGGCCAAAACATTGTGCTCTATTTTCTTATGTGACATATAATATTTGTCTCTATGTATTGGCTTTAATAAAAAATAATTACTTTAAATCTATTCTCATTTTTTCAATAAACCTTCATTCTTGTCAAGTAAGAAACTCTCCGATCCTTCCGAAGGCCCACGTACGAAGAAAAAGGAATGACCACACGCCCGCAACAGCAATATTAGCGGGAACTGTGACTGAGCCCTAAAAGCCATCACTGGTCCCAATACAACCCTTTTTGGAGGAAGTGCATCCGTCATTTATGAAAGGAGCCAGATCATCCACCTGTTTATGTAACTAACAAGGTGGAGAGATTCAACCACCATACCGGAATCTTCTGTTTTCATCTATTCCTGTTTTCGACGCACCTTCCCAGGATGAGGGATCATGCTAGTTAAATTGTCTTGATGTTATATTAGAATATGAAGATTTAAAAAGGTAATTGAAAATGTAATCATATAAAACCAAAATAATTTTTCCAATATCCATGATGAGTATAAATGAAGTATGTATTCTAACAATAATTCAAGATGAAATGCCAAAAATATATCAGTGAAAAAGGAGCCAAAAATTAATACAATACATGGCAAACATCTGATCGTTGAAACATACTTGTATACTGTTACTTATATAGTTTTATTTTACTGTTTAAAGAGCTCTTATTTTTCAGTATTGAGTTATTTAGCATTTAAATGGGATTGTCAGATGAATGAGAAGATTCATAGTCCTGTATATTAAGATAAAGATTATATAATTAAAGTATACAATATATCAATACGTCATTATTAATATGGATTTTAAACCACCTGACAATATATCGAGTACTTATTTTATAGTTACACCAGTAATTTCCAAATTAGTTCAAATGTCTTCATATAAATAACAATATTTATTGTCATTTATATGAAGGCACATGATATTCCGATACTACTGATCAAACTATACTGAATGAGAATTTTTGATTCGATATCTTAAAAGTATTGTAAGGAACATGCCATTCAGATGCAACTTTTTTGAGAAATATGCAAAAGAAATGTACAAGGGTTTATGAGGAGCATGGAAAATTAGTTTGTATTACCTGAAACGACGATATTTAGAAATTTCATTGTATTTGAATAAGTGTTCAAAATGATATTACATATAAATTTCAAGACCTGTGAGCAACTACCTCCATTAAGTGTACAGGAACTAATATCTTAAAATCATTACATTGAGGAAAGCGTTCAGAAAACCAAATAAGCCAATGTCTAGTGTAATAAAAGTATCAGTTTCTTATCCTTCCTTACTTCTTAACTTTCTTTCAGTTTTAAATTAACCCATAAGAAATAATCCAAATAGCTTAATGTAGTAATTATGTCTGCTCCCTAATTAGATTTCTAAGTCCAGTCTGGTCATTCAGGAAATGACAAATCGCAAATATCCGTGGAATGCAATTTCTATTTTTTAAAAATTGTTTTTTTTTATCACAGTTTCTTTGGATTCTATAATGCTTATTTTTTACACCAAATGTAATGCAATATTTTTATCCCTTATAATTCTAAAAAGATGTGCAATGTAGGAGCAGTAATCGTGCATTTAATGACTTTTAGATATGCTTATTTCCATACACTGTGCCTTGTGGAATCCGGCCACCTATACAAGCATTTCTTTGTAATTCAGTTTAGTTACATTAATGTCCCGCTTAAAAAAAGATATTGATTTCTCGTTTAGAAAGTGAATAGTAAAATCAAAAACAAATGATTAGTTTAGTTATATTAATGTATCATTTAGAATAAAAATTATTAATAGAGTTAATTTATTATAGGCACTGTAATTTCAGACCATGGTAATACAACAACAATAACGCATTAAGTATTATCCCTCTTTTTCTTTAAACATCGACATTACATCAATGGTAGGAATATGAACTACGACGTCAGATTTAGCGGGCATAAAGCCCACATGCAGAACTGGTAGATTCGGGCTTCGATCCTGGTATCATCTTACCCTGAGTCTAAAGCCTTACTACTAGACGTATGGAAGTACTATATTTAATCTTTCTTACCATATTTAAAGAAATAATTTCAATATCTCTCAAGCAAAGATGGTCATAATCTTTCTGCATCACAAATTTAAGGAAACATTCATAAGAACCAATTATTATAGTAAATTCCATGACATATAAAATATTAACCGTCATTTATGATTTAAGTTGCCATCTATCATATATTTTCCATTTAAATATTTTTTCCTGAGCTATTTTTAAAATTTTTCTTTACAAGTCAGTTTTATTTACTTTACAAAGCCTGCTTTATTTGCTTTAAATATTTTAATTATATTATTCTAAAACCTATTTGATTACATTCGGAATTTCTGAAATGGGAAAGATCAGAAAAATGATCTCAATGAAGGATTTATTTGTTTTTACTTTTCCTTAAATTTTTAATAATGATAATTTTATTGAAGAATAGATAAAAAACTAATCAAAAGTTGTGAATGTTAAAATTAAAAGTTCTTAATTTTTAAAAAATATTAAAACTACTTCAGCAGCTCATAATAATTTAATCATGATTAAGTTTTGGATTAATGGTGTGTGATAACAAAAGGATATAAAAATGAGTGTAAAGTACTTAAAATTTTTAAAAAATCCAAGCTGTGCTTTGTATTTCTTTTATTTTTTCACATTTTCAGAAAAGTTGAATATGAGTAATGGCGATTCATACTTTTTTATTCTTCAACAGATATTTAAGCATTTTTCATCCCTACTTAAATTTCTTCAAACTTTGAGAGAGACTAATTATTAAATTTTATTAAAATTTATCAGAGCCTTTTTTTCGTCTTTCCTCTGTCCCGTTCACTTTTCATATACTTAACAAGATTATTAAAGATTTAAAATTCTTTTATAAGTCCAATTACATGATAAAGGATTAAGAGTTTAATCAAAACTTTATTTTGCTC
>JAPMOQ010026769.1:383136-433900 GCA_026543055.1 Argiope trifasciata | reverse complement strand
TTTTTTTATTTACATAAGTTGTGTTAACACTAGGTTTAACATGAGTTAACAAAAAAGCATTTCTTACAAATGAGTCAAAGTGACCCTTTTAGATATTAGAAAAATATAATTTGGCCTATCTATTGATATTAAAGTAGGAATAACTTAAATTTTCAATATTTTGTTAAGGTGTGGTGTGACGAAAGGGCGGTTTTTTTGTGTTTACTTATTTAAAATACTATTTATTTTCTAATCTATATCTTCAAGACCATCGATTCTTTTACCAAAATCTATCAGAGCATTGACTCACACGCCTTCTTACTAATAACCTAGCTTTTATTTTATTAATTTTCGATTTCGTCGTCTTGCTTCTTATATGCACATATTTTATTAACACACACTTATTTCTACATTCATACCAATAAATATTGAAATATCTGCTTCCTTATCAAGCTATTACATATTTAAATATAAATTTATGTATTCAATAATTATTCGAATTAAAAATTAAGAATCAGTAAAAGTAGGTAAACTAAATTTATTCTTTTGAAGCTCAAAAAGGAAAATATATTTGCTTTTATATGCCTTATAAAATTAAATAAAAATTGATTTAAAATATTCTTATAAAATACAGCAATAAATTTCTTGAAAAAAACTAACCAAAATTTTCTCAAAGGGGTCAAAATGAGACCTTGGTAAACCTAGTAATAATGAATGAAGCATTTTAATGAATAGATTCAAGCTAGTAATGGAAGAAGTGCGTCTTAGTTTTGCTTGACAAAGTCTCAAAATCCATTAGTTACAATTTATTTTTTTATTATTCTGGAAAATAAATAATAATGTTTTTTTTTTCATTAAATGAATTCTAGATTTACCAGAAACTTCATTTAGAAAACAATAAAATAAGCTGCTTTTCCTAGCTGAATAAAGGGAACTAGAGGGAATTTTAATCAGAGAAAACTAATTTTGGCAAGCAGAGTCTCCCTTTTAAAAAAATTATAGCACTTTTATGGGTGCAGAAGAAGATTCATTTGCATCGACGCTCATTTATTACGCTCATTTGGACTTATTGTGAATGTGCGTCATTAGTCAGATCTAATCAAGATGAAGCGCATTTCTTTTCTCCATTAACCAATGCAATAGAAATGTAGGGAATATTTCCTCAGTGACTCTGACAGCTGTTACTCATTTAATGATGCCCGTGAATCTCCTACAACTACAACTAATGAGGTCCTTTATACTCTGGGTACGTTTTTCCCTTCTTTTTTTCCCTTATCCTCTCTTTTCCCTTCGGAATCCATGTTCAGCAAAAGTTCAGCACAAATTGCACCTGTTTGCTTACCTAGCTCTTTTTCTTCGAGGAAGAAACTAAAATTTTTTAATGTTATTTTTTTTTTTTACTCTCAGTCTTGTCCTTCTTTGTTATTAAAAGATTTTTAAAATCGCAAAAGAATTCGGGAACACTTTATCAGAACAGTGGAGAGAGAAAATATATATGCAAATGGTGATTTTTTTAAAAATGAATTTCATCAATAAGAATTTAAAAAAAATCCTTTTACTTACCTTGTAATTTTCTATTATTATATCTAAGAGTTTTATAATGCTCTTAGGTAAACATGAAATAGTATTTAAATTGATAAAAAAATTTGAATGAGAATGTTTTGTTAAATTACAGTTATTATTGCAAAAAAAAAATCCTGATTGCAATCACTGAAACGTCATATTATTTTCTCGTAAAGAATAATTCTAAGCAAAAGCAAAGTGGTAGTTATTTCTTAAGAAAAAAAATAATAGTTTGAAAAACCTCAAACATTAGTATAAAAATGCATTAAAATGAATTATGCATATGCGTTTGACGCAGTTAAATGCATTTAAGTAAGGAAAAATATAAGATAGAATAAATATATCCAAGAAACAGAAGACTATATTTATAAAATATCTACTATTGTACGTGGAATTACCATTCTAAAAATGACATTAAATTATTGGAAAACAAAGACATTTATTGCAAGGGGTACAGTAAAGACAAATTGTGAAGAAAAATATGTACTTTAACCATCGCTTCACTTTCTTTCAACTTTATTTTCTACTTTCTACTACTACTACTACTTTCCACTTATAGACAAATTTGTTGAATGAAAAGCAATAGTACTAGTAGGAGGAAACTAAATGCAACTTAATTATGATACGCTGCTAATAATCTGTCTAAAGTATTGGTATCTAGAAAAGACCATGTGTTTTTTAATAATAATTTTTAACTTATTACTTGCTAAATGTTTTTATTTCTTCTTTTTTTTATTTAGTAAGATATTTATTTCTTAATATTTTTATCATATATTTCAAGAATTTACAGTGTGTCTCAAAAATCTTGACCGCGAATTTTATTCCTTAAATGTTGATCATAGACATATATTGCAAATTACAAAATTGCTTAAAAAAGGTGTATAATTTATAAAATTAAACCGATTAAAATTTCCAGGGTATTAAACTTTAAAAAATGCAAAACTTATATTTTTATACGGACCTCGTACAAAAAAATTTCCCATTGAGTGAAATGTGTCCCATCCTCTAATAATTTCATACAAAAATTTTCAGAATGTTATAATTAAAATTCTCAAATATATGTTAAAACAAAGTTAGAGAAGAATCAATCACAAATTAAAATGCAAATGTTTACAGCTTCAGTGCAGAAGAAGCGACGCAGGAATGCATCATAAGTAAATAAAAAATGCTTCATATTTTTAATTTTAAATATGAATTTTAAAATCAATACTTCCTGAAAATATTACTTCATCAATTATAGAATATAACTTAAAAACAGCACAGTCAGTGAACTTGCAAAAAATCTTGTGTCATCTTTCATTGAAGTAATATTTACTTTAAATTATTTTTTCTATAATTTTTTAAAACTTTTGAACCGATAAATAGTAAAATTATTTATTTATTTATTTATTCAACCGTTTCTTTCTTTCTTAATTTATGTACAATCCCTAAAACACGAACATCCGACGTGATTTTTCCTCTTCGTGATCTAATATCTATTAAGCGAAAAGTGGTTTAAGTCAGCATACATGTAGTTTCATATCTTTGAGACTTTTTACTATAAAGTGTTGAAATTTTATGCATGACCTTATTAGAGGATGAGAAACATTTTACTGAAAAGTTTTTGTACCAGGTCCGTATTAATCTCCTGAAAATTATAATGGATTTCATGGCATTTTGGACCCTTTTTTATGCAATTTTGAAATTTACAATATATGCCCATGATCAATATTTCAGGAATAAAAACCATGATCAAGATTTTTGAGAATCTCTGTATAAAAAATGTAAATATTTATTCGCTTCAAATTCCATTTTTTTCACTTAGTTTGATATAAAATCTTTTATTTTTAATTCATATTTAATGAGCTATCTTATGACTCCTTAATGCTTTTTTGTGTTTTGATACCACTATATTTATTTATATCTATATTGTGATGGGGATTTAGATATATATTAATTACATTTATACATGTATTTTGATTCCATTGAACAATTTAATACTTTACTTGGTAGAATTTCAGCACTTAGTTAAATGTAAAATAAATGTTAAAGGGTAATTCAATGTGGTGATGTAAGAATAATCCAAAAATCTATGAAAATATACCAGAATATACCGATTGAAAATTGCCACGTTTTTAAATTTAGTGTGGTATCACAGTGGTTTAAAATAATCAAGTACCAATAACTGAAAAAAAGTAATATTTCTTATCCTTTAAGACGTTTAATGTGAACGTTCTCTACACGACAGAAGCGCAGTAATGTTTTTACGTTCACACTTATTGCAGGTCAATTGTCTAAGGGATTTTGAAAACTGTACAAGCCAGCCAGAATTGGCAAAATTCATTTCTTTGTTTTCTTGGGAAAAAACCCTCTGGTCACGTTACCTGCTTTTATTAGAGTTTGTATATCAGTTTGTTTGTTAATTGTTCAGTATGCCAGAAACGTGATTTGATAAAAAAAAATGACAATGCCGATTAAATAAAAAAATCAATAAACAAAATATTTTTAATTCTTGTTAATTTGACAGTCATCTTTGAATTAACTCTACTGTCGAGAGGAGAAGAATATCTAGAATATGTCATGGAACATTAGAAATAAGAATAAATTTTTTAAAAAATGGCAAGAAGAATCCTATTTTAAGATTCAAGTAGAAATTTTCACAAATTCTTTCAATTGCAATGAAATAAAATTCATTTTGAAATGCTCTCAGACTACATATAACCTGTATGATTGCATAAATTACTTTAAGAAAACCTATTTTCTCATCCACCGACCATTTTAATTCATTCCTAAAAAGCATATAAAGGAAAAGTTTCTTATAAAGGAAAAAAAAAATATCAAAATATCCTAATTTCAGTAAAGAGTACAAAAACTCTGTCACGAGACATTTAAAAAAAGAATAAAATTGAAAAAGAATTTCAATATGATATGCCATTCCAAAATTTAAATAGAAATTTTCACAAATTCTTTTAATGGCAGTGCAATGCAATTCATCTTGAAATATTTATAAACACTACATAACGGAAAATGTTGCATTTATGATTGCAAAATTACTTTAACGAATGAATTTCTTCCTGTCCCCCCCCCCATTGAAACTTAATTTTATGAAAACATCTGAAGGAATTGATTTTTAATAGGGGGAAAAACAAAAACATTCTAATAAGATCATGGGAAAACCTGAATTAAGAATAAATGTTTTAGCTAATTCTAAGGTCATTCCGTACAGTTGAAATGAGAAGAATACCTAGACTCTGTCACGAGACATTTGAAATAATTTTAAACAAGACTTTCAAGATGAATCCTATTTAAAAATTCAAACAGAAATTTTCGCAAATTATTTCAAAGGAAGTGCATTACAAGTCATTTTAGTGACATTGTAACAACATAGAGCCATTTATAGCATGAATAACATAGAACCGTACATTTTTTACTATGATTGTTATACTTACTTTAATGAATCTCCCCTCCCCTCCTCCATTGAAACTTAATCTTATAAAAACATCGACAGGAATTGATTTTTATAAAGCGAAAATATCTAAACATCGTAATGCCATCGTGAAAAACCTTATGTGGGAATAAATTTAAAAGTAGAATCTTCCTAGAATTTCCGAACAAAAAATTCTAATTAAAACTTCTTAAAACCACTTCAGATTCGGTACGATACGAGAAAGCTGGAAACATTTCTAAACGATACTTTACTACCGAACATATTAGCAGTGAAGTTGGAAGAGGAACGATTATTAGTACGACCGTTTCTAAAGAAAAGTTTTGTAAAGTTTTTAAGGTACTTTCTTTGCCAGAGCCATAAAATGCATTGATCTGGAACTTGCACGACATGTTTTATGAGACCATAAAAAGTGATATCCATCGGCATAGAGTTTCTTTTCTTTTTTTTTTCTTTTTCTCTTTTGTTGTGCAAGATTATTTATCTGTTACAGCAGCTTTCATAGATTCTTTACTGTGTTTCTTACTTGTTCCTTCTCACAATAACGCTAAAGCGTCCGCTTGAGTGAAATGTACTTGCATTTAATACCGCAAGTATGGGTTTCGGACTTTATTCTCTTTTTAAAACGTAGTTACTCTTGTACATTGCGCATTTTATGAGTTTGCTCAAGGAAATACGAGAGGGTTTTTAAGTAATAATTCTTAGAGAGGCTAAACTAAGTAAAAACATTTCATCAAAAATAAATACCAATTTTGTGTTGAGGTATTAGTGAAAAAGAAGCCAACCCATTATTTTATATTAAAATTTGTATACAGCTGATTCAAATGACGATATAAATGTATTGAATTTCAGAATAACAACTTAAAATATGTTAAATTAATATTTCGAAATTTATTTATGAATTCACATTATAAATAAGCGGAATCTTTCTTTAGGTTCTTTCCAAATTTATACGGTTTTTGAAAATTAACAATACAAAAAAATTCTTCTGAGAATTTTCGTCTAAAATATCTATCCAAGAATATATTTATTTTAAATAGTTAGATTCAATTTAATGTTCTAGGATTCAAGATTATTTTTTTTTAATTTTAGTTATATTAACGTCCCGTTTTTAAGCAACAATAGGGATATTTTTAATGCACTAGCATATGTTATTAAATGAAAAATATTCCTTATAAATAATTTTGAAAAGGAAGAAAAAAATATTTCTTAATTTTTTTGAATGTGTTCCGGCAGAAGGGAAGTGTATTTAACATGTTTAGACATTTTAAAACTTATTGAAGGCAGATAATATCGCATTCATGATAAAGGAAAGAAAGGAAATTCTTCACTAATTCCAAGATGTAGAAATATAAACAATTGCTTCCTAGCTTTTAAGAATTTAAATATTAAAAAATAGCGATTAAATCGAGATTATTCTGAAAGACGGCAAGGTTCGTTCAACCTATCATATTTCTTTCTGTAATGAACATTTACTGTTCATAAGAGAACAAATATCTTTCTCTACAATTTAATATGCAAGCTCTCTACAATCTAATACTACCAGGCGAAGCAGTTTTGAGGTTTTAGAAAATACTTAAGCTGAAATATTATCGAAATTCTCTGAGATGAAATTATTTGAATCAAATTAAGGAAAGAAACCCGTACTTTAAATGTAAAATGATATTTTACCTATTAAAAAATAAATTCCTCTTAGATAGCTTACAAGGTATTAAATTTGTTAGAAATTAAAAAGAAAAAAAAAATGTTAGAAATGTAAATTTCCGAAGACATTAAAATGGCAGAAACATTCAACAAACAGAAACTAAAAACATCACTTAATTAAAAGTTTAAATTTCAGAAGGCATTAGAATGGCCCAAACATCCAACAAAACTTCTGAAGTAAACAAATTAAATTGAAATGAAAAATAGTAATTCCAAAACATTGAAAATCTAATATTCTTCACTCAAACATTATATCAATATTTTTATAGATTGCAATAGCTCATTTTATCTTATAAGACGAGAATTGAAAATAAAAAATATGTATTTCCATATATGTTTTTTTATATTCCAAGTAGTAGTCCTTTTATTAACAAAATTTAAATAAAACTGTAACGGAAGTTCAAGTTAAATTTATTTCTCCACGAAATAAACTTACTTGATATTTCATAGAGAAATTGTATTTAGCAATACAATAGAATGAAATTTGATTTCTGAAGAAAAAGTTTATTTCATCTTAACAACAATGTAGATACTCCTAAGTTGTGTAGAAAAATAATAACCCCGAGCTATTGTGTTACTGAATTTTAAATGTCTGCAACAGAATTTTTCAAAGTAGTTACGGAGATTTTCATCTTTCTCTGCTTATTTTCAAAATATCGAAGCAAAGAAATTAGCAAAAAGCGTTTGTATTAATGGATTAAACCGTTAAAGGATTGTAGTTACAATAGTTAATGAAATCAAGCCTCGTTGAAATTAAAAAAAAACATAATAGATATTTCCTGTAAAGCAATAAATAATTCATTGTCCCTTTCAATTATTCATCTCAAAATTTATTAAAATGGTATGAGTTTGATTGCTGCAAATACTTAAGAGAATATTTCATATACTTCATTAATCCTTCTAATCGATTTTATACTAGAAATATTGGAAAGTTCTTCCATCAACTAAGATTTTCTACAAATATAATCATTGGAATAAGGAGAAAATATGGAATAAGAAAAGATATTCAAAAGCTATTAAACATGCAGCGATTTACATAAACATTCCTTTTCATCGCAGGTGCACTTGAAGAAATTCTCAGTGAAAGGTTTCATAAGAATATTTACTGAAATATTTTTTATGATAAAGTTTTATTTTGCTAGATTATTAAAAATTTGACCACTGTCTTGGGGTGAATGATATTATGAACATTAAGCCTATGGCTGTTAAGAGGGGTATGCAAATCACCATGACTGTGCCCCAAATTGGGAAGAGAATATTATGCGTGTTTACACGCCTACATGACATTACCTTTTCAAGGCTCCCATCAGGGGGCTTTGTTCATCAAAACTCATGTCCTCTGATCTCTAGAAATGGTTACTACTCCAAAGTTGAGGTCATATCGATGGACAGGAGAAAGTTCATTGCCGACTACTGATGTGAATTTTCTTGAATCGCCCTTAGAAATAACCACAGATTTGTAATCGTACGTTTTAAACTTTCACTAATTACATTTTAAGAGAGTCCAATTTCGTGTAATTTCAATCGTAATTAATGCAATTTTCTTCATATAAAAATTATCAAATTATTTAATTTTATGATGATATTAATTACTCTCGGCATGCTTTGAATTCAGAAGTTTTGAAAACATTAAATTTTAAATCTTGTTCTGCAAATAAGTAGATTTCGGAAAGAATACATTTCAAGTTTTTAAGAACAAATACTTTGTGGATTAATTAACCCAGAAATAAATTGCAGCGCAACATTTAACTAGTAGTAAAATTGAAAACGAATGTATAATATTAAAAACTGAATTTTGACAAAGTATAACTGATAAAAATAATATCAATGAGAAAGAATTCTACATTCCAGGTGTTCGTTTAGCCAGAGACTCCAACGCTTATCTTAGTTAAAGGTTTACTTATCAGAAGTGCTGTAATTCAAAGCTTTTGTCAAATTTGCAATCGAATACAAAAATAATATTGAGATAATGATTACAATCAATCAAAATATGCCGAATAAGAAACACAAAATAGTCGTTCGAGAAGAGTAAGAATATATTATATTTATAGAAATTATTTACTTTTATCAATTTGTTTTAATTAGTTTCATTTTACATTAAGTACTTTATATTACCTTCTCTAGATTAGTGATATTGTTTCCACATAACTATACATAAATAAAATTAAGTACAAAATCAGAAAGTTTGGGGCCTAATTCTATGAATTATTAAAAACATATGATATATCACTAAAAGCAGGATATTAATAAAACTATTTTTTACTTGAAATACCTCTTAGTGGAATTTCTTTGATGTGAACCTTTTCTATCTTATTTTCATTTTATAATTGTTATATGAATTAAACTGAATTTTCAACAAGACGTCTCAACTAAAAGGTGTTCTGACTTAGTGTTAGATTTTCTGCACTGTGATATTAGCATGGGTGTTCTTCTGTATTCTATCTGTAAGGTGCGTGAATGTGCCCCTCTTTAAAAAGCTGCTGTCCGAACAAATGTGACTCATGAATCGGTTTGTGCTACTGAAAAGAGGCACTCACTCTGCTTACATCGCTGGCAGATAATTATCAGCGGGATTGTAAAGCATCATAAATCACAACACAATACAAATTAAAGGGTGGAAAAATAACACTTAATTCTCTGAGTAATTATCTTATGTTATTAATTCTTAAATTATGCAAAGAAGAAAATAATTTTATAATTTAGACCTATGATTTGATGTTAAGATGATCATTTTTTATAAGTTTAGATATATATAAAAGTTCTCCTGGGAAGTTTGTTATAAAGCGCTGCTTCAATATGTATTAAATATATCTTCGATTCTTTTCAGCATTACGGAACTACCATTTTATGATGCTGAATTAAGTTTTATCAATTGGAAACTTTAAGTCTCTGGAACGATATTTCGTTTCTATATACAATAAATGATAACAACAAGAAAACTTAAGAAAAAAAAAAAGGAAATCGGAAAGAAAACAACATAGTATTTTGACACTTTAAAAGGCCCAAACTGATAACTTCAGAAAATGGAAAATTTATTTCGCAGCTTTTCTTCCGATAAACGTCAAAAATTGCAACCGATGAAAATAATTCCTGAAAATAACTTTTTTACTGCTTCACTTAACTTTATTTTTTTTCTCCAGAACTCATACCTTATTTTTCTTTATTTGTGAAAAAGTAAACTAAGGTTCTTTGTTGCAATCGATTTTTTTTTCCCTTTCTTTTCTTCCAGGAGTTTTTTCCCCGCTTCAACTGACTTTTCACCCTCCTATCGGAGAGTCATTTTAGGATTTTCTTAGAGTCTTGGTGGGAAGTCACACAAAGTTGATGAGTGTGAAACGCAGCTTAAATTCTCTTCTTTTTGATGTAAAAAGCAACTAAAAAATAGAAATGAAATCTAACATTTGAAAAACGTTGAGATGATGTGAGTATTATGGGGAGGGGGGCGGGAAGAGAGAGTTTCAGTGATTCTACCATGAGTGATTTTGAGTATGCATTTCCAGTGACTTCAAAGTAAACCACAATCTCCTTTCTCAATGTTTCAAATGGAGATACTTAATAAAATAAGAAAAATATTTTTCGGAATTTCAGTAGTTCAACAGCATTAAAATTATTATTCGAATAAATGAAAGAATTAATAATTATAAGTGCTATGTTTATATTTCATAATAGTAATTGTAATGGAAATTTAATAGAAATATGTTTAAAAAATAAAGATGGTAACTAAATAACTAATTGCCTAGCTAAATTAAATATTATATTATATATATATACATGCTATCACGTAATAATGAATATAGAAAATATTCATTAATGTATTAAGAATTAGACTTATTGAAATAAAATAAATCAACTTTTTATATATTAAAAGAATTATTGTAGTTAATATTTTTTTCAAAAAATTTATTAAATTTCTCGAGTTTAGAGTATCTTTATTTGTAAAATTATAATACTTCACATTTTATTCAAAGAAATCATGTTATTTCAAAATTAACTAAAATGTTATAATATGATTTAACGTAAAACATCTTTATGTTTTTAGAGCAAATTGTGTACAAGTTTAAAATATTTTTACTAAAACTAAAACTTAAATGGATTTTTTTCTCAACCTCTGAGGATTCAGAAATAAATAAATTCCTTAACCTCTAAGGACAAACTCAAAAATAAAAGTATTATAAGGAAGTGCTGTACACCGCGACCAGCATTAATTATGCTCTTTTACCTCATTAATATCTCACACACTTCTTCTAGGTTTTACTCTCCAACATAAATTAATAAAAAGGACTTCGAATAGTTGAAATGCTATTCAATGTGAAGAGTCATTATGTCATTATATAGACTTATCTGTTTTAATGATAACTCAAGTAGCAAAAAATTTATTACTGGATGAATTCCCAGAAAGGAATAACTCATACCAAGACATTATACATAAAGCTATAATCCAAAAATATGTTGAGAATTTAAAAGTCAAATAAATTTAAAACATGTCTAGAGTAATATAATTATTTTTGATTAATACGTCTTTTACTTCACGATGCAACTGCTTGGAAAAGTTTGCAGGTAGAACATCGCATTAATACTCAGAAAATCGTGAAATGATATTGAAATGTTCAAATAAACATTATACTAATCCTTATAAATTTTATAGTGATAAAACTGCATCAAACCTAGTAAGTTCTAATATCACGTTATATTTTCTATAAACTCTTAATTTAGCATCTATTCTCATAATCATAGGTCTTCACATGAAGAAATTGATGGTTTTATGCTCTATAACCAGTCATAATGTTTAATGTATTAATAGGCATTAAGGGATGATATCATCATTCCAATTGTGAATGTATTAATCAGGTATTAAGGAAAAATATCATACTTCCAACTACCTTATGAAAGTATTAATAAGGCATTAAAAAATTGCTGTCCTCTTTCCGAGTGCCTTATGAATATACTAATGAGACATTAGGGATAATATCAGCATTTCTAATGCCTTAATTCTAATGAGATATTAGGACTAATTTCATTAATCCTAATGCATTATGAATGTACTAATCAGGAATACTAATAATTAAGGAGTAATGTCAGAATTCCTAGTACCTTCTGAATGTAGTAATGAGACATTAGTAATAGTGGCTTTTGAATGCATTAATGAAGCATTAGGAATAATAATATCATTCCTAATGTCTTATGGAAGTTCTAATCAGACATTAAGGAAAAACGTTATAATTCTCAATGTCTTTGTTTTGAAATATTATAAATATATATCCGAACAATTAAATATTTTCTACTGGAGTGTGGTCAATGCTGGCTTTAAAGAAGAAAAACTGTATATATCGTATGAAATAAAGGTTTATAGAAATCGGAAACATTGGCTCATGAAGTAAACGTTAATTATGAGTAAGTCCTTTCATGATCTGCTCGTTGACTAGAATCAGTCACTAAATATTTCAATAAAATATTTAAAGTATCTTGGCCTAAATAGATATATTAGCAAATATTTTTTAATTATAACTTTTGATAAAAATTTAATACATGGTTTTGTATCACAAGATTCAACGATTTACATAACAGTGTAAATCATTGTTTTACATACTCTGTACATTCTGAAAATGACTTTCCTTAATTTTCTCTACATATTTATATGCAATCAAGCTATAAAAAGTCACCTTGTTTAAATATGACTTAACTTAAAATAATTTAGTTGCAATAAGTTTTAACTAAAAAAATGTTAAATTAATTAATCACAAGCGTTAATGCATTTTTTACAAATATCAAAACTATACCTAATACAGAAACCTCCCCAAAGTAGAAAAATATATCAATACTTCTTATTTACGTCAACAACAAAGGAAAAAAATCCTATTTTAAATATTTGCAGCAACAGTTTCATTTCTTCACAGCAACTAAGTATATTACTACAAAAATGCTTACAATATTTTTGAAAAAATTTTAATCTGGTAAATAAAAGCATTAAAATGTAACAATGAAAATATAATTTTTGAATTATAAGATGACGAAAAATTCCTCTTGGGACTATGATATTTTTAAAAGTTATGATGGAAACATTCTGAAATATTGGTTAATTTTCAATTCATTAAAATTTTTAAAAAATACTTTTGAGTTCACATTTTTACTTTTCAAAATATATCAATATGGCTATGCTTTAGTTATAATTACGTGACGTCTTCTCTAGAGCGTCAATATACAGACATAAATATAAATATTCTCTTTAGCATTAGATGAAATTAAATAATCTTCTGCAATTATTATCTACTGTACTTTTTACAGAAGAAATTAGTGGTTTATAAAGTTTATATTCATTTTAGTTTGCGCTTCGTGACTACAGATATAAAACATTCTCTACCGTTCTTATTATATAGTTTCATGAAAATATTTTTGTAAAATTTAACACTATGCATTTATTTTTTGGTTATAATTGAGCGAAAATTATTTAGATTTTGTTATCTTCCTCATAAGTAAATCAATAAAAAATAGTTGTCAATTAATTTCAAAAAAATAGGATAACTTTTTAAATTTATGATATTAATAAAAAGAATATTTTGAAAATTAATTAGAAAAAGTGACGAATATTTTCGTAGTGTTTTCTATTAGCAGGCTTAATATAATGAATTTCTACATTGTAACAAATATTGAATATCAAAATGGGAATTAATGAAGGTTTTTTAAAAATTTAGAACGAAGGGAAAAATTTTAAAGAATTCTATTACTTTTAATATAGATAAGAAATGTCACATTCTATATATATAAAATAATCAGGGAGAAGGACATCAATATGTTTTATAATATTATTTTGTTAAATAAAAAAGAAGTTATTTTTTAAAAATAAGAATTCATTAAAAAATACATATATTTCTCTTAGTATTCATTTTAATTAAATTATAAATAAAAGCAAACTATTCTGTAAATCAAAAAAGTAATTTATTGAAAATTGTTTTCAATAGAATTATGAAGAGTAATTCAGGGATAAAAACCTTTTATGTTATATTTTAAATATCATAGCATATACTCTGAATTTTTTGGCTTTATAAAAGTACATACATTTTAATAATATTTCATTTTTGACATGTTTTGGTATGAAGAGTTTTGAAAAATAATTTCCTTCGATATACCAGAATATCTTTTCGCAATTCAAAGTTGTAATCCTTTATTTTATCGTTTGATTTATTCAATTTAAAAAATGTTATTCATTCTTACTCCCACCCCATCTTTTCTAACAAAAATTCTTTCCCTGAAATAAAAGTGATATTTACACTTTACTGATTCATAATATATATATATATATATATATATATATATATTACGGAATGTTTTTATAAAATCTTCAGAGATTCCCTTTAAAAGAGACTTAAACAATTTATCTAAAATACATTTTCTTTTCTGAATTGTATCAAATAATTTTTTTCTCTTTTATAGATTATTTTTTTCACATATAAGAATATACTTGCAAACAAACATAATATACATACATACATATAAATTCTAAAGCTCCGAAATACTTTCATATTTTACACCAAATTTAAATATAAGCTTAGAATAAACTTTGTAACCCTTCAACACATGAACTCTATTTTCTTTAACTTTAGCCCATAAGAGGGGAAATTTTGAACCCAAATTATCAGGCGCTTATTCCTTATCTTATTAGTTATTTGTATAAAAGTAAAATAAGAGCCAAATATATGATTATTTTTTCTTGAAAATCTGTGATATAAATATGAATTTCAATTTTAAAAAATAGAGCATATTCCTTCTTATATACCTTCTTACTTGCTATCTATGTTCCATTTCTATTAATGTAAAAGTATTATTTTTAAAGTAAACAGTTGCGGGATATGAAACAATTAAAAGAATATGAAAAACCATATTTAAAATATATTTTACATTTGAAATGATTTCGAAAAGGAAATTGAAATATTGAAATCTCCTAATTTTTGTCTTTCATTTTTATAATAAAATTGAAGAAAAAAAATTGTACTCCTCATCTATACTTATAATAAAGCTCAATGTGTGTGTGTGTTGGCGCTCTACAGGTTAGACCGCTGGACCTACAGCTACCAGATTTGATAAATGCATACCTTGGAGGTAGGGAATGTACACCTCGGAGCCCGTTTTAATTAGAATTTGAATAAATTAAAATTTAAGCGAGATTTCGACGTTTTTTCCGCTATAACATCCAAAAATATTATCGCACAAACATGATTTTTACATCAATTTAAAGATAAAATAGTAGCTTTCTAATGGTATCAGTGTTTTAGAGTATAACTTAAGACTCTATTTTTAAAAAATTTTGAAAGACATATTTTGACCATGTTTTTTTGAGCACATGAATGGATAAAATAAAAGAAAACAATGACGAAAGTTCAAATAATAAAAGAAATCAATGACGGAAGTTCAAATAATAAAAAAAAAACTATAATCGTAAATCAAGTCTAAAGAAATGACACTTTTAGCACGTGACTGGATAAAATAAAAGAAACATAAAATGTGATATTTTCTAAAAAATAAATGCAAAGCAAAGGTTTCTATAATCGTTTGCAACATCTAAATCATTTATTAATTTTTTTTCCTTTTTCGCTTTCTTTTAAAAAACATATTTAATATTTTGGCAATATCACAAAAAAAACATTTTTAATTTCAGGCCAATCAATCCCTAGAATTACTTCAAGACTAATCATATGAATATGTGACTTAATTGAAAATTTTAGAACGCATTACTCATGGCGAACCAGCTGGTCACCAAAGGCGGCTAGTACAGAATAAAACAAACTTTTAGCATAAAGACAGTTAATTCATATTAGAAGAGAATGCATCTTCTATACTGATTTGATACTTTTTATACAACAGGAAAATACATATTTTTGATTCGTTTTTCCAGAATATTCAGTTTTTGCTTTTTTTCTTTCGAATTTCTGTTATGAAAACTTACTAAAAATTCATCGAAATCTAATGAATGCGAACTATTACCATTTTCACTACGGAATGTGAACTATTATCATTTTCACCATCAACAGATACACTTGTGAAAAGATCACTTAATATATGCTGCTCACGCTCTTATGCTATTTTAACTATATAAACTGAATGTAAAACATTGCTCTTTCAGATTTCAATTTCATATAGTTTGATCAATAAAAAATGAGATAATTGCTTCACTATTTTCCACATTTCTAGTCTTTCCCATAAAAATGCAGGAAGTAACAAATTTATAAATTTATAAATTCATAAAATTTCTAAACAAAAGAGAAATGGTTAAAAAAATGTCCACTCACGTAAAGATTAAATAAGTATACTAGAAATATATTTTTATATAGTACAAATTCCTAGGTCCTTTTTCTTAAAAAAAAGTAAATTTGAGAATCACATAATGCAGAAATGGATGTTGTAGCCTAAATATGAATAAATTCACATCGATCCATTTTTTGTAATACACTTTAATTAATTGCCTACTAATAAATTTCTGAATTTCTCTTAACTTAATTTGGAACTTTTAAATTTACTGAATTTTACATTTCTTTATTTTATCTACAAACTTAAATTGATGCCCTTTTAATATTGCAGATTTATACCCAAATATTGCATAAGCTATAGCATTAAGAAAATGAGTGAATTGATATACATTCTATAAAAACATTTCGTAAAATTATTAGAACTAAATTTCGCCAATGTTAAATTTTGACATTTCATGTTTTTGCCTTTCTTTCATATAGAATTGTGATTGCAATTGCTGTTTAAATTTTTGATAAAATATTTCTTTCATTTTAAACTATTCTATTAATTGATTATGAATATATTATTAATGAAATTAATATATTATTCAAATTGTTTCTGCTAACTAGGTGATATTTGCTTCATGCTACAAAGCGCTTGTGAGATTAAAAGACAAAATGCATATAAACTACATAAAATCTTATAAATAACATCATCTTGTACGAGGGGTGATTCAAAAAAGTTTACAAGCAACAGTATTTGGAAGGTTAAAATATTGGATGGAAGTATTGTTACCCAGAATGGAGACAGATAGCGCTAATTGTATTAGACTTTACTTTCGAGGAGATAGTGTTAGTACCGAGACCTGAAGCAGCGATAGTAATGGCAAGACATCCAGAAAAGTGGTCCCACACAGAGGTGCAAGCCGTGATACGATTTCTATGGGCCAAGAATTTATCCTCATGGGATATTCACATATAAATTGTTTTAGTGTACAAGGTAGAAACAATGAGTAGAAAACCAGTGGCGAAATGGCGTCGTTCTTTTTAAACCAGAAGAAAGATTGTTTAAGTTTTGATGGGAGGTCTGGAGTCTTCCCTCATATAGCCGCGATTTAGTTCCTAGTGTATGTTTTCTTTTCTCGGCATTGAAGAAACACTTGGCCGAAACAAGATTCATATGAGACGGAGATGTTCAAAAAAGAGCCTAGAACTGGCGCAATGTCCAGGGACCTGATTATTAACAAGACGGGTTAAACAAATTGGTCCAGCGGTGTAATAAATGCCTCAATAGACTTGGTGAATATGAAGAGAATTGATTGCCAAATATGAATCGTAATTACTATTTGTATCCTTGGCATTTTTTATAAAGCATTTTCCCTTTGTCTTGTAAACTATTTCTTAATTATACATGTTAACAACTGATGAATAATCAGATAATGCTATTTTTATATTTAGGCTCTTATAAAAAAGATCATGAGAAAGGCAACATATGAGAAAGTAATTGTTTTCAAAACAATTAAACTCATTGAAAGGCAAGTTCCAAATAAAGATTATTTGGATAATGCGAATTTAAAAAAGAAAAAAAAAAGATGGTAATCTATGAACACTTCACAGTTTTATGATAATAGATCACGAAATTATTATCAAAAAAAATCTTCATTCTGACCTGTTACATGGGAAATTTTTTACACGTACAAATTACTTTAAATTTTCTAAAGTAAAATATTCTAAATTTAACATCATTTAAATTATTTTAACTATTTCTTACGTTCTTTGAATAGTTTAAACATGGAATAAAATGTTTCAGAATTTAGCTTGGAGAAAAATTTCTAATTCGATTACTTCAATTAATTTTACCTCCCTAATTGGATCGTACATAATCTTTATTAATTTCAGGGAATCATTTATCCATTATTTCCATTAATATTATACTAACTCATTTAATCCTTCCTTATAGGAAAGTTATATTAAAACTAAAAGTGGTGCATTGTTCTTCTTATCCTTTGTCAAAACATTCAGCATTTTCCCCAAACTCTTGAATAATTCTTTGACCAGCATATATCTCCATTTGCTAGATTTTCAAGTCAAAGTAAAATAACTACACTTTACTTTAATTTCAGGTAGTGGAAAGATGCGTTAAAAAATCTTTTTACTATGTATTTAAAATCGCTTACATAATGAATTATTTAAAGAAATTTTTAAAATAAATTTTTATTAAATTCTCAAATTTTTTCTAACAGATAAGAAAAAAAATAGAAAAATTTGTAGCTTTATTTTTATCCGAGGTAACAACATTTTGTATATGAAAGCAATGGCTCAAAAACTAGAGCTCAAATTTGATATATGGCCAATACGTCAAATTGGTAGATGCCTATGAAATTTTGAAAGAAATCCATTCAGAAAAAACAAACTTTTCAACTGTCATATTAGAAGATTGTCAATAGTTTAAAAAAACTATTTGAAAAATAGTAATTCAAACGTAATTTCAATTTTGTAAGCCAAATCTTAAGGGAAATTTTCTGGATGACCCATAATCATTTTTTCTACAGTGTTGATTTAATAATATTCTTAAGTTCATTCACTTAGTACTTGAAATGCTGTACTATCTTAAATAAGTAGTATTATAACTGAACAGTTTATAATCAGAATAGCTGACGATAAACCGCTTTATTTTTTCTGACAAATTGGGATATTTTTTCAACTGCGGTGTTTTTCGAATAGAATATCATTGTGTCATTGCAGATAATATTTAAAAGAATTGATTTTAAAACTAAAGGTTAAACTGATAATTTAAATATTTAGTAAGATAAAAAATAAATTTTTTGTGTTGATTCTGAAGGATATTAATTTTATATGACGTACATCTTTTTAATTACGAACTAGCTGGTTGCCATGCTGCCTCAGAAGAAATAATTTTGATTTTAATTTAAAAATTAAAAGTAACTGTCATGTTTAATTGAATAGAAAGAAAAAGATTTATTTTCGTATCGAAAATGTGTACATTCATTGATATTGAGACATATATAAAGGATTAGCGTAAATAACATAAAATAAATTTTTAAACTTTATTATTCAAGACTTTAGGGTTGACTTTTTGTTTGTTTGTTTGTTTTTCCATCTTCAGCAGAAACAAATAAGTGCAAGAAATAAGTATTGAAAGTTTGATCGTAATCGGATGAGCGGTAAGGCATCGCATTAGAGATATACACATAAATATTCATTTTCATTTATATAGATTACATAATTTTACTATGCCTATAACCATCCCGAAAATGAAAGTAATAGCTGTTCAAAGTTTCATCGCTATTGGATGAGCGGTACGACACCGCATAAGAGACATACAGACAAACTTTTATTTTTATTTATATAGATTAATATTTTAAAATTTAGATTTTTTTATGCACTCGAAAATATATTTTCACTCAATTTTGGCACCGTAATCGTAACTGAGCTTGCTTATGATATGACATTTTGTATTATCGAATTATGATTCTTCATTTAATAAAATATTTGTTGATTTTAAGTTTAAATTAATTAATTTAGATTAAATTAATTAAATTAAATTAAATTAAATTAATTTAGAGAGACTTTAATTGGATTTGGAATAAAAATCATTTTGATGTAGTATAATTATTTAAATTTTGATATGTTTTTGTTTTTATTTTTTATCGTTAGATTTTTAATAAGTAAATACACCAAACATAAAAAAAGTTTACAATGAAAGTTTACCATCTGAAAAAAATTATATTAATCGGGAGATGTATCTAAATTTCAAAATGAAATAGTTAACATTTCATGGAAATTAAAATAATATTTAAGTATATCATGAATTTCATAATGTGTAATTCGTGTATTTAAAATGAGAAATTGATGTAAGAAACCCGAAAGAAAATTATTAAAAAGCTGGTAATTTTTTGTTTTCAAAAAATTCTTTGAAATAGCTAAATATTTATATAATGCACAAAAAAGGCATCAAATAATATGATTAAGGAACCGTTAAAGGTAATAACTAAAACACCTCCATATACTGCAGTCTTAAATAGTTCTTCACTTATAATCCTCAAAAATGAGATATATAAAGTATTTAAATGAAGTAATAAAATTATTTCTCTGCAATTTCATTAAATATCTAAATGCAATTTATCGTTAAAACGAAACATAAAAAAATGTTATTTTTTATGATATTTCTTTCAGTTGCATTTTTCAAGATAATGTGCTTATTTTTATTCAAATTAAAATGCTCGAAAAGGGATTTTATCTCAAAGGATATTTCTGACACAAAATTATTTGTTTAATTCGTCTGATTGAAAAAGAGCTGAAACATTTTCAGTTTCCTTTATGGAATGGTACACACAAGAATTTACTCTCACAAGAACATTTTATTTAAAGTATAATTTAACAGGCATTTTATTTCTAAGAAGATGAACATAGAAAATGAGCACATTCAATTGAATTAAAACTTTAAAAAAGAGTTTTACAATAGGAGAACCAATGTTTATTAAAATTATTTATTTTTAAATGTAATAATAATGATTTGACTGCATGTTTGTAATACTTTGTGACAAAAATAATTTAACTTACAAGTGAAAGCATTCTGGAATTACTTTTCAATCAATTAAACTTCAGATTAAAATTTCAATTTCCCTTGTAATTTATAAATTATTAAACTTCAATAAATTATTAAACTTCAAAAACAATAATTAAACTTCAGATTATAATTTCAATTTCCCTTGCCATACTATGAGATTTCTATCAGCAGAAGTGGATTAAGAATTTAAATAACAAAGCATAAAGTTTGTTTACATTTCTTATTGTTAAAAATTACATCTTATTCTAAACTACGAAGAAACAATATGTAGTATTGCAATAATGATTATTTATCTTCTTGTTGGATCTTATTTTAAACTATGAGGAAACAACATGTAGTATTATAATAATGATATATAATAATAATTTCAATAATAATAATTTCAATAATAATAATAATAAGTATAATAATAATTTCTCTTATTGTTCAAAATTGCATCGTATTCTAATTACGAAGAAACAATACGTAGTCTTATAATAAATGTAGTACTTGTAATTAACTTAATTTTATACAATCAAACCATTACTATTGGAATTTTTTAGGTGCATTTAGTTTTTTTCTAAAATTTCTGTATGTGTTAAGCATTGTTAATAAAGCTCTTGTTTTTTTCCGTCATAATAAAAAATGTTTTGACTGATAGATTTAAATTTCAAGATACTAAAACAATTTTACACATCAGTTTTATAGAATTTTTATCTTATAAAATACGTGCTATTTTTTTAAAAATGAATTTTTTTTAAATATATTTTATATTTTTGTCTTTTGATCGGCACAGTTTAGCCAAACATGATTCTTGTGCCAATAAACTGCATAAAACTCCCCAAACACTCAATCAAAGCATTACAATATTTGATTTCTTATACCATTCTGGACAAGTTCTACAAATTTTAAAAAATATTAGTCTACCTTGCCAAATGCAAAGTTAAAAGATAAAAGTTAAATAATTTTATGTTTTCACCCAAACTCGACTTAAAAAACAATATTTAAATTTAATATTAAATAAAATGTTATGACCGAATTATAAAAAAAAGAACTTTCTCATTAATCAATATCATTTCATATAAGTGAAAAAAGTCATTAAAATTTTGGTATTGTAATCTTTTATCTAAATTTTTTGTAACTACTCTTTGTGATTGTGAAATAACTATTAATTTAAAACAAGATAGCTTGAGATAACTGCTTCCCTCCTTAATTTATTTATTCTTTAATCAATTATTCTGCTTCAAATAATGGAAAAAAAAGAAGTATTTGTAAAATTAATGAAGTTTACCGAAAATATAAAGAATGAAAAAATGAAAATTGATTTACTTTTTAATTACTAATTATTTCACCTCCAATCTTTAAAATCTTATTAATAGTTCTTTATATAATTGATGGGGTTCACAAACGACTTTTTGTTTATTTTGTCACCATACTTTATTTCTCTTTGCTATAAATAAAAGGCAAAACTCATTTTAAATTCTTATTTAAATATTTTTTCTATTTTAAATAATTGCTTGTCATTTTATTTGACATCGATTCAAGGCAAACTAATAATTCCTTATTTTAAACTTACGAACTGTCTGTTCTGAATTGTGGCTAAGTGAGAGCATATTTCTAACTCAACTGGCCATTGTTCTTACTTTTCTATTGTTAACAATTTTTAAATTTTTCATTATTACCCGAGCTATTTAAAATTAGATTTTCAACATTGCATTAATAAAATTATCAGCTATATCAAAGCCTATATCTACAATCGCACATCTTCTTTTCTACCTATGAAAATTCGAAAGTACCATATAATCTGATTTAAATGCATTAATAAATAAATGTGTCTCTAACAATGATTTAGAATTTCAAAAACAAGGATTTGCGTCCTAATTAGGTTTGATATTATATTATATATATATTATTCAAATTAGGAAGGATTTGTTAATTATATGTAACTGCTCATTGCCTTTTAAGAAAAATTATTTTTCAAAACTTGTGTAGTCTCGATTTGGTTGCCAGATTTAAATTTATTAAAAAACTGTTATATGCTTTTGCATGCAGATCAGCTAATCACTTTCGTTCCTGCAGTAGTTGCCAGGATCTACACATCTAATCCCTATCAATTATAAAGATGAATGTCTGTGTGGCTTGGAGATTTAGAATAGATAAACTAGATAATTTGACAGAGTTACTAGCTTCACACAAGGTATAAATGTGACCTTCATAGTAAATTTTTTCGATTTTTTTTTTAGAATTTTGGTTAAATAAAAATTAAACTAAATTTTGAAATTTTTCCTTTATAACGTTAAAAAAATATTTAAGCAGGAACTAATTTTTAAATTATCTTAAAATTCATAAAATTATATTTTCAATGATTGCAACTTAATATTCGAGTAAATAGTTTCTGAATACCATAATTTTTTGTTTGTAATTTACAAATTATATTCTTGATACAAGACTTATACCATTTTTATTGTTTTATAGAATACGATCAAGAAGAGGTGAATAAATACACCATTAGTTTAACAATTAGGTTTATTAGAAAGAAACAACTCACAGTAGAGCGTGACTGAGAACTTGCCATCACTGATGGGATTCAGCTTTTATAATTGGAATTTAAAAATAAAACAACATTTTAATTCATGCAGGTGAGCTCGTTTGCTACAGAT
Source organism: Argiope trifasciata (assembly GCA_026543055.1). Taxonomy (NCBI): domain Eukaryota; kingdom Metazoa; phylum Arthropoda; class Arachnida; order Araneae; family Araneidae; genus Argiope; species Argiope trifasciata. Next base: position 410,782 of record JAPMOQ010026769.1, on the reverse strand, counting down.
TCTGTTGTACAGAAGACTTTCAGTTGATTACAAACATAAGTTTAAACTGCATTTTTAATATTCTAATAATAATGAGTTTTGAAAACATTCTATTAAATTCATTTTCGTCTGAAATTAAATAAACTAACATCTTCAGGTATCTGCATGTTAATCAACGAAAATAATAATTTTCACTTTATTTTTCTAGGAAAATTAGGAAAGGTTGAAATAAATATTACAAAAATCTGAATCTTTATCATTATTATAATAATAAATTATATTTTAGTTGAACCAAAAGTATGTACCTCTATCTGAAGATAAAAAACACACATTTAAATTACCATGTATTGAACAAATGGTAAAAGTTATTTGTATTAAATTTTAATTTATGCGATCTCGTTTATTTAAAACATTTGGTGAAAGGAGTAGAGCTCTTGAAATTTATATTATAGAAAATAATATAGCTATTTAAGGAACATAATTGTTCTATTAAAATAAATTATAATTCTATAGCATTTTAATCGGAATGGAAAATATTTTCTAGAGTGTAAATGTGTTTTTAGTTAATTTATTCAGATAAAAATGCTGAATAAAGAATTAAAAGGGCATTTACAAAATACTCTCGATTTAATTTTATATAGAATTAATTTGAAAAATTAAGTATTTCAAGGAAAAAATACAGATGTATATCTTTATGTATCTGTTTTTTTCTATATATAACTAAATCATTTGAATTTTTTCAAGAAACTAATTGCTCAAATCAATAAAGAATTTTTAAAAATAAAATAATTGCTATAATTAAGTAATTTTCTTTTTCTTTTTGCATTTTTAATTTAAAACATATTAAAAATCAAATTTTATTTCATTATTTGCTTATCGTTATTAAATTTTATTTAAAAATGTTTTTAAATTAGTTTTGGAAGTTATGAAAAGCGTTTTTATAATTTTTTTAAAGAATAGCTTGCAAATTTTAGACAGAATTAAGTTTAAATGTTTTTGTAAATAATATTTCTATTTACAAAACGTTTTATTGTATAAATATTCTTGAAAATGTAGCTTTAATTTACTACTTTCAATAAATGCTACTTTTAAAATTCTATTATATATATATATAATCAATTACATAAATTATAATATAATATTAATGAATTATATTTTCTTAATACTATTAGCCCATTATTTGTATTAGATAACATGCAAATTTAAATTTAAAAAAATAAATAAATTTACATTTTATCTACTAATCTATGAATTTAAATTTATACTTACGTATCATATAAAATGCTATTTTCTTTTAATTTGCAAATTATTCCCCTTTTAGTTAACAAAAAACAATAAAAAATAGCCATTTCAGTTAAAGAGCAAAAAATATTTAGAATTTTATTTCTTTATTTTCGCTTTATCTTCTGAAACTTAAAAGCTATTTATATTGCGTGTTCAAAACGAACTTCCCATTTTTTTCCCTTATTGTTTTCTCTTTTTAAAATTCAATATGATAAAAGTTTAGAATAAGTTAGGCATGTTAATAGAGTGATAAAGCTTACATTAAAGTTATTAATTAAACCAAAGTTTTCCCATTTACTATACGCCAATAGCCGAAATTCGGCATAGAAAACATTTTTTATTAATTAAAGGAAGGGTTAAATATTCTTCAAAATATTTATACATAAAAAAGTCGAAAATTTCTAAAAGCTTTAATCTACTTTCTTTATATTGCTTTTTTCTAAGATAAAAATGAGTGCAAAATAATGTAATTAAAAGTTTTGGAAGTCAATATTTTCAAGCTTGTAATCATGCTAATATTTAAAAAAAGAAAGAGGAATAAAGCATTTTCAAAAAATAATAAAACAAGACACTATAAATAAAAACCAATTAAATGACTTCATTAGATAAAAATTCATCCATTGTAAACTATAAAAAAACATTAACTATCGAGTTTATTGATTGGAGGGATAAAAGGTAATGAGAAAATTTGTGAATAATTCTCAATAATAATGGTCTACAGAGTTTATTCATTTCATTTAGGCGATGAAAAGAATAATATGAAATCGATTTCATAGTATTATAAATATGGATGCAAATAAACTATTATATTGTATAAAAATTAATTTATAAATAGGACTTGCTGGCATTAGTAGTACGGTATTGATTTTGTAGAATTATATCAAATAAAATATAATTGCTCGGAAGTAAGAAAAGTAATTAAATATATAGTATCAAAATTTACTTTATTTTTATTTAAATCTTGAAAACGATGCAACAATGATATTTTATTTTAAAAAGCAAGCAAAACAATTATTATTTCATTTCATTCTCTAAGGAAAAAATTCTAAAAATATAAATTTTGTTATAAAAATATATAAAGTGTCATGTGCATTTTTTGAAATTGGATTAGAAATAATTTTTCGAATTTTCATGATAAGAGCAATATGTAATGAAATATTTCTATACATATTTATTGTAACTTAAAAGCATATTATATATATATATATATATGAGGACTCAGAAAGATTTAATTGTAACATTTTATAGAAAGCTAAAACGATTTTTAACAACTAAGAATGGAATAAAGTTTTAAAAATAGCAATTTTACCATCCTATTTTCTTTTTTTAAAAAAAATATTAGTCAGCAGAAAATGGCGGAATCACGTCTTTAATTGAATAGAAAACTAATCAATATACACTAATTAATAATTTTTCTTCCAGCATTAAATTCTTTCAATGCAATACACAAAGCAAGTGTTTATTATTTGATGAAGGATACTCATTTTCACTAATTAGAAAAATAAAAATAACTGCATATGCTTCAAACATTCTTCTTTATAACTTGGAGATGCCATTTCCAATTAATATTTTGCTAATGAAAAATACCCAAGCGATATTTAACAATTAAAGTTTGGAATCTTAGGTTTTGTATAGGAATATATATACATGAGGAGAATGGAAATTTTCCATGAGAAAATTAGATTAATAATTATCCAGTTTTAAAAATTCTTTTGAAGCTTTTTCTTTATTTCATTTTTGGAGATGCTATCACTTTCAGGGAAACTTATCATACGTTTCAAATTCTTTTAGAAATGTAATTTTGAGGACTAATTAACGACTACCTCTTTTATTTTTCTGATAGGAGGTCGTTGCTATGATATCAAATACTTATAAATCGTTGTTTTAACATATCTGAGACCACTTTCAAAGTGAAGCAAGAATACTCACGATGCAGTCACAGCAAAAATTTATTTGAGAAAATTAATAGTAAATCATAGAATATCCAAACCAAAATGTTATGAGATTTCACTCATCTGACTGATACACGAATATTTTCAATCGATAAAAACATTTTTAAGAGATAAGAAAATATGTGAGTTTTCCATTCCCCGAATATTGAGGAATTTTACAACTACTTTTACTACTTACTACTGATTTATAAATATACAGGTTGCCTCAAAAATCTTGATCATGGTTGTTATTCCTTCAAATATTGATCATTAACATATACTGTAAATTGCAAAGCTGCAAAATATTATGAAATCGATTAAAATTTTTAGTGGATTAAACTTACAAAAATACAAAATTTAATTTTTTATGCCAACCTAGTACAAAAGAAATTCCTAATAACTAAAATTTATCTCATCCTTTAATAAGATCATGGATAAAATTTCAGTATTTTATCACAAAAGGTCTCAGAGATATGAAACTATGTAAAGGTTGACTTAAACCACTTTTCGATGTCTGTATACGAGTTCGCAAAGATGAAAAAATATGCCGGATGTATATGTTTTAAAGTCCGCACACAAATTTGTAAATAAAATAATGATTGAATAAATTAAGATTTTGCTACTTGATGGCTCAAAGGTATTAAAAATTTGTAGAAATAGTAAATTAAAGGGAATATTGCATAAGTTTTTTTTACTAGTTCATTGAGAGTTCTATTTTTTAAGTTATAAAATGTAATAAAATTTTAAAGTATTTTTCAAGAAGAATAGATTTAAAAATTTGTATTGAAAGCTAAAAATATAAAGCATATTTTATTTCGTTAAGATGCAGTCATGCGTCATAAGAATATTAATGATTAATGCTTAAAATGATGAATTCTTTAAATGCAATTAGCATTTAAATGCAAATGTTTACACTGCAAGTATAAACATTTGCGTTTTAATTTGGGATTCACCAGCTTAGTTTTAATATGAGTTTTCATGATAAAATCCTGAAATTTTGTACATTACTTTTTAAGAAGATGGTGCACATTTTACTAATTGGGAATATCCTCATACGATATCCATATAAAAATTTAAATCTTTTTTAAAGTTTAACCCCTCAAAATTTTAATCAATTTCATAATATTGTATACTTTTTTTTGCGTAACTTTTTTTTCAATACATGTCTATGGTCAATATGTAAGGAATAAAGACGGCGGTAAAGGAGATTGAGATCTATATATTTTAGAACTTTTTAGTTATTTTTTGTAAAAAATATGAAATAAATATATGTTTCCTCTGGTAACCAACTAAAATTCACGAAAGAGTTTTTATTTCTTTATTTTAAATATCATGTTAACATAAGGAAATCCTATCTATTTGATAAACGTGTAATTCTAAGAAATTATCGCTTTTAATAGCTCATTTTGAGGTCTTTTTAAAAAAATTTTTTTTATTGTAGTTACGTTGAACTAAATATTTATAATCACAGAAATAATTTATAAGAAATCTGCACTGTCTTTAAAGCTTTGAACAGTATACAAAGCAATTCCCAGTAAAATTATACATAAACTTTTAATTAAAAACGCCATGTAGCAAATTCTTCGAAAGATGACATTTAATTCTAAAATATCTCTACTTAAGAAAGCGTAATTTTTAAAAGATACCCAATAAAAATATCTTTTTAGTTCAATATATACATTTATCTCACACAAAAGAATTTTTCAAAAATAAATTGTTACATTTTATCGATTTAAAGTTTATTATAAAAAGTAATAATCGTTTCAATTTTTCTAATCGGAAAAAATACAGTAAAATTAAATTTATTGATCTTTTTATTTTCAGCAATTACTTGTTATAATTGACAAACACCTTAAGAAAAATCATATTTTCGTAACATCAGCTTTTATCTGAATGTGTTTTGTAGTGAACTGGGTATATTTTTTTCTGAGCTTTGTTATCAATTATTACACTTAATGAACAAACACGAGGTGCCTAAAACGAACTCCAATTTTGCTATAAAATTGTCTTTGTGATTTTTTTATCGCAATTGTAAATGCTTACAAAGGAAGATTTTTTAAATTTTATCCGAAAGTTCTTTGATTATTCAACTTTTGAAAATTTTAATTCCTGAAACCAGGTTTAAGCCCTTTTAATCAAATATGCAAATTTCGATCATCATAATTAGGTTGAAATTAATGCAAGATGATGAAAAACTTTATTGAAACTAATGCAAGAGAATGATATATTTTAGATAAAAATAAATAATTGCAATCAAAGTTTCTATATTTTTAGTCAAAAGCTCACAGTTTACAGGTATATATTAAGGGATTGATCATTTATATTTTAGAAATATACAGATAATTAAACTCTACTTTTACAATAGAATTTATTTTCTTTTATACATTTTTTTTTTGTATTCGTAAAAAGTTTCCACTTTGCACCATTTGTTGGGATGTTTACTTCATACTCATGCTGTTATAAAGAGTTAATTCCAAACTGTGAACTGAAGAAGTTTCAAACCGTACTAGTAATAGAGAATCTGAATTTCCTTGACATTTCACTCATCGTGTAAAACGCAGTTTTTACAATTTTCAGAGGTTCACAGAATTTAACGATTGCAATAATAACAAAAGCTTCAACCAAAAATTCATACAAAACCAAGACTACTATCAGAAAATACTTTCAAACTATTATGTAATAGATCATCATTAGATATAAGCTTGAATAAAAAATTAATCGCGGAATTAAATTACATATAATTTATTTAATAATGTATATTTTAACAGAAAATAAAACAAGTAATATATATAAAAAATTAAAGTCGATTCCTACTTCTTGTACAGCAATCTACACGCTTCGCAGCTGAGAGTATTTATATCACATTTTATATTTGTTAAATAACATTACGCTTCTTTTTATACATCAGCTGTACATCGCACTTTCCTCAGTTTAATTTGCGATAAGTATTAATTTAAATATTATGTTTGAGTTTTTCTCAAAGTGACAGCAATTACTGGTATACTCTTTACGTTCATTTGTAAGTTGAATTCTACTTTAATTTTGTGTTAATTGTTGGAAAATATGGTTATAATAAGATTTTTTTTATTCACAAAAGATAGACACTAAATTCATAGGTTAAAACATTGTTATTAATGAAAAAATTCCATTTTAACGAGGATTTAATTAAATAATTTTGTATTAAATAGATTTAAATATTATTTAAATAATATTTTGAAAAGTTATCGCAGAAAAATTCCAAATGTCAGCGTGATTTTTAATTAATTAAAGTTTCAAAAAAATCCGTCTAGGTATACTTTTTTATTCTGTAAAGTAAATATGTACATACCAAGTGCAGTATCTCTAGATTATATGATCTATTGTAAAGAGCACTAACACATGCACACACACATTTATATACGCAAATTCATAGTCATTTAATTATCATCCTTGGAGTAATTTTAGGGCATTGATTGGCCTGAAATTGATATATATTTTAAAAGTGGTGGATGAAAATATCTAAAAGAGCAATTTTTAATAATAATATTGCTTCTTTTATAAATCAGTCAGTTTTAATGATTGATACAGAAGATTGATTGATGTAACAACTTTTTCTTAAAATATTAGTAAAAATATTTTGATAAATATGATTCATAGAGCAAAGTAGGAAAAAAAATATAAGTTATTTTTAAACATTTTTTGACCGACATAAAATGTAATTATTTACTTCCTTTAAACCAGTTAACAGTATTAAACAATATGTATGCCTATTATTAATGATTTACGAATTAGCAATAGGCCCCGAATTTGAATACGTATCCTGTAAAAATGCAATCATGTTTACCGTAAACAAAAAGCTGATTTATTGAATTACTGATATAGATATTGCACACGATCACTTGCCTTGTATTTGTTTTTTTATAGAAAACACAGCATTTAATAGTTATGTAATTTCATCCAATCACGTGTTGAAAGTTACATTTTTTTCGATTTTATTTGCAGTTATAGTTGATTTATTTTTTAATTTGAACTTGAGTCAATATGATGAAAACCCTTTAATAAAAGCTATTTTTCTCATTTCTCGTTTATCATTTTTCTTTTGTTGTAAAATTCTATTGTTTTGATGGAAATATATTGTTGAAAAATATGATTAAAATATTTCTTTACAAAGTCGTTAAAAATAGAAGTTCTCATATTATATAAAATACTGGTACTATTAAAAAGCTAAATTTTTAATCTTTAACTAGATATATAAATCATGTTTGTGCAATAATATTTTCTGAAGTAATTGCAGAAAAACGCTAAAATTACGTTTAAATTTTAATTAATTTAAATTCTAATTAAAAATTCGCGAAAATCGCCCCAATGTGCACAATTTCCATCCCTAAAGTATACATGTGCCAAATTCTGTAGATGTAAGTCCAATGGTCTGGCCTGTGGAGCGTCAACACACACACATGCGTGTGAGCTAATTGTAGGAAGTGGTAGAAAAAGTAAACACATTCCATGTCTTAATATAATTTTATAGAAATTAAACTGGTTTCAAAATTTATAAATGCATAAGAATCGATTACATCACCTATTCAAAAATAAACATAATTTAAACTAATGGAATGGGAATTAAATGTTAAAATGCAGAATAATTACTGATATAAATAATTACAGAATAATTACTGATGTTGTATCGCAGTTAAAGATTTAAATTATTTTTGCAATTCTATAAATTCCTTAATTAAAAGCTTAATGAGATAAATTAATTATTCGATACATAAAAATTATACATTTATATGGATTACTTAAAATTATTCTCTGTTTTGTTGATGCAACAGAGATAATATTAATTCAGGAAATAATCCCCCTCATTTAATCTGAACTTATTTATATAACTAGTGATAGAAAAGTTGTGAAATGATACTTTGAGAGTTGTTGTTTGATGGCAATTTTAATTCTTGGAATGAATTTATTCATAAAATCTATTAAAAGATTTCGCATCATAGTTTCAAAGTTCACAGTTTTTTCGCAATATATTAAACAATATAAAAGAAAAAAAAAGATATAAGTATTTATTAAAATGAATTAATGACATATTAAACAATATACAAGAAATATGAACTCGTTTCAAAAATTTTAACTAATGAAGAGTGAGTAGCGAGAAAAGAGATTGGCTTCTGATTGTTTTGACGTCATAAATGCAGTGAAGTACATAATAGAATGGTGCTATCATTCGATTTGACAGCGAGGGAATATCGATGAAGAAATCGATAGCTTATATCGAAAAACGTTATTTCACATCGATTTTGTAGGAAAACAAAAGATGTTTTTGGAAAAAGGTGGAAACATTCCTGTTTAAATGACATGTATCTGAAAATTCAGCGTTATTCTACGAATAGAGCACTATCGTATTTGTGTAAATCTCAGAAACTGTGCCGCTTTGAAAAAAATACGAAACAGTCGATGGATATATGAAATATTTAAGAAAAAGCCGTTTAAATTTTTAATTATTGACTTTTTTATAATACGGGCCTCTAACGGGATTGATTATTTTTAAACACTGCATATAATATATTTAAAGCGTTTTTAAAAATTCAAAATTTCAGTTAATAATTCAGTTCAAAAAATATAAAGAAAGATAATTTGTAGTATAAAATAAAAGACTTCATCACAGAGAAAGAGAAATGTGTATATATTATCCTTATTGTCTTACCAGTGTTCAAAAATTATGATGTCATCCACTAAGCAGACATTCTGTTTTGTTAAGGCCCAAATATAATTTTGCAAAAAAGTGGCACATTATTTTAGGTACATAAAATTAAATTCACGAAACTCTTAAAGTATGCACAGGCAACATCAAAATAAAAATTACTTTTAATATTGTGTATCAGAATTTAAAAAAAATACAGCTTCATTACTCTGAAACTTCGATAAAATATTACAAATTTGAGATTAAAGGCATCAAATGTTTCTTAAGAATGTTTTCATTATAAAGTTCGCAATTTGAATATCCTATTACTAGGAGTAAAATTATTTATAAATATATAGTAAATTGATTGCAGTTCTTATGTGGCTTTTTCTTTAAAGGTTTTGTATAAATATATATTCTATTTTTTCAACCAAACAGTTTGGCATATAAAGCTAAATCCATGTATAAGTATATGTAAGTTATTGCATTTACAATGATATATTGAAGAGCGAGATTGATATATATGTTATCCTCTTTCAACAAAACTCATTTGAATAAAACATGAAAATGAATTTATATTAAAACAATAGCTATTTAAGTTATTTTTTATCACATAAATCTAATGAAATCGACATTTAATTTTAAATCAAATAATATGAAATAAAAAAACCTCTAAATCTTCCTTAGTTATTTTAAGAATAATCTTAAAATATTTATATCTATGTTCGAGCTTACAGTTTATTCACTCCATCTTTATAAACTCAATTTTTTAAATATATGTTTAAGATAAGATGAAACTCGTTGCATTTTCTAGATGCCAAAATAAGTATGTTTTTTTTTCTGCAAATATTTATAAAGATCCAATCGTCTGAATGAGTGTCGTTATCCGAATAAAAGGGGATTTTCGGAAACCTCAGCAGGGTTGTTTTTTGAAGAGGACAAAAACTGTCGTTTAAGTCCCGCTGCTTCTGACTCTCAACAGTGTCTTTTTAACGGGATCAAAGCTCCGAGGCGAGCTCATTATACGCGGCTTTGCTGAATCGTCTCAACATATTAAGATTTCGTGTTGGAGGGCGATGATAAATACTTGATGGGATTTTCAAAAAGCAGCGCCGGAGAATAATATGTTCAGGATAAAGCTCATTCAGAGCCCGAAATCAATTTAGGCTACTAAGTCAGCATCTAAGGGCTTAAAAGCGAAGGAAATTTCCATGCACGATAATATGCGTATGCAGAATAAAACGAAGCTTTCATGATATTTATTATGGATATTTAAAGTTAAGCTGAGGGTTATTCCAATGATTTATATTAAATTCAGGTTGGAAGTCTCGTATTGTTTAGGACATATTTAATGGTTTAACGGACGAAGTGTAATTTTATAATGTACATGTAGCTGCATGAAATATTCTCTAAAGGATGCAAAATAAAATGGGAAATATATGGAGATATTTCGTTATAAATTATTTTGAGAATGGCTAATAAACAAGAAGAAATTATAGAGAGTTGACAAAAAAGCTGTATCACTTTTGAGAATAAATAAATAAATAAATAAAATATGGTTTACTTATTTAAAAATTACTTCTAGCACCAAATAATTTATGCTCAGGTGTCATTAATGTATTTTATAAAATAATGTTTGACATAGTGGACGAGCAAATTTTAATCGTATTTGATTATTCTTAACAATTAAATGCTTAAATGTTTAATTTTCTTTACTAACTAATGAAATGACCCTTTTTATTTTAGAAATATTTTCTTATTTTGATTCAAATAGAAGACCATTGACTTATCTATGTATTTGAAGTAATTTGAATGTTATAATCGTTATGAATGGTCTATTTTTTAATTACCACTATCAAAATTCGACAAATAGATGCACGTATGAAATTTGTGCATTACAGTTAAGTGGTTAAGAAGTTAAGCGTTTTTAATGTCATGAGTCATTTAGACAAACCAGCTTCGAATTTAGCGATTTTAAGCCGAGAGTCCGCCTTGTTTTTTTAGTAGCGTAAATCCGGGCCAAGAGTACGTTTTAGCTACTACATGCTTCACCTTCGCTTGCACTACCACTTTTTACAGGGGAGCACATTGCCACTTCTCATAGATAAAACAAATGGAGATGAACCATGTCCGAACCCAAGACACCCAGAACACAGGGAAGACGCCCTCCACTTATGTCAGGACGCCAGCGGTTAAGAAGTATTTATATTAAATTAATGATGCGAATTCAATAAATATCTAATTCCACTTATTTTGCTATCATAAATATCTAATTACATTTAAAGAAGGAGCAATGCTTTTGGCATTAAATATAATTGAACATAACGAGTTTAAAACTGTAGTTTAAGGCAGTATATGTATACAAATTATTACACATATCTTTGCATGGTATATTTATATAAATATTGAATTGTACTATAAATTGCAAAAGAAGTGATTAAATATTATATGTTTTGAAATCTATTGCTTAAACGCTGTTTAATTATTTATTTTGAAACAATAAGCATTTTGCATTGTTAATTGCTCACTTTACCGATACAAATATCTGATTAATATCATTCAAGTGTGGAGTAAGGATTTTGACACTCAATTAAGCAGAATGTACTAAGTATTAAAATGTAGTATAATGCATTACACGTATAAAGATTCTTAAACATATATGATTTACAGGCCCATTTATATAAGATGATAGCATATATTATATTATAATAGTATAATGGATTATTATATTATATATAAGTATATATATATTATAATTATATTATAATATTATACGCTGAAGTGACAAAAGTCATAGGATGACTGTTAATATCGTGTCGATTCTCCTTTTGCCCGGCGAAGTGCAAAAACTCGACGTATCATGGAGTCCACAAGTCGTTGGAAGTCCTCTGCAGGAATATTGAGCCATGCTGTCTGTATAGACGTCCATACTTGTGAAAGTGGGGATGGTGCAGGAGTTTGGGCACGAACGGACCTTTCGATGATGTCCCATAAATGCTCGATGGGATTCATATCGGGCGATCTAGGTGGCCAGATCATGCACTGGAATTGTCCGGAATGTTCTTCAAACCAATCGCGAACAGTTCTGGCCCGGGGACCTGGCGCATTGTCATCCATAAAAATCCCATCGTTGTGTGGTTCGTGAAGTCCATGAACGGCTGCAAGTGATCTGCAAGCAGCTGAACATAACCCTTTCCAGTCAATGATCGGTTCAGTTACACCAGAGGACCGAGTCCATGCCATGTAAAAACAGCCGACACCATTAGGCAACCACCACCAGCTTGAACAGTGCCTTGCTGACAGTTTGGGTCCATGGCTTCGTGGGGTGTGCGCCACACTCGAACTCTACCATCAGCTCGTAACAACTGAAATCGTGACTCATCTGACCACGGCACGGTTTTCCACTGGTCTAGGGACCAGTCGATATGCTCACGAGCCCAGGAGAGTCGCTCCAGGCGATGTCGTGCGGTCAGTAAAGGCAGTCGAGTCAGTCTTCTGCTGTCATAGCCCAAGGAAGACAAATTTCGCCGCACAGTCTTATCGGACACGTCCCTCGTACGCCCCACATTGATTCCTGCAGTTATTTGACAAAGTGTTGCGTGTCTATTAACATTGACCATTCTACACTGACGTCGGTGGTCTCGGTCGTTAAGTGCAGGTGGTCGCCCACTACACTGTCCATGATGGAATGCGATGCCTGAAATTTCAAACTCTCGGCACACTCTTGATACTGTGGATCTCGGAATGTTGAATTCACTAACGATATCCGCAATGGAATGACCCATGCGTCTAGCACCAACTAACATTCCATGTTCAAAGTCTGTTAATTCTCGTCGTGCCGCCATAAATCACGAAAAACCTGTTTACTTGAATAACTTGAACACAAATGAAAGCTCTGGAAAACGAACTGCGCATTTATACTTTTTCGCTGCGATACTACTGCCGTCTGTATATTTGCATATTGCTATCCCATGACTTTTGTCACTTCAGTGTATTATATTATAGTATAATTATTTTATATGATAATATAATGTATTACACATATAATGATTACTAAACATATATGATTTACAGGTGCAATTATATAATATAACCAAATTATACAGTATGTCCAGCTGAAAAAGAAGCAAACAAATATAATGTATTTTTAAATGTAATATATGATCGCTTAAATTCAGGATTGCAAATAAATTTTGTAATATTATGATAAACTATAGGTTACTTCAGTATGATTTCACTATCATAAGTAAAATAATTGAAAGGAAAGTTTTGATTATATTTCTTTGGTAAAAGGTTTCATATTCACACAATTATTTTTTATTAAAAAATACCGATTTGTTGTATGCTGAAAAATTTCGATTTTACATTAGCATTTTTTAATATGCCTATAAGTAAATCAAAATGAAACAACAGCACATTTAACCCTACAACAACACAGCCTGTTTTTTGAACATCTGCACATGCGTAGGCATGTGCTGATGTTGGGCTGCATTTCGTCCCCAAATTATCCGGCCCTCTTATTTCATTTGCCATTTATATAAAAAAAATATTTTTAGAGTATTTAAATATTTTTAACGCAAACATTTTCTTATTGAAAATACAAATTTGATTTTTAATAAGAAATACGAAAAAGGAACATAGCCGCATTCTTCTAAATATTTTGTGCATTAATTTCTTTTTTCCCTTTCCATCCATATTAAACTTATTACTTTTAATATAAGTAGTATATAAGTACGTGTAAATGAACTACATTTATAAAAATATTGTGAGAATAAGAAAATATATATTTCAAATATAGTTTACAGCTCAAATTATTTGGATAAAGAAGCTTAAAAATACAACATTGAAAATCTATAACTTCTGTCTTTCATTTTTATATACATACTCAAAAAATACATTTAACATTCTTCATTCAGAATAAAATAAATCATTAACATAAAATTCTAAGTAATTTACTAATTTTGTAAAAACATGTCTTTTATACAAGAATTTGATGCTTTTTTTCAAGAGGAGGAAGCACTAGATAGTACTAGATAGTGGGGTTAAAAAGGCACCATATGTGAGATGATGAATACGTTTTTACAAAATTGTATTCCTTTAATAACGCCATGGTAAAAAAATCATTATGAATAATGCAGAAATCAAGCATTATTCATTTCAATCACTACTTTTGTTAACGTATTTGACCTTCAAAAATATAAAATTCAAGTGTAACGAATCATACGTTAAAAGTTCTTAAGATGAAGTTTATATTTTCCCTTAGGGCAAAGTTCACATCGCGAACTCTCTGAATAGGCACATAAACAAAATTTTCATTCGGTTACATTATTTTATCACCTAAAAAGCACAAGTAATTAGATTAGTGAGAGAAAATTCTTCTCTCTGATACATTTTCCAGAAGATAGCGACCACCATAAATAAATAAATAAAGGACCTTGTAGCTGACATTCTACTTGTGTGCAAGCAAGTTTCACTTACAGCTAACAAGTTTTTTCCTCGGCATTTGTTTATGATACTTCCTGCTGGATGCTCTGAATAAAGCACACAAAAAAAAGCTCGGTTTTATTTACTTCAAGATCTAAAATTTTTATTACGAGAAAGAGCAAAAGCGTTGGAGGGAAAAGTTTTCAAGAAAATGTAGGAAAATTGTAACTTTATTTTTACAATCATAAATTTCTAATCTAAAGTTTTCTAAGTTTTATTAATATTTTCAATGAAAATTTTTAATACACCTGATGAAATTTTTGGTTGTTTCGATTATTCAGGAAATTCTAACTAATTAATTGGATTTTCGATTATGGTAGATGTTTCGTTTACAAGTGAAAAATTTCGTTTATTCCAGAAGTCTGGATTATATTTGACGAATTTTGATTGTGCCATATGAAATAATTTTAGATTTTCCTTCTCTTGCAAATGCAACATTAGGTAAATAATCCCATAAAGGAAAATTTGTCTAGCGTTTTTTCTTTTTTTTTTTACTTCAAAACACCTCTACAATATTTCTTCTATTTAATAATTTCTTAATTAAATGAAGAAAATGCAATATGGTTTTTTAAAGAAAAAGCCTTATTTAATTGTTTTTTGGAAATTTCTATGAAATACATCATTTTGAATTTGATTTTTAAATTTTTTTTCATTCTTTACGCTTTGATGTATTGAACAAATGAACACATAGAGTCATTAAAATATCAAAATCGCAAAAAGTCAGTTAATTCCAAGGGGAATTTATCTGACAAATAAGTCTAAAGTGATAAAAATCTTGAAATTGATCATTTGTTTACTTATTTGCATATATTCTTTTGAAATAATTATCTCTGTTAAAGTAGAGGGAGATTTGCATTACATGTAGATGATCTTCACAGAAAATTGCTAGTGCCTTATTTTCTTATGTGCAATCATGAAATGGAATGCTTCTGCCATTTACTGAATGAAACAAAAGCATCCAAAATTTCCACTCCACTTTTCATCTTAAGTAAAGTTTCGTAATGGAAAATAATTCAGTGTATATTTACTTTTTGTATTAGAATAAGGGGAAAAAATTCTACTTTATTCTTTTCAGATTCTTGAGGTTCATACGTGACTAGAGATATGAAGTGAGCGCCTCCAATCCACCAAGAAAGCTTCCTGACAAGGCCTTACATAATGGATCAAGACATACAGGATCCTGATCCTACTGTTTCAGCTTTGTTTTCTAGAGGATGTTTTGTTTGGGGTAAAGTTGTCAGAAACTCAAGACAATGCGCTGCTGATGTAGAAGCATCTTTGCGTCAACCGTGTATCGTGCTGAAATATTTATAGCTAGTTCTTCTACTTTTATCCAATCGCAACAGACAGTTCTCTCTTTCCACTTTTGATGAGTGGAAGCTTTTATAGATTATAAAATATTTCTGAAATGTCTGTGCATTTTTTATCTGGTGCAACTACTCTATTGAATGGTTTTAAAAGCATAATTATTAAGGAACTGTTATTGATGATAAAGATTTGTTTTTGACATGATGTTAATTAGTTGATTTATAAGCAATTCGTCAATATATTTTTGAAATGATACTATTGTTCCTTTATGTTGAATTCTGCCTTCCCCTCCTAATTAATATAAAACAGTCAATAACATTGTTATTATAATTCCACTGGTTTATCTGGTATTTCAGATTTGCATTTTTATCATGTTTCCACCGAAGAAATTCAAATTATTTAAATACTGAATTTTTTAAAAAATATCTTTTATATCCATTACTTCGGGAAATAATCTTATTCCAATTAAACTATTAGAAATAATGAAAAAAATCTTGTCAAATGACAAAAAAATTTCAAATGGCATTATTTAACTATTTCAAAAATATCAATTGATTTGAAAAAATAATAATACTAATTACTTTAGACATTGCTTTTGGTCATAATATACTTTATCGGTCTTATAATTACATTTTAAAAACAAAACCAATTTTTATAGATCACTTTATGTTAATAAAATGGAACGTAATGTAAAATATTATTAAACCTGCTTACTTAAATGTTTACCATTAGCGCATATTTCCTTCAATTGATTATGAATATGTATGATATTATACTATATCGATATGTTTGAACGAATTTATAGTATATTGCATTTGTTTATAGATTATTTATATGATCTATCAATACACTGAATTATTCATATTCTTGAAATTTCACATTGATACTACTTAACTTTTTTTTTGTATTACTATTATCATGTCTTCTTCAAGAATTTTCTACATTTACTCTAATCTAGTCACCTAAATAGTTTTCATACCAAAACGTTTTGCATTGCAGTTTTCGGCCTGTACAGACATTGTTATTGTAGAAATATCAGATCAGAAAACTCCTTTATTAGGGTAATGGAATCACAATTATCAACTTACAAACACTTTAAAAGTATAAGCAAAAATTCTCATCAATTTAGGCATTTTTACAGGAATAATACAGGAAATTTAAATGATTGTTGAAAATTCTTAAAGTCCTACGGTATTTATCCATATCATTCATTAAATAATACATATTATTTCCAATTATCTAACCACATATAATAAAGCATCCCATTTTATAACTTATCCCCTTATATTTTTCTTTATATTGATATTCCCCTTATATTCAGTAGTTAAAAGTTAAAATTAATAATTTGACTGACACGCACTTGCTTAGTATTTATAACGAATTATCATAATTTTTGTTAAAAGCTATGATTAATTATAATTATTGTTATAATTATTAAACATCAAAACAGGTACAAACACAAATGATTTAAATACTTAAGCATCTAGAATATTCCATGAAATATTAAAATAATATATTTCCAAATCATAATGTGCCATCGAATTAAATAGCATAGAAACAAAACATTCTGTGGTTAAAGGCCTGATGTTTTAAAACCCATTAAAAACAGCTGCCATGTCAAAGTACTGCGTATCCGTTTTTCTTTCTTTCTTTTTTGCTTAGATAACAGCAGGAATGCAATGAATGGTATTTTCTCGCCTTTCTTCTGATTTGCTTCTTTCAGCTAAAATGGAAACTGCTGAATAAGGAATGCAGAGAAATCTTTCTTTTTTAGAGAAGCTTAGGAGCGAGAACGTTATCCTTTGCGCTGAGGATACATTTGTCCTGAACAGGTTAGAGTAAAAAAGGATACTTTTTTATATTTTCATGGAAGGGTTTGAGTCCAATTCGGCGCCATTTCCTTTTTAGATCTGCGTGCTTGAATTTTCGAATAGCGGCATTCGACTTTGAGATACTTACAATCTCTTGGATCTTTGAATCGCTACATTCAATCCCCAACCCTTCTCTTCCTCTTTTTTTTCTTCCAAGCAAAACTTCGACGGAATTCCGGTTTTCCGAAACTCTTAACAATAGACCGCAGTCTAGAATCGGGAAAGGAAATAAATAAGTTGAACTTTAGCTTACAATTCGATCAAGCAGGAATCCTATTGCGCATAAGTATACATCGAAAAGAAAAGCCAAATTCTTGAATTCCTGCTAGTTGGATTCCTTAAGGTCTATAATGAGTTAAACCAGTAAATTATTATTCAAAAAGATGTTATTCACAACATTACATTATTTTTTCACATATTCACAATATTATATATAGCTCAGGGCTTTGTATTTATGGTTGCATTATAAATGTAAAAATGACTACTGCAATAATTGTGCTGGTGTATAAATGCTTCAGGTATAAATTTTAATTTTGCTAAAGGGCAATTATGGATGGCTTAACTAAACCAATTGCAAAATATTCAGAAACCACGCTACATCATTTAAATAGGATATTTAACAAAGCTGTGACAATTAATTAAATTATTATTAAAGGAAATACAAGAGGAAGGCCAGAATTTATTTCATTAAGTAATTTTATATTAATATTAAACAGGGATTTCCTTCTAATCTGAATAAAACTGGTGAGCGAAAAATTTTATCAGCCCAACATTTCTTTATGGGACCATTTATTCATTAATTTATTTTTACTGCATTTAGTATAGAATGTTTAAAATTAAATTTACACTTCTTAAGAGTATGTAGAGACGGTTCTAGAAATTTTGCTGAATATTGAATGTACGTTATTTGGACTATGAGAAAAAGAAAATTTCTCTAAAATTAATTTAAAAAATGCAATTAAAGGGAATTTGTAATTGAAATTTTAATTCAAATTTTGATAAACACGTGAAATAATGGAGCAAAACATATTCACAAATTAGAAACATAAAATGTTATTCAATCACGTCATCTGTTCAATGTTCATTCCATTTGCATAAACATATGAGCAAAGCATGTTCCATAATAATGTGAAGAGTTTATTGAATAATTTGAACAAAATGAAGTTTCATTATTTCAGTTGAAGCAGAATCTATATGCTTCCATCACAGACAGGAGTATTAGAATTAAACAGAACCAAAAATCCCAGCTATACAAATCCGAAAGCGAGGAGGTCAGACAGTGTGAAAATGTTTCGAGACCCAATATTCACATTGGACACATAACAGATGCCATTTGCAAGGCTAACGGAGAAGCACCATTTACCATGAAAATAATAATCTTTCAACTTTCGCATGCTTAAAAAAGATGGAGTTACTTTTAAAGAAGCTCACTGACATCCATGATTGAACACCTTGAGGAATGATTTTCTTAGTGAAAAAAGCCAAGAAAACCACAAAGAATCCCATTGCAAACATGCGCAGTTCCACATGCTGTGATATTTTTACCAAAATTTTAGTAAGGCTCAACTGACGAAAAAATGTTCCTGTTAGAAACTAGTTGTTTCGGGGTTTGAGGGTAGGATATTAGTATCATAGGAAACATTTACGGGTCCCAGTTTTTTTTTAAAAAAAAGCACAGAGAACCTTATAGAATAAGTTAAAAGAGACAAATCATGTGACACGAATCAAGAATATTAGAAACGAGGCACTCTTTCATCTACACCAATAGCACAATTTCCTCCACACTTTCATTTGAAATCCCTTTTCGTCCCTTTTCTGGCTACTCATCTGATCTAGTATCTTCAAATTTAGCAATCATTTTTTCAATCCATTGAAGATATATACCCATTTCTCAAACTTTTCAGCATTAATGTTTTAATAGTGCAGCTAATTCGTTACTGTACTATGAGAATCATTATTGAACTACTATCAGAACAACTTGATCAATGAATTTCAATTAGTTTTCTCTACGGCATGGCGAAGAATGATTTTACGTGATAATTACTGGCATTTCAAACAGTTTCTATTTTGCATCTACAACTTTCTACATTGCATAAAAGTAACTTTTTTGCAAATAACGTAATTAAACCTATGATCTTACAAAGTGAAGTAAATAGATTTGTCACACTTTAATTAGTGTAGATAAAATAAACAATCTATGCAATGGGATTTCATTCAACTTTTGTTCCCTTAGCATTTGTTGTAACTGGGAAATTCTTGCCCATACGTATGATATGAAAGGAAGAAGGTAACGTTTAAAAGAAGATCCTGTTAGTTTTATAACAGTGTTTTGAATACTTCTCACAATAGAGATTTATCAAAAAATAAATTAGAAAATTAAAAGTGGATAATCACAAGAAATTTGCTTAAAAGTAACTTTATTTGAAAAAGAATAATAATAAAAAGAAGAAAAAAAATTGAATTATCACTAATTATGTATTAGTTTTTAGCAAAAAATTATTTATTAAAAACATCTACATCAAGCAAAAAAAAAAAAAATCTTAATCATTTTGAATGCTAAATATTAAATTATTAAAAAATGCAAGTCTAAATTACACAATTACAATGTTCGGTGCCTCTAAATGGTACAATAAGCCTTGTAGAATTTAAAAATGTTGCATTCTTGCAATAACACTGCACAATTTAGCTTCATACCATAAGAAAACAGCTGTTCCTCTTTTGTTCAATAGCTATTAAGTTTTCGAAAATTGTTGGAAACTATTAGATTATGCCCTCGAAGTTCTCACAAATACAAGAAATAAGCATGGCTAGCTTGTTCCATCTGATACGATTACATATTCTTATGGCATACCATATTCATTTTTGAGAATCATTCCAATTCCCTATTGTCAAGAAATTTTATCTTAACCTTTCATCTTTAAAGAAGTTATTGAAGCAAAAATTGCACAAATCATGATTTGTTATTGAAAATATTATTTAATGCAATGCCTAATACATATTTGTGCCGGCAAGAGCAAATATAAAATACAAACATACAAGACTTTATTTAAAGTGAAATGGTTGTGAATCAAATGAAGTTTGAGTTATATCATGTAAAGTAGAATGCTTTGTGTTAACTTTAAGAATTTTGAAGGATTTCAGCGTAACAGTTTCAATTAACTGTAACTGTAGCAACTTCTAATTATGCGTTTATTAGGTACAGCTATCAGCAGAATAATTTTTGAATGCAGTAAGTTATTTCCATGTTGCAATGTTTGATAATTTTTAAAGTCGGATAAATGATTGTCAAAAACTTTTAGTAATATTTTATAGCAACAAAAACTATTAAATCTTGATTTTTTAACCATTTCCATAACTAACTTAATAAAAACACTTCTTTATAAATGAATGAAAACTGGCTAACTTTATGAAACATCCTTTTTTGCATGAACTAGGCTTTCTGAAAAAATTCTGAAACATTTAATGATTGTTTCTTATTCAGATTGCATTTCCTTTTTTAACTAAAATTCTATATTTACTCTTCAATTAAAAAAAATATATAAATTCAATAGACATTTTCGTAGAAATATTATAAAATCCGCAAATGAGTGACTACAATGTTATTGTGGAATAAATACATTCTAATAACTAAAAGAGGAGAAGTGAAAAGGGAAGCAAATCTAATATTTGAAAATAATGTTTATTACTGTTTCATTAATGAATGAATGGCCTTTTTAATCCTTCAAAGGCAAATGTTTAATTAGTCGCATATTTGAGATTAACAATTGAATTAATAATAACAGGAATTAATATGAAAGGATATGTATTAATTTAAATACATAATGTTACTGCTTAGAAGACATAAAATATTAAGTACTTTTCTCATGATAATTTATCAGTTTGTCAAAGTACTTTAAACTTTTCTAAACAAAATGCTTAATTACTTGCGCTTTTGAATTTAAATTCTATTGAAGTCTTATTACAAACATTTTAAACTCTGATGCCAGTATACAGATATTAAAATGTATTCATATATTATAATGCTATGAATAAAATTCAACTCTTTATACAATTAAATTAAATAAGCATTCTTTTGAAAAAGAGTCATCTTAGAGAGCTTTAAAAAGTTACAAGATTCTTCACAAAATAGACGAAAACACCTGGAGTTTTGAAGACATGAGCCACAATGAAAATGTATGTACTTGTGATGTAATGGATGGAAGATAATAAATTTTGACTATCAAAACCTAATCCATTTTTATAATGCCATTTTAAGAAGTGAAGGTTAATCATTATCAACTTTTAAACTATATATTTACATCAAACATTATTTAAATTTTATACGAAAAACGCTATAACAATAAAAATTATTTTACAAAGTCTCTACTGTTCATGATTATATTTAAATAGTTGTAATTGAGTTACATATTTATTTGTTCTTAACACATTGGATACCGCATGAATTCTCTGTGAATCAAACAACTTTCTAAGCAGACGATTCTTAGCCTTCTATAGTTAAGGAGTGTAAAAAATAGAAAATCTAATTACACCAATGGCTCGAATCACAGACTTGATTCCTGGTCTCAGATATGTTAAATAATATTATCTTTCGTTATTGTAGCTACAGAATAGAATGCATATCGGTATTTATTTTTGATCCGTTTATGATACATTCGAATTAAAAGTATTTTCTATTTTACATAAAAATTTGTTTCCTTCCCCGTTCTCATAATATACTACATCATGAAACAATCTTTTTTAGTTTTGTCTTATAGTGCATAGAATCAGTTTGAAACGGTTATAAACAAAAAGTTGAATCAATGTGTAGAAAACATATCTCTCCTGTCATAAAGGTATGAGGGATTTAATAATTTATAAAAGATGATTATTTAAAAAAAGATTTCTGTGGCTTTAAAAAAAAATGTAGATTTTTTCCCCTTTTTATCATATGAAGTATACCAAATAAAAATTTTAAATAACTAAAGAAATTTGATCTCGAAATTTTAAAAAACTCCCCATTTCACATCCTCTAGAATCCGAAGAATACATTCATGGAATTATGTCTGTATATTCCTGATAACTCATCGCATTTAGCTAGAATGGATAAAATTGGGAATTAACCAAATTTATAAAATTATATCAAATTTTAAATGAAAACCACCCATAGGAAATCTATTTATCCTGCTGACCGAGCACAACTGAACGTGATAAATACGAAATGTAAAATGGAGAAAGAAAGAATTTGGAACATAGATTTAAGAACAAAAAGCCAAAAGCGAGTCAAGTTGCCTAGCGAAGCGATTGACAAAACAAATGTCAATTTGAACAAAAAGTTGCCATGTACAACTACTTTAAATTTGATGTAATTTTACATTTTTAGGGACTTTTGGCGATTTTTTCCTTTTCCCCGACTAACGATTATTTAGCAGGTTTTTTGTTGCACCCGAATAGCGGAAAAGTACCCTGATATATTACCTATTATTTAAAACAGTATCAAGTTTTAAATCGATGGCAATGAATCATTATTCTTTTTGTAGTTTCTCACACATATAAATTCGAAGACTCAATTAATTTAAATATGAGTCTGGATTACAATTGCAGTTAGATTGCATGCAAACTTTTTTTTTCCATTCGGTTAGAAATAAAGGAGTTCAAAAAATTTAAATTACACATTCTTGCATCTTAACCCAATCCAAGGGATGAAATGCCTGAGATTGTTCGTTGGATTGAGTAAAAATGTTAGCCAAAAATCGAAATTTCAGAATTATTATTTGCAAGTGGTATGCAAGAAAATTATGATCTCAACCAAGTTTCAGTAAAAATGGGATGAGTTTTTGAGAAATATTTGGGATAACCACTATCACTGGTTTAATTATCGAAATTAAGATATATTATTAAAGCATGGAATAATGTGTACAATAATTGGTTAAAATACTGATAAATGAAATGTTTATGATGAACTGAGAATTTCTTAAAAATAAAGGTGATTTTAGCAGAGTTCATTTAATCATTTCTATTTCAGATTTTATATTTTGTATGCATAAAAACTAAAATATTTGTAGATAATTAAAATTTGATCATACGATAAAAATATCTTGCTATTTAAGAAAACAGCTGATAGAACCAAAGGGTGAAATTAATACTGGTACCATCTTTTTTTTTTTTCTTTCTTAGCAGTAGAAAAAAGTCTTGTCTAAAATCCAAGGATGGTTACTTATCATGACAGACACATTTGGTTTTATATCAACCAAATTTTCTTGTCAAAAGTGAAATGTCTAAATGCTTTGATTCACCGAAGCATGAAATTCTTTTTTTTGAAGCTGTTACTGAATATCAAATAGCTACACAAAGGCTTAACGAAGCATCAGTATTTTAAATTTATACAAGCAAAAACATAGCTGATATGTCTTCAGGTAAAAAACTAAATTGAAATATCAACAAAGATAAATTCAATAGTTCCCTTCTTTCCACTTCTTTCATCTAACATTTGATATAATATCGACAGTATTCTATTCATACTCTTATTGTATCAAAGTTTTTTAAAATAAATTTTTGAAGCAAAATGCTTAGATATTAAAACACGTAATCATACAGGATTTAAATGGTCTCTGAAAAGAATATCAAATAGTATTAAACAGAAATTTGTTTTACAGATAGATATTTAAATTCATGTCAATTTAAAAAAGCATAAAACAATAAAGTTAGAAATATTTTAAGATGAATATTTCAAAAGAATTCGCTTTGCGATGTATAATGATTTGAAAAAGAAATTTTTCACACATATTGAAAATGAAGCTGTAATGGGATATTTTCCTAACTGACAATAACTTAAGAGAAAAAGATTTAAACAAAGTCTAGGGTATGTAAGCAATCACAGGAATTTACTTTTAAATTTACTATAAGAAAAATAAACTTATTGTAAGCATGTAAAATATTTTTCGATTGTTTATTATTGCTGAATGAAAGAGAATGTTAGTACATTTGGGTTTCCAAAAATATATTTATAGGAGTAAAAACCTATTTGCTCAAAAGGGTTCTGAGGGAAAATTATTGAGAAATTTTATACTCCAGAAAATGCATACTCAATACAATAATGAGCAAAGCCATGTATTTATTATTATTAATAATTCGACGAATAATTCCTTTTCAGTGACTTGCTGTCAGTTTCAGACGATGTTACGGATTCTAGATGTGATAAAAACTTATTTCTTTCATGAAATGTAAACAAATCCTCACAAGTTCGCAAATTAAATTGAAATATTCATTTTTGTATCTTTTAAAATCTGAAACAATTTCAAAATTCAATTTTTATCTATAACCTATACATAACTTTAATTTGAGTCTATAATGTATCTTGTTAATTTTTATCAACTTGTGCTTTAATCAGATGCCATGTTCATGGGAGACGTAAAATAAAACAATGAAAACTTGCTTTCTAACTTTTAAATGATCAAATATTTTTATTTAAAATTCATTTAGTTATAAATTTTTATAATGAAAATTTATCTTGCTAATTTAAATTTTCATAAGCTTTTCAGACATTTTCCACAAAAAAAAGAAAAGAAAAAACAAATTTTTAATTTTTTTTATTGATTTTCACTAGACCGTATTTTTAGCAAAATAATTGAAAGCCTTGATACAATTGTAGTCGTATTTTCAAAGAATATATTTGTAACTATAAATGTTTTCAGAATAAATAAAAATAATGCAGCTATTAGACTTGCAAAGAACCTACTATTAAACTTGTAATACTATCATAAAACTTAAAATAATTTTAATAAGTAACCTATCTGTTTCGGTCGTATTTGCAGTTAAGTATCAATAACAATGATACGAAAATGGTAAAAGAAATGTTTGTTCAAAATAGAATTGATTTATTTGATATAATACGAGAACCAAAACATTTTTTACATTACAGATGTGTTGCTCCGTTTTAATGCAAGAGTCGTTTTTCTGAATGGATATTTTGATAAGGCATATATATATATATATATATATATATATATATATATATATTCCTATGGGATTCATTTATTCCATCTGTGATGGGCGAACATTCCTCGTCTTTCTTAATTGCCCCCCTTCCCGAACTGCAAACAGTTTTTCCATGGTGAGGACGTGCCCTGGAACAGTAAATTAGCAGACAGCATCTACAGTCAAGAACATTCTCGAAGATCGTTACGCTTAAGTACCCTACAAAGAGTTAGTGATGAAAGAAGGGCTCGCCTGTTAAGATGCGTTTGTCTATTTTAAGTACTGCTGAATCGTGAGGGCAACTCTTTAGCTTCTTTTATTTTTTCTTTTGTACTTCTTGGGTCTTGTTTTCTTCTTTCTTTGGCATAATTCTTTAATGCGTGCCAAAATTTCAGATTTCTATTAAAAGAATGCGTATTTTTTAAAGAAAAAGAGATAATGGCCCAGAAAATTCTTCATTTCAATATTTAAGTTTTTATGAAACTCATTTATTCTAATATTCTTATATTTATTAGACTTACTTTAGCAATTAAAGGATTCTCGGGGATAGCTATTTTTATTTGCTATGCCAGTTTTGTGATGCTAACGTAATAATTTTAACAATCTATCAGAGAAATATTTAAATTAAATATATTTCATAGATGCTAATTTAAAGAATTTATCATGGCATTCGATAACTTAAACTGAAGAATCACTTTCCTCGTATTATTTCAATAAGCCTTTTTCAAATATTTAGTGTAGTCAATACATATAATTCTCCACAGCCGTCTGTAGAGCATGGAGGAGTTTTAAATGCTCCCATTTTGTTGAAATACACCATTATCTGATGAGAAATTCCAATGCCTGTTTTTTTAATGTTTTAATTGAATGACATCAGTTTACGGAATAACTTAGGTAGGTGTAGATATCAGCCATCTTAGAGCTACAATTGGTATTATTTTATATTTTCATTAATATATTCTTTCTTTACGTACGGAAGTATAGTTTAAATCAATATTTTTAGTAGGCGTTTTATTTATTTTTTCTACATAGCATTTTTTTCATCATCATCATTTGTGTATCATCATCAAAAATTATTTTGCTTCAATCCGATTTTAGAGATTTATTTTGATTTAAGTGCTTCTGAGCATCACTAATTCAGAAAAGCAAAACTTCTAAAAGTATTATACTGTCACGAAAATTTAAATAAAAACACCGTCAGCTTTAAACTAACAAACACGTTTCTTGAAGGAAAGTAGTGACTTGCAACTTTACATGAACGAGAAGTTGCCCACGACTAGTGGATATCAGCTTTTATAAAAAAACAGAATGTTCGAGAAATAATTAATTTGCTTAACAAAGAAAAGTCTAGAATGTAACAAAACATAAGGAAACAATAACAAAGAAAACTATCTAAAAATCCATGCTTTGGATACAACAACCATAGCAAACATCGAATCCGCAAACTCTGGGTTTAACATTCGGCCACTGAGCTTGTGGTAAGTTTTCTTTATGCGGCAATATATTTACATATAAGGTTTATTTCAAATAATAAAGTTTATTATTTATAAACACTACCAGAGTGGCATAGGGTGTTGCTTTCATTAGTTAATCTGTGATAATCTTATTTGAGACATTATAAAAAAAATAATAGAGTAGATGAGCACATCTTCAGATTTATTCAGATTAACAGAGTTTTCAAAGCAGCAAAGGTATTTGTATTCAAGAGAGAATAAGATTACATTGACAGCTCAATAGCTAATATGTCCATTAACACATTTAAGACGGGGGGTAGTAGTACTACGATTTGATCCGCGTTACCTAGCATACTTTCGTCAAGACCCCCCATCCTTTTATGTGTTAATAAGAACAACGCTACCCTCTATAGTTTAGAGCTGCGTACATGGCGTTTCTGTAAAACCTGATGCCAAATTAACGATTTTAAAATAAATTATACCAACAGACCATAGAAAATTTAAGTTTTAAACATCACTTTCCGTGGCAAAAATTGTCATTAAATATTCATAATAAACATGATAAGAAGCCATTATAATTATATGATATTTATAATAAACCTGACATTAAAATTTATAATTATATGCCGTTTATAAATATAATGGACAAGACATTAAAATATAATTATGACATTTCTAATAAGCCTGACTTTAAAACTTCATAATTATATGACATTTATAATA
>JAPMOQ010026769.1:359119-381986 GCA_026543055.1 Argiope trifasciata | reverse complement strand
AAAAAAGAATAAATATTTATATATCTCTTTTATAGTTCATTCAATCTCCATGAATGTATTCATTGTCGACTGGAAAGTACCATTCTTTAAATCTTTCCTAATTAAATAAAATAGTTATTTCAAATTTCAAACGATATTTCCGAAGTTATTTCTGCTTCAACAACGCGCCGTTTACCAACTAGTGCAGAATGAAAATTTAATCTGTAACATGAATCACAAGTTACTTCCCAAAGGATATTGCAACGCATATGGAGACAAGAAATTGATTTCGCATATGTCCGAAGGAAACCGTCGGTGAGCTACATTGAGTTATTCACTAGTGTCCTGGATTAGAGCTATTTCGCATTTGCAAGGCACATGTTTGTAGATTATGAAGAAAAACAAAAGCTGAACAAAAATAAAATTACAATTTTACTCTAGTAGCAGTACATGATACATGAAATATCAGAAAAATGAGCTGCGTGAATGCTTTGTTTATGGTTTAATTTATATACTCTCGTAAACAGTAAATTAATTGCATCAAATTTACATTTATAAGACAATTTTGTTTGGTATCGTAAACTTTTTAATGAAATCTAATTTAGAATCGCTTAAATTATAAGCAGATTATCTCGCATATTCTTATGACTTCGGTTCTAAATATGTTAGCAGTATATTTTTACAATGTCCCATTTCTCAACTAATTGCAATATTTCTAACGAAATGAATTTTTTATAATATATTTATTTCGGTTTATTATGGTCACATTTATAAAATTTTTATACATTTTTTAATGAAACGAATTCTTACTTGTTTATAAAATTATTATTAAAATATTTACTATGGTAACATTTATTAAATATTTATTCTTTTTTTTGAAATAAATTCTATTTTTTATAAAATAATTATAAAATACTTTAATAAAAACATTTATTACGGTGAAACAAAAGTTATCATATGCCCATATTATATTACTAAATCATTTACATTGGTAATTCTGCAATCTAGTATCAAGACAAACCATCTAAATAATAAGCTGAATAAAATACATAAATCTATTAAACTGAGTTCAATATGCTTTAGCGAAATCAAATGGGAAATTAGAAATCATTTAATGACAAAATCAATGATCCTTTATAGCACATCATTATGAATAAATCTTATCTAAACTCAAAGTACAAACATAAAATCCTTCATTAACCCAATCTGTACAGATTAGGTAATTAATTAGTTTATTTTGATTAATGAGACAATTTCTGAAATATACATCATGGAAAAGGTTTAATTAAATTACTTAAATTGTTGATACTTTTAGAAATCTATGATGCTAAATTGCCCCTTCTCACGCAAATTCGTTTCCAATTAACTAATTATCGGAAGATAATTCATACATTTCTTTTTTGTTTTCTTTTGCTCAAATGAAGGGAAAAAAAGCGTGTATGTACTTTTTGTTTTCAACCGAAAAGCGTAACCATCATTAAAAAAATAGAAGAAGAATAAGGCATATTCTCCCATTTAGAAGATCATTTATATTTTTCTAAATGAGTAAACATGCTCAATTAATAGCGTGCAAGAATTAACAGAGATGAAAAGTAGAATCAAAATTCATTAATTTTCCTTACAAATCGAGATTGTAAAATTGCCTTAGAAACATGTTTTTAAATAAACATAAATGATCACTTTGAAACTGTAATGATTTAATTAAAAATTAAATTACTCAATTGTTACTTTGGAAGAAGATTATCTTTTTGTTTCTTTTTATAACTCATTACTTTAAAAGAAGTTAATCGAAGTTTTCTTTAATCATTTCATTAATATTTCTGTAAGATAGCGATTAGTGCCGTCTGCTCTGTTTTTTGAACCAAATAAACTGTTTTTGGAAAGAAAATTAAAGCATTTAAAAGCTTTTTTCCGTAATGGAATCAGAAGTTATTATAAATGGGGCACTGGTATTATAAGCAGATCCAAGCAAAATTAATAATATATATATATATATATATATATATATAAAAGAAGATTTTATGACTGAAGCAATAGTTTTTTCCTGAACAAATTGAAACTTATTTAAAACCTCAGAGGTAATTGTTAAAATCAAGAAATTTAATACTGAGCTGATAAGGAAATCCTATCTGATAATAGTTCAATTTTGACTAATTTTCAAAAACCAACTTCCAATCGCATTAAGTTACAATGTATTTAAAATTATTTCGAACTATAGAATAAAGATCAGGTTTCGATTCGTTTCATTAAATTGGTATTCGTTGGATTTGTTTAGAGAAATAAAGGAAGCAGATGAAGTAAAAAGAACAACAACAAAAACACTAACTATTAAACCATTAATCAAATTTATTTAATGTGATATGTTACATTATCTTCTAGTCTTATTCCGAAACTCTTCCAAATTATTTTGCTCGTCGTCTCATACGAAGTTATAAAATTTCGCTTTAACTAGACATAAGATATGTATTTCTTGGATTGTCAAAGATTTTAATCTATGTGACAACATATGGAATGTTTTTTTTAATTGTACAAATCTAGATTTTTAGTATTATTTAAAAACATTTAGTATATTTAAAAAAATTTAGTATATTTAAAAACATAAGAACTCAAAATATAACAGTTAAATGGCGAGTGTGCTTCAAAATTTAGAAGAAAATATATGTGTTTTGGGTAAAAAGATATATTAAAAAATCTCCTACCTATTGCTATTGGATTAAGAAATTTATTTTTTTTACTGAACTAAAAAAATGTATCCCATCCATAATTGTATTCATTCTTAAAATAATAGGGTTCAACTGATAAATAACATGAAATCTTCGTTTATTTATTTCACATTAAGATTTAAGTGGGCACGGCCGTCATACCAACATGAAAGGTCGCGCGTACTTCCCACCTATGCTATAGTAAATTGTAAATTTTCAAAAGCGTTACTATTAAAATTATATTCTAAATAGCTTAGGATCAATAACTACAATCACTTTAAACGTTTTCTACTTAAAAAGAAGCAGAAAAAATATAAACATAGATTGCAATAACAAATAACTGCAGATAACTGAATTGATTTAAAAATAATATAAATGAAATTGTCGATATTTAGACAGAACAATTTGCATATAAAATATCGAAGTGAAAAATACAGAATTTATGTATAAAAAGGAAAAAGTAATTGAAATTTAGATATGAAAAGGAAGAAAATAGTTTCATTGTTATTTCATTGCACCGCTGCAATTTGAGAAAATGTATTTAGTGTGCCCCAAACATATAAATTTCTGTCAAATATCACAACTGAACCTCTTGCTTCTAGTCCGCTTTCCTTTTTTGTAAGGTTTTTTCCCTGATGTCGCATCTTCCACTTCTTCAATACCTAATTCGGCTTTTCTCTTTAGCACCTTTAATTTTAGCTCACTTTTTAGAGATGTGGGTGTTTTTTTTCAACATTTTCCTTCGTGTGTGCATTTGCCAGTTGTCTCCAGTCTAAAACAATACGGATTTATTTGTAAAATCATACAAAATTAGATGTGGCAAAAACTTACATGAAGAGTTGCGCGCATCTCTAAAATGCAAATATCTGATCGGCAAAGTCCTATTAACGCCACAAACTTACAATGACAACTGAAAAGTAGGTAAAATGGAGGAAGACAAATAGGCAAAGGCAGGCGTTCCCAGCGCCTCCAGATCTAAAGTTATAAAACGAAATTCATATCTAGTGTATCTCTCACATACCCGCGCCCGCTGGAAGATTAAATTAAAACAACTATAAAATATTTTTAAATGGATTTATTAAACATTCTCGAATTTAGGAATGTTAGGAATTATTATTTGATATTTGAATGAAAATTATGAATCAGAATTTAATTTATGAGATTTTTTCCACATAAAATTTAAAAAAAAAAATCAGAATTTATGAAAGTAGTGTCTAAAGATTAAATATAGCATTAAAGCGAATGTAAATGTAAATTTAAAAATCAGAGTATCTTTTTAAAAAATGAATACTTAGAAAAAAATCTCAATGCCGGCGTTATGGCAGAGAATTAAGGGTAGCGCATTTTCCTCGTGATCTGTGATCGAGTCCCAATTCAGGCATGATTGTTTTTCGTCTGTTCTCTCTGTGAGATGGATGAATGTGCCCTCCAGTAAAAAGGGGTTGTGTAAGCGAATAAGGGATGCGTGAGTGGCAAAGTCGTAAACTTGGCCCTAGTTGGCGCTGATAACATAGCAGTCGTTCTCCATAGTGTTTACAGGATTTCTAAATTCTTCAAGTGAAGGTAATCCAGACTTTAGAATTTCTAGAATTCCCTTTTCCTTAAAACTTGAATTTTGACATTATATCTACGACCATTTACATTTGCATTTTATCTTTAGAGTGTTATAAGGATATTTTGTAGACTTTTCTCAATAATTAAAAAATATCGAAAAATAAAAAAAATCCATAAAAAATATTCATTGAAATATTGATTTAAACATTTTAAAGTTGTTAAGAGAATAGATCCATATACAGGATAATCAATAAACAAAAGGAGGTGTTTGGTGCTCTGTAGCGTGTTATGTACTGGACAAAATATAACGAAAGCTGACCACCAGACACATTAAAGTATACGGTCTCGATTTATGAAGAAAATAATGAACAGAATGTAGAAACGCCTATTTGGGAAATCTTGGCAGCTCATAATGCATGAAATAAAGAATAAATAACAGCCAGTGGAAACAGTAAACAGTAACACACCAAATACCAGTGAAAAAGGTTTATTATGTTAAATTATAAGATGACCACGAACTTAATGCTCAAATAATTGCATGCAACACACGAGTTTTTCGACGGTGGCTCGTAGCACACCAGTATTTATTGGTTTGACATGTATTGATATTTGATCTTTTAAAGTTGGACCAAGTGCAGACCAAGAATTCTTGCAGACCAAGAATTCCTGTTTTTTCAAATCTTTTAGCAATTCTTCGTAAGTTAGGTATGGCCCTCAACGTAACTGTTGTAATCGCTGCTATTCAAGAAGAGCGGCTCTATCATTTTCATATCGCTGATCTAAGAGTTTGATTAATAAGATATCTTCGTGTAATGACAACACCATTTACTGGTGTTGTCATTACACGATTTCCTTCATAATTCTCACAGAAAGACTTGAATTCTAGCAACCCTTAATTTTATCTCGATATCGTGTCACACTCGCAAATTGCATAATGAAGTTTCGGATCGCAATACCGGAATTTTCCCTATCGGCGTTAACTGGTATTAATTTTTTTTCTTGATAAATCAAAACCGCATATTTTAATGTGTATGGTGGCCACATTTTGTCATATTTCGTCCTGTACATAGGATGTGTTCGGAGCCCTATAACGTGTTGTTATTTCCTAATCACCCTGTGTATATTATTTTGCCATTAAAGCCTGCAATGTCTTCACATATTTCATTTTTCATCTGATTATCGTAGTTTGTCATAGATTTCCTTTCTCCTCTGTCCACGAAGGTTTTTTATAGAGCTTATTTCTAAACTGAGCATCGTAGATATCCAAATTTACACTATGTGGAATGGAATACAGGAAAGTTGCCAATAATACTCTACTTTTGTGTAATCCGGGTTTATTTTTTTGTTTTGGTACAGATATATACACATTTATTCAGCTATTTTCACCATTTCATCTCTCTTAGCAAGAAAAGCTAGTAAGAGCGTAATTTCCAATACCACTGGAGTACCACATTTGTTAAAAAAACTTAATGATATCAAATTTAAATAATTACACAACAGGACATGCTTCAATATTTAATGGATGCAATTACTTCGTCTCTAAGGATCTAGGGTAAAAAAATTCGGAATGAAATGCAATCATATTTGATCGAGAAGCAATCAGCTGCTTTCAAATTTTAATGATCTCGCAGAGGGAAAACTTCTTTTCAAAGTGAAAAGGTTAAACACCGTTTCGAAGTAAAAGAAAGCACCCGGGGGCGAAAAAGAATCAGAAAAACATCCAAGAACTCTCGGGTAATTTCAACAGTCCTTCTCGAGGCAATCGATTGGTGACATATCCATAGTTCGATCGAATTCGAGTCGAGTATTTTATCTCTTCCGAATTTTGAATTCCATTTCAAGAAGAACAGGGTGCCAATGAAAAAATAAATCTCGTGCGTATGACCGCAGTTTTTTTCTTCTTAGCTTTCTTGAGGATATGTGTGTGTGTGGATAGGAGTTAGAAGTGGAGAAAAAGAAAGCCTTGTCAATCGATAGCGATTCAGGAAATAAGCGAAGGGAGGCGACGGGATGTTCGATCCGTCTGGGAATAAGAGGAGAAAATGCAATTACTCTTGGGGAGAAGGCAGAATCTTATTCACACGAAAAGATAAGTTGGAACTTTTCCGTCAATTAGATACTATTTTAACAATGTTCTGATTTTTAATGCAGGCCCTCAGGTTGGGAAAGATTTCATTCTCTTTGCCGAGAGAGACGACATTTCCATTATATTCAAGAATATCCTTTTTAATTTAAAAGTGTGATAAAAATAATATTTAATTAAAATAAGCAAAATGACAGCATAAAATAAGCAAAATAATTATAGCATAAAAATAGAATTGCGCCTTGATTCAGTGGTATATAATTCTGAAAAAACAACACTTTTCTTATTAGCAATATAGTAAAAATTAAAACAAAAGGAAGGGAAGAGTATTTTAGAAAATAGTTACTTTGTTAACTTTGGATGTATTTAGTATTTTTCACAAAACAGAACTGCAAAACATAAAAATGAAAAATTACTTCAATGTCAAAACTAAACCTTACTGCATTTAGTGCATTTAAGAAGCAAAAACTTGATATTTTGATTGGAAACTGAAGGAAAAATCTGTACAATAGATTTTGTTGTTATAAAGCTTTCTCTTGCCCTTGGTTGTTGTTTTTTTTTGAGTCGAAACTTTGCATCAAATGCAAAGCAAAAATGCATCAAATGGTAGTAAACGTTGAAGTGACACTTATTTTATGTACCAGTTATAAACAAAAGGAAATTATTTTCAATATTATTGTAGCAAATTTTAATGCTGCTTGTTTGTGCAGATAGTTCCATCGCCAATAAAATAGCTTGATAGATAATTATGTCCTTTGTTGTACGAATGCCGGATGTTACTCCCGCCCTTGGCATCAAACTTTGATACCATTTGGCGACTTGGCACTCAACACAGAAATTTCGGTGACAAAATGGAAGATTTTAAAATCTTCAGAAATGTTTATGATGCGTCCATTAGGAGGCGATTTAAGTGATCATTTCGAGAACCTTCTCTCTACACTGTCTTGGATATTATAAAAGGCCACGAGATGAGTTAGAGTCATTCGTTTATTTTCAACTCAAGCATTAACTCGATGGATCCTCTCTTTGAGCGCGTCACACTACTTATCATGCTGCTTACGTTCTAAAATTTATTTTCATGCTGTTGTTTGAAGTTTGCATATGTCTTAGCTGCGTTTGGTTGTCTTATCATTTGATAGGTATTCCTAAATTCGTGATATTGAATGTCGTTATATGTTATTGAGACCTATTGATTATGTGACCATACACCCACTATAGCAAACCCATTGAATTTAACGGAATTGTCTGAAAAATATATTAAAAACTTGGAAATAAAATCAAAATTTTATTGAGGATATTTAGTTTTAACATATAACATTCGATATTTCCTCAAAATTTAATTCAGTTTCTTTTAATCTTAACGAAGTATTAAAAATGTACTAATTTTTTTAAATATATATTTCAAAAATAATAACATAAAACATAGCATATGGAGGTGAGACGTCCCTTTTCAGTAATGTGCTGCTTCATTGATCAATTAAAAATGCATAAAATCTTGAATTTAACTTTTTTTAATAGTACACATTTGAAGTATTGAACAATAAAGTCTCAATTCTTTAATTCTAACATGCTAATTTCCGAATACATTTTCATTATTTCATTCCAGCATATTAACTTCCGAACACATTTTAATTATTTATTTCTAGCATATTGATTCCCGAATACATTTACATTATTCAATTCCAAAATAATGATTTTTTAATATATTTGAACTATTTAATTCCAGTATTTTATTTTCCGTATATATTTGAATTATTTAATTCCAACATATAACTTTTCGAATATATTTGAATTATTTAATGAATTATTAATTTGAATTTACTTTTCAATTTCGGTTGTTCTCAAATTAATATGATAATTCTTTGTCTATAGTACCAATAATTCAATGCCTATATTATGGATCGAATAACATTTAAGCAATTTAATATATTTGTGGTACTTTTGATAGGAGTTGAAGCAAATAAATATTGAAAAACTAATTTTTATTTTTTTTAAAAAAGAGGCAACATGATTTTTTTCCAATTCTTTAATCATTAGAAATACTTTTCTTATTCTATTCTTTCATAAGGATGTGATGTTTAGGAAAATTTAAATAAAATCGAAAATAAACCGTCACTTGACTCACAACTCTATTCAGAAAAAGTACTTTCCTGATAAAGATATTTTCTACCCACTTCTTTTTATATACTGGAAACATTTTTTGCAAGCCCGTTGTAGAAAAAATTACGTATAAAGAGATGGCATTTTTTGGATGCTTACCAAATCCCTTCTCTTTTAGAGATAAAGTGAAATAAATCCGGGTAGTTATTATTTTTGATCTTTTGGAAATAGTTGGTTTTGAACGCCCACCGCTTCGATCCTCTATTAATACTAATCTCGGCAATTATAATTATAACTTTTTCTTTAAGTGGTAGGAGTTATTTTGGTTATCGATTGTTTTTTTTTTGTTTCGTTTAAGGGTTTTTTTTTGTTATTCTGTAACATTTAAACAATTATGATAAAAAAAGTATGGAAGTATGGTCATAAATATTTCTTTTACTGTTTGATCTTTAGTTTCCTGCAAAATAAAAGATTTTTGCCTTACTTAAATAGTGAATAGAATTTTTTCAAAGGTTTAGAAAATAGAAAAGGTCTAGAAAATTTCATAAGGATATTAACTAGTGTACATTAAATGAATATTTTAAATATTAAAAAATTCGTTCCGACTTTCAGTTAAACGATAAATCTATTGATTTATGAGTTAATTAATTTTCTAATTATAATAGATAGTCTGTTTGGAGCTTATGTTGTTATTTTGGATCTTATAAAAGAAGATAAATGTTTGCAAGAAATTTTTACTACTAAAATTAATTATTACTTTTAATGACTAATAATTTAAAAAATATTATGTTACCCATTGTATCAAAATAGCACGTTTTAACACTTTAATTAAAATACTCTATTTTTATTACACCCATAAAAACTTTATGTAATGATATCAAGATTTTGAATTATAACTAGAAGTTTTATTTAAAAAATTATAAAAAATTTTTTTAAAGCAATGAGCTTTATTGAAATTCAGCTATAAATAATTATTTCTGAGAAAAAAAATCAGTAAAAATTAAGGTTTTCTTTCATTGTTGTGAAAAAGTAAAATGAAAGAATTTAAATACAATACACTACACGATTTTAATAATTACTATTTAAAATTATAAAGATTATATTTTAACTAACTAATAAAAATTAACAATATAACAAATTTATTAATTTTATTATTTGTCACAATTACTAAATGCCATGCACTGCCATTCAGTTACCTTACCTTTCATATATTTCATATCTCATTTAAGTCATAATAACTTAATTACTGTTGATTCATGTTACAATAAGTTTTGTTTATTAGTAATTGATTTATATATTAGATAGCATGGCTGACAGAACTTCAAATCTTTTCTAAGCCTTGTAACAAAAAAAAAAATAGTTCTAAAACGGATTTATTAAAAAAATAATTCTTTTTATATTGCTACGAATCTGTGGTTTTGCTTTCCCGCGCTAATACTGTCATCATGTCATCATAAGGAAGACAGATTTACAGTAATCTGCATTGAATAGTGAATAGGTGTGACGTCAGAGGTCCCAGGGGTTGGCGACAAATTTGGCGACAAAATGGAAAGTACCCGAAACATTTAGAATTTTCCCGATCCGTCTATTAGGACCCGAGATGCATCCAGAATTCTCCTGATTGGTCCAGAAGATTTTAGTCCCGAGTCCCGCAGCTATATATTAGACAACTAGTTTGTGAAGCATGGGGTATCAAGTCGAAACTGAACTGTCTGGTGTTCAACGGAGAAGACAAGAAGCTCGGCGAAGTTCAATCGAGAATACCTGAACTCAGAGGTCTTGGGAGCTGAACGAAGTACGGTGGTGGCAGACCGAGTGAAACTAAATAGAGAGGTCTTGAACTGAGGAGTCCTGAACGGAAAACTGCTGTGTGGCATATTCTGACGAAGCCTGTGTCGTAGCCCGTTATGTAGACGTGAACGGAACAGTCCTGGACTGAGGAGTAGTCCCATTGTGCGAAGTAGTAAGTCGACAGCGAAGGCAAGGAGAGACAGAAGAGTAGTTTCAGCCTGTTCGGGAGAGACCTACGTGTTTGTAGAAAAGAATCCCTTAAAGATTCCCTCTCCTGCTGAACCCTGTTTGGCCGCTTTTGACTGTGGACGTTGTCACTACGGAATTTCTGCCTGTGGACTACTGTTGCTATTATGGACTACTGTCTGCAGTAGAGTACTGATGTGTACTGTCTTGTGTGTTCGTCTCGGCTGTATATAACTGTCTTTTGTAAATATTTGTCGTCTTTGTACTGTCTTGCCTTCGTCCTGTAAATAAACATCGTCTGTGTTGTGCCGTCTACTGAAGGACTGATCATTCTGTTTGCTCATCATCTTCTCTCAACGTACACACCCACTATTGAGGTAAAAAGAACCCGGGGGATTAGGAAAGTAAAATCCGCAACAATATTAATGATGAAAAAAAGTTTTTTTTTTTTTCAGAATTCAACTATAGCTTTTATTTCAAATTTAATAGCTTGATTTTACTTTTTAATAAACGAATTTTAATGAAGAACTTAGTTCTATAAATGCTATATTTTTAATTTTTGTTACACTGATTTAAAAAACAGATTATTTTTCAGATTCAATTTATAGTTTTTAATCATTTTAATCGATAATAAATTGATTTTACCTTTTATTTACTTGTTTTGATTCGATTAAGAACTTCCCTCGATTATTAAAACCAACCGATTAAGGTATCCGATTACATTCGAAGAATAATTTTCGAAAAATTTGATTCTTTAAAAAATATTTAAAACTATTGTTTTTAGATGTATTGCCAATTATAATAAAAGATACTATTCATTGAAAATTATAATATTCATTGAACATTTCTTTCTCTTTTTTATGGAAAACTTTATTAAAATTGCAATTAGAGTATCATCTAGAAGAAAAAATTGATGAGTCACCTTAATTTTCCAGAACTCTGAAAATTTTATGAATGATTTTGCCTATTATGAATATTTCTTAATCATCTAAATAATGAATCGAGCACATAAATTTATTAGTATAACTTACATATGATGGTTAATAGATTTTATATTTAATAAATTTTTACATTAGTATTAAACATTGTTTCACAAAAAAATTTTTGTTAAAATCTGTGCATTTTATATTGATAACGATAAGATTTGAGATAATTATTCCGTTCTTGATGGCCTCGTATTCAGTTGCTTACTTCCAGTTATTCATTCAATTCGAAGAATAATCTAAATCTGCATTTTAGAAACAAAAAAAGATATTTAATTTTTTTTCCAAACTGTCTCAATTTTTTTTGATAGAGAAGATTTTATTTGTTGCCTACAAATTACAATCATTAAAATCTATTTTGAGGATAACTTAACTATGGAAATTCATACGAATTAATGTCAATGCTCAATTCATAGGTTTCATTTAATGAATTTACAATAAACCTGATATGCGGTCATATTTTAAATCAAAAACGGATTAATTGCGTTGAAAAAGATATTTAAAAATTCGCAATGTTTGTTTTTTTTAATCATTATACTTAATTTTGTTACTTGACTAGTAACCTAATTTATCTCAAATTTCAGAATTCTCTAAAAGAAAGAAAATTAATATTTTGCAAGCAATATTGAATAGATCCGAGTTCTTTTTACATCAGTCGTGGTAAAAAGTAAGAATGTTTCGTTTCTGGTTGTAATTTTTTTTAAATTATCTTAAAATTGAAACTCATATCAATTTTATTGCTTAATAACTACCTGTCTTCAAAAGTAATATCAGGGAAAGGTTTTCTTAAATGCTTCTTAAGTTTTTAGATTAAATTATAAAGTCACTAGAGTATGGGAATGAAATAAGATAGAGCTTAATTTTTCAGACTTTTCTAATTATTCTATTAGATAATTTTCAACATTCGTAAGGAAAAAAATAATTGGAATTTATTAAATTATACTATCGTTTCTTACCATTTTAATTAAGATTAAATCCCATTATTTTTTGAAATTTATAAGAAAATTCCTTGATAAAGTTTGATGAAACATTTATGTAAAGGTAATAGCCAACGATGGGACTTTACTGTTAAATGTTTTTTATAATCTATTTACAGTGCGTTTTTTTACTTTATTCCAATCCTTACCTTCAAAATATTGTTGCCATTTCCTTAAATAATAATAAATCACATTATTATAATAAATCATCTTATTTTAAATTTTAATTAGCAGGGTAATAAATTCATGTATCAAAATGTCAACTTTGCTTGATAATTCCACCAACACAGCTATATTTTAATTCCTTTCAATGTATTTCTGTGAAATCCTTGATGAATATTTTGGAATAATTTATTTACAGACATAAATATTTTTGCTTTCAACAAAATTGCATAGTTTTCTTGCAAAGTAGTGCATCGTTTTGTTCTAATAATTTAAACATACGAGAGTAAATATTGAATTAAAACCTTTAAAATAGAAGTCAACAGTGTTCCTAAATTCAATCAGTGGAGCACTATTTTTATTTCTTTTTTAAAATACTAGAACGAAAATTTTGAGCTAATTTGTATACGAGAGCGTCTTTTCTTGAAACATCATTAGAGGGAAAGAATTTTATAATACAAAAGATACACGAAAAGGGCCAAGTAGTATACAATTGAAATAAAGTCTCCTGGGAGATACGCATGTTACTTTTATTCATAATAACGAAGCACACTTTAGTCTAGTTCAAGAATATAATTCTAAATTTAATTAGTAAAAATATTTTAGCAAAGCAATAAGCTGTCTCGAAACACTTATTCAAGGCAAACAGTTCTAACGAACCTCGTTTTTTATACTTATTTTTATTATTCTTGGGTAGATGTCTTAATGATCCTGGTCCCGGATGAAGTCCTGATGTGGAGGTGTTCCTGGCTAATTCAGTCTCCTTTATCGTAATGAGAACAAAGCTTTCTAATGAAAGCTACCTCAGAAACATTACTCAGCAACTATCTGTGACGTGCAATTTGCTTGTCACTTAACGGAGAAACTCGGGAAGGATAACTGCCTTTAATTTTCTTTGCCAAGCCTGGATGGAAAAGACTTTTTCTCTTCTGCTATCGCTGTACTGTTAGATGTCGAGCTTTGGTAAAAGACATTCGAACTAATATTTACGGCTTTAAGTAATAGCTCAGTATTTATTAAATTGATCAGATTTAGTAGAGTTTTGTAGCTCGAAAATCATTCTTGATTATACTGCGCTAGACACATGGTATGAATTAAAACCTTGTTTTATAAACTCTTATATAAAATATTATCATTTGTCATGACTTGGGAATGTTTATGGTACACGGTAAAAAACAGTATGAAAATCTTAAAATTGAGACATTTTTAATTAGGTAAAATATTAAAAACCGATCATTTTTTAAGAAAGTAAATAAAGGATGATTAATTTCCTGAAGAATGTCTGTTAAACCGAAAGAGGAAGACAGAAAATAATGAATGTGTTGTGAAATAAATCATGGACATTCAGTCAGAATGCGTTTGACTGACAATTGTCATTCCGTACATTCTAAATTGTATGATAAATTAGAATTTACGGAACATGTGTTGGTCCTTTTAAAGTGATATGTATGAAAAGACATTGAATATTATTTTGAATTATGAAAGATACGTACATTCAATGACTAAAAATTTTGGAATCCTACAAGACATTTGAAAAAAAAATCCATTTACATTATTATTGGCATATAGTGCTAACATGTGCCGTTATTTGTTGAAAAACGTATTGCTATAAGAATTCATAACGCTCAAATGCAAGAATGTAACGCATTCAGCTACACATACAAAAAAATCACATTGCCCAGGATTAACATAACATTAAAGAGTCCATGGTCAAGATCAGTTTATTATATGCAATTGATACAACTAGACATTTTAAGTTTCTATTTATGGACGATAAAACTTTATGGCCTTTTCTGAATTTTACAACCTAGTTGTGTATCTAAGTACCTACCAAGAAAAGAGGCACGTTAAGTACTAAGTATTTATAGAAAACGGGCATAAATTAAATTTAATCAAACACGCTTTTAAAACACGTTCTAAAAAAAGACATTTTTTATTTTTCTTATTTTCTCTTGTTTATACTTTAAACCCATTTATTCTCAAATTCTTTTGATATGGAAGTGAAATTCATTAATTACTAAAATGTTGTTAATTATTTAAATAATAGAATACTGCATTGACATTGAAAATGTCTATCATTTCGCCATTCCACTTCCTGGACATAATCGGGAAATGAAAGAAACTTAAGAAGTACTGAAATAAGAGATAAATTAAATAAAGAAGAGTGGAACAGAATATATTTAAACTGGTGTTACGAAATTTATTGTGTGATTCATAGATTTATTTTTTCACCATTAAGAGCATTTCCCACTTACATTTCTCCTATACTCCACAACAAATATATTTAACTGTACCGTTTGTCTTTGGTGAGCAATAGCTACGAAAGAGCTTATTGAAGTTCAATCATTGGAATTTGTTCGCTATTTATAGCTGGAATACTATTGAAACATAAGCGGAAGTGGTTTCCGGAAACCTTTCCACTTACTCGTCAATAAAGGTTATATCCTTTATTGGCTATCTACAAAACCAGGCATAGTAAAGTGTTGACATTGATGAGCAATAATTGCGGACCATATATATTTGGTGTGAATCAAGTATTTTTACTGAATTTACCTATCAAATATGCATTTGCGACACCTTTGTCCAAACAATTAAAATCAAACTTTCACAAAAACCCAGTTGTAATAAAAACACATACTCATTTTCATTTATTTCATTTATATTTGGGTTTTTGATTTGGAGAGCTTACTCGCAGCTAAAATAGAGGCGATCAAATAATTAATTCTTTGACAGATTTCACTCAAAAATTGACAATTATCATAAACAATTATGAATATGTTATGTGTGTGTGTGTGTTTGTGTGTGTGTGTGTGTGAAGAAGAAGAAATGGAAAAATAATTTTCTTTTTTATTTTTAAAATTAAT
Source organism: Argiope trifasciata (assembly GCA_026543055.1). NCBI lineage: Eukaryota > Metazoa > Arthropoda > Arachnida > Araneae > Araneidae > Argiope > Argiope trifasciata. Next base: position 366,605 of record JAPMOQ010026769.1, on the reverse strand, counting down.
TGACAAATTTTTAAAAAGAAAGTAAAGTTTTAAGAAAATGTTTCTTAAATTGTAATTTTTATAGATATATTACACATTAGGAGAGATTTAAGAATGAAGAGATTAGTACAATGCAATAGTTAGAAAGGCAATATATGATGATAAGTGCATCAGAAACTGTATATAAATGAATAGAAACTTAAAAATTATTCATGCAAATTCAATTTTCTAAGACAATTCTTAATTTTTCTAGTTTAAACTTTTCATAGAGAGTGAGTTTTGTTACTAGAAAATAGCAAATGAAACAGCATCAATTTGAAAGACTTTTCTGCAAATATTATATGTTATTTAATTCTGAAATAATTTTTCAATAATTTATCTAGTTAAATTTTTTTATTTTTCAATTTCTGTTTATTTATAAATGAGCAAATAAGTTTTCACCCTTTACTATCAACTATCAGAGTATGACTGCGTGATTTCACTGTAATATACAAAGCTATATATTAAATGAATATCGAACTTTTCATAACTTAACATCCAAATTAATCAATAATCTAATGTTATTTTTGAATTTTGAGTCTTGTCAGTTAAACATGCAGTATTATAAGTCGAAATTTAGAGAAAAGAGATTTTATTGAATGTAAGAATTAGCATCATCTAGAGCAATATATATATATATATATATTGTAACAAAATAATAATTTATAAAATTAAAGAAACTTTCTATTAAATAAATGTAATAAAAATTTACGTAAATATCAGAAAACTCATTATAATTTTTTTAATTAGAAATATATAACATTTTGTTTACGTGCAAGGTATAATAATTCAGTGGTTTCTTATGTGTTGCTTTTTAGTTTAGATTAATAATTGTTTTTAATGACCATCTTATCCTCAGGGTTTATCGCATTTGAAAAATTTCTATAAATTCTTTTTTATAATAAACTTGATCGCTACTTTATTACATTTTTCTTAGAATTAATCTTAATTCGCATTAAACTTTCTTAGACAAGCCTAAACCCAAAGCTGAAAAAAAGCATTCAAGGATGCAAGTGAAAATTTTTAGAAATAATATTCAGCTTCCTAATTTATTCTTTATAGTGAAACCACCGTTATATCGTTTTGCCGTTATAACGGCAAAATTTTTATGATATAACTTAGCCGTTATATCGTACAGAACTTTGTATGAAAGCCTAAAAGTTATCTTTCTTTTGAAAGCAAAATAATCAAGAAACATGTGACTATATTTCTTTTTACCTTTTGGGGATGTTGAGTAGTTTATTCGGCATATTGTATTGAGTAGTTTCTGTTTCTTATGCATATGTTGAGTTGTTTCTTCTGCACCACTTGGTCTGAAGAAAACGCTATTTATTTTCAAAATGTTTCGTTCGGTTAAATTTAAACATATGTAACTTAAATTTAAAAAACTCAAGTGTTTTGTTAAAATATGTTGGTGGTGCTTGTTTTGCAGAATAATAAGATTTGAAATTAAAAATTATAACTCAAGAATTCCATTAGGTTCTATTGGGATAAAAATTCGTTTACCGTTACGAAATATCAGTAAACAAAGATTTTTGCAATCTCCGTCAGTCAATAGGAAATAAACTCATTCAGCATTTAATAAGAAATTTAACGGAAAATGAACTTAAAAAGAACTCTCCGATAGGTTTTGTGAGTTGAATCATTCTTTTATATTTTTTTCTGTGCGTTTCGTATTGACCATAAACATTAAATTATTTTAGTTTTTTTTGTTTTGTTTTATATCATTTATAAAGATAGAATCCTGTTTGAGAAACATTTCAGGAGGCCATGATATATTTTAAACATTTACTAATTCAAACGGAACACATTTTGCACAAATACTGATAAAAAATTAAACTAAAAATCGAAGAAAATTAAAAAATAAGAAATTATATAATTTAAGTTTATCAAATAAATGGACATGATTCCAAATATCACCTCTATTTAATAGACATAGGCTAAAATTAATTCCATTAATTTTTTTCACATCTTATATATCCTGATTCAATGTACATTTGAAGTATTTTTTTAATTCTTTAATGATTTGGCTATACATTTATTCGAAACGACTTATTTTTGAAACGCATTTTAATTTTTTGAACAAGTGAAGGTAGTAGTTTTTGCTTAAGAATTCATTTATTTCTTGCTATTCAGAATATATTTTGTTGCTTCATATTGAGATAACTTCAGCTAATTACAAAATAAGAAATACGGAACATTTTGATACGGAAAATGTACCCAATAAGTTAATACACATTGTATAAATACAAAAAAATGACTTCTTATTATAACAAATATGTAAATATTTTAAGTGCTAATTGAATAAAATACAAAGAATTCTAAACTACGTTTATAAACTAACGAATAGGTCTGGTTATTAAATCTGTGCGTTTTATGACGCTCCTTTATGCTAAAATATCTCTCAAAAATGGAGAATAGTAATGCATATAAGGATTATAATTGATGAGAGATGTAGTTGGAGATATTTATTAAGATTATCTCTACAGTGCCTGCAGAATGAAGAATTATTTCTGAGATATATCTGGAAAACCGCACATGTTGAAGAGTTGACAACCACTAAAAGCATTGTTTCTTTCATATATAATAAATTTACAAATTCAGTACAGTAATTCTAATTATAGTACCAATCAATTTCGCTATACAGAATGTGCAGCGAAGTAGTGTTCTTCATATTTTTCTCAAAGGTGTTCAAGAGAGATGATGAACTAGCGACTATCAATGGCGTATTTCGGAATGGACTTATTATATAAGACATATATGGCGAATTGGATTATTGGTTAAAACTGTAGAGGCCATAATACTTTTTTCTGTTTATTATACAAATGAGGATTTGATATCATACATTACTTACTGTTAATTTTATTTGGAGAATAAAAGAAACTAATAGAAATGAAACAAAGCAACTGTTATAGAATAAAAACCAAAAGTATCTACATAAAATATAAAAAAGATGATTTACAAAATTCATTGATGAATGAACTAAATATTTAGCATTTATTAAAGATAATTTTGGAATATAAAATTGGTACTAATTTCAAGTTAGAAAACATGATGCTTTGAAATAGAAGTAAAATTCGAAAATATAAATTGTTGCAATAACAGAAAAGTGAAGTTTGGAGAAATAACTTTAGAGTAAATGAATAAATAAATCAAACGAATAAAATAAATATCCATTAAACAATTAAAAATCAATCAAATTAAATTTTAAAAATGAATTATAAAAAAATAAATGCTACATTTTGTTGCTATATATTTGCAATTTTTTGTTAGGTTGATTCATCTAAATATGTCATGATAACATTTAACAAAAATGAAAAATCTGAAAAAAATTTTAGAGCTGTATTTAAAAAAATCAAATCACGTTAATCTTATATAAGTATATTTTTCTCTATAAACTACACATTAATAAATGCAATAAACTAAGCTAAATCTCGGATGTCTTTTGAAAAATAGAAGGGAAATTTAAGGAAGAAACGCTCGTCCCCATTACATTTTGTACCAAAAGAAACAACATTTTCGGGAAACAGAATTATATTATTCATTGGAAAGGCAACTGCAACACATCAGTTGTAATGGACATTTACATTTATGTGAATATACCGAATCACATATAAGTAGCTAAGAACGGTTTCTACAATTAAAAATTTCAAGGGTTTGCTACAAAAAGAATGCAACTCCATCCTTGGGAAATTTGGAGTGACATATACTTTCAGGTGATAAAATAAAAATTTGTTCGTTTGGTGCTAATCATTACTTCTCGTATTACTCAAGTGATAGAGCCGTTTGTCTCATTAATTTTTCGCAGTCTAGAAGTAGTTTCTGGTGCTACCACCATTTCCCCATACCGATTGTGCCTCCAGAAGTACAAGTGAAAAGTGTGTTGTTATTGAAGTTACTCGAGAAATGACTTTCTTCATCGGTCAATTAAAACGTATCTTCTTGAAGAGTGCTTATATCTGTTATAATGTTAACAAAAGGGAACCGTATTTTATAACGAAATATAGAGTTTCTATTCACGAAAAAATCTCAAATTGTTATAAGAATCATACTATGGAGAGAGAGTGTTAGACTACTCTGTAACAAGACAGTAAGAAGATTTAGCATCCAAAACATTACTCCATTAATACTAAATAACATTCAACCATCTTACTCCCGCTCCCTAACACAGTGATTCTCCACCTGGGGGGCGCACCCCCCTAGTGGGGTACACTAATGGGGGACGAGAGTATATCCAAAAGAAAATGTTATTTAAAAAATTGATTAAGTAACTGAAAGAAAAGAACACACATACAAATCAAAATACATTTCGGCATATTTATTAATTAACTTATTAAATTAAAACAAATTACTAATTTAGAAACAAATTTAATAATTCTTAGTGACTTCCTTGGGCCTGCCTAGCAGAGCAAAGTTTTTCGAAGGAGTGTTTAATATTAGAAATAGCCACTTTCAGTTCTTTTTCTGTATTTAGCTGAGATCTATATTTTGTCTTCAAAGAAGCCATCGCAGAAAATCCAGTTTCACAAAGATAAGATGTTGAAAATGGTAGTAGAATGCGAAATGCCCTTCTTTTCAGAGCAGAAAACTCATCATCCACTCCTGCTCAAAATTCAAAGAGTGATTTATTACTAAATTATCTTTTGATTTAGCTGCTTGCTGTGAAGCCTATGAAGGTTTCTTCCCCTTCAATCGAGTCCTTCGGGAGTATTTTGAAATGGATCCCTCACCTACTTGTAACTTGATATCAGTTTGTCGTGAGCAAGAAAGTACTTTCTAAAATTCTCTGCGAGCATTGCTAAACGATTTTCAATGGTTACAAAAAAAAATTTTACATTTTGTTCTTCAGCCTTGTAAGTTTTAATACAATCATTCAAATTTGCAAACATTGTTAAGTTTTCTTGATTTAAATTTCTGCTCCACAGTTCCAATTTCTACAAAAAGTATTAACTTTATGCCTCGTATCCAATATATATGTATTTGCTCCCTGCAGTTGAAGATTCAAGTTGTTTAATTTCTCGAATATGTGTACCAGGTAGCTCAATTTCATCACAAATAAACTATCACGAAAATTCTCAGATTCCTTTCTGTTTTTCTCTTCTAGGAAAACTGCGATTTCTTCTCTTAATTTATAAACACGTTGCGAAAATTTACCTCGTGATAACCATCTTGCTTTGTAATAAATTAGTAAGGCTGAATGTACTGCGCCCCTGTCTTTACAAAGTACGGTAAATACTCTTGATTTCAGGGATCTCATTTTTATATAATTTACTACGGTTACAACTGCAGTTAACACAATATTTAAACCAGGACTCATTTCTTTGCAAGCCAATGGATCATGCAATGTATCCAGATGCACCGTGGCGATTTTTGTTTCACAACTGCTTGAATACTTTGTTCTATGTCCGGAAGATTCCAATCACCATCAGCAAGCACAAGCACAAGTATACGCAATTTTTCCATTCTATGTTTATCTCGTTCATAAAATCATTTAAGATAGCAAATAACGCGAGTGCTATTGCTTTGAGTTCTATTGGTTTGCAGAAAAGTAATTTTTCTACTACTGACAAATCATTACAAAATCTAACATAGGCAATGAAATGTGCATCTTTATTACTTACTATCTGTTGCCTCATCGAGTTGAATTGAAAAAAATTTGTCACGTAACTTCGACAAAAGCTGACACTCTACATCTTCAGCTATATCAGCAATTCGGCGGGCAACATTATCATTTGAAAGAGGTATAGACTGGAATTGTTTTGCAAAATTATCACCAAACATATTTTCTACAATCTCAATTGCGGCTGGCAAAATAAGCTCTTCACCAATGGTGTGAGGCTTTTTGCATCTGACTATTTTATATGAAACTTTGTAAGAGGCAATTAAAGCTTTTTCATTCAGAGACAAAGTTTTTTTAAATAATGATTTTTGCTTTTCATATGATTTTAAATTTAATTCGAAGATTTCTCTGGGTTTGTTTACGAACTCACTATGAAGCATTTCCAAATGTCGTTTAAGTTTATTAGGTTTCATGCTGTCTGCCGCCAACATTTTTGAACAAATGACACACAGGAGCCGTTCTTCTTCATTTACATCAGTACTAGTGAATTCAAAATTTAAGTATTCTTGGGAATATTTTCTTGATTTTATTTTCGGAACCACGCTCGTCTGTTTACTTGTTGATGTTTGTCTACCGTTTAATGCTGGCTTACGCCCGCTTAAAAATTTATCCATGATTCTGCATTAAGTCTGCTGCCGTGAATATTTAATAAGGTGGATTGCAATTACACGAAAATATATATAACGTACACATTCAGAATAGATTCAATAGCGATAGAAGGATCGATTTAAATGAGATTGTTCGGAATTGAAATTGGCGTCATAGAACATTCTCCTTCTTCCTATGAGAAAACATTTGTTCACATCTGTGCACGCTCCTTGCTTAACTTTTAAGCTGACCAGACAAATTACAGACAAATCGAAACTTCCCCCTCGAAACCGTGAGAATGCCCGACATGGTGGGACACAAGAGCAATAAAAAGGCATATTATTCTTTTTTTTTCAATTCTGAGGTTAGGTGTTGCAAAATGTCAATAAACTTCCGTATTCTTGGTAATTTGTAAAGTTTAAAATTAAGGTTGTAGTTTAGGTTTAGCGCCAAAATACTCAAAATACACTATTATTGTACACATTTTATTGTATGCGGTGGGGAAGGGGGGCGCGATGAGAATTATGATTGAAAATTGGGCCATGAATACTAAAAGGTTGAGAAACACTGCTCTACAACAAATGATATCTCGAGCAAAATAATAGAATAATAGGAAATTTAAAGCAAATTTTAAAGAAAACATTAAATAATTAATCCCATTTATCTTTTATAATGAATCTACGACTTATAAACTAAGCTAAATGCTGCGGGTCAAAAACAGTTAGTTCCAACAATAACGTATTTATAAGCATTTTAAAGCAATGCACTGCTCATCAAAATTCACCCAACAATAACATATTGATAAGCATTTTAAAGCAATATACTACTGTTCATCAAAATTCAGAGTATAAGACGAAAATAATCCTTAAACTCTGAAAAAATATTATTCCGTGCAAACTATTAAAAAGTCTAAAGTATAATTTTAAAAAATATATTAAATAATTAATTTCACTTATCATTTATAATGAGTCTCCAACATATACTGAATTAAATGCGACAGGCCAAATGGGATTGGCTCCAAAAACAACAAAATGATAAATATTTTAAAGACAGTACTGTACATCAAAATTTAGAGTGCTCGATGTAAAGAATCTCTGAACTTCTGAAATAAAGTCTTTAAAAGCAAAATAATTGAAAGTATAAAGCATAAAGCTATAATATATAAACGTTTATATATATATATACATACACATATATATATATATATACATACACATATATATATATATATATACATACACACATATATATATATATATA
>JAPMOQ010026769.1:306170-358719 GCA_026543055.1 Argiope trifasciata | reverse complement strand
TATATATATATATATATACATACACACGTATATTATATATATATATATATACATATATACATATATATATATATATAGTTAATTTACCTTAAATGATTAATAATTTTATAGTAAGCTGCATTTTTATAATGAACTATTTTTCATATAGAGAGGCTTGCTTTGACATTATATGTTTAAAATGTTTAACACACACATTACATTATATCAGTGTTTCTCAACCTTTTAGTATTCACGGCCCAATTTTCAATCATAATTTTCATCGCGCCCCCCTTCCCCACCGCATACAATAAAACGTATACAATAATAATATATTTTGAGTATTTTGGCGCTAAACCTACACTACAACCTTAATTTTAAACTTTACAAATTACCAAGAATACGGAAATTTATCGACATTTTGCAACACCGATCCTCAGCAATGAGAAAACAAGATTCCTATGCCTTTCTATCGCTCTTGCGTCCCGCCATGTCGGGCATTCTCACGGTTTCGGGAGAAGTTTCGATTTGTCTGGTCAGCTTAAAAGTTAAGTCAGGAGCATGCGCAGATGTAAACAAAAGTTTTCTCGTAGGGAAAAGGAGAAAGTTCTATGACACCAATTTGAATTCCAAACAACTCATTCGAGTCGATCCTTCTATCGCTATTGAATCTATTCTGAATGTGTATGTTCTATATATTTTCATTTAATTGCAATTCACCGTATTAAATATACACTGCAGAAAACTTATGCAGAATCATGGATAAGTTTTTAACCCTGCACAGGTCGCGCGGATCACAGTAGTAACTTTAAGTGAGTTTGATGTTTAAAAATTAATTAAGAAGAAGTGTCTTGTTATGTTTAAAGTTGATTAAAGAATGTTGATTAATTATTTTGGAGTTTTATTTTGATTTGAAAATGGACTGCAATGTAATCCTCGCGTCCTTTTGCGTGACTTTATATAGCGCGACCGGTGCAGGGTTAAGCGGGCGTAAGCAAGCATTAGACGATAGACAAGCATCAACAATTACACAGACGAGCGTGGTTCCGGAAATAAAATCAAGAAAATGTTCTCAAGAATACTTAAAATTTGGGTTCACTAGTACTGAAGTTAATGAAGAAGAAAGGCCGCTGAGTATCATTTGCTCAAAAATGTTGGCGACAGACAGCATGAAACCTAATAAACTTTAACGACATTTGAAAACGCTTCATAGTGAGTACGTAAACAAACCCAGAGAATTTTTTGAATTAAAATTAAAATCAAATGAAAAGCAAAAATCATTGTTTAAAAAACTTTGTGAATGAAAATGCTTTAATTGCCTCTTACAAAGTTTCATATAAAATAGCCAGATGTAAAAAGCCTCACACCATTAGTGAAGAGCTTATTTTGCCAGCCGCAATTGGATTGTAGAAATTATGTTTGGAGATAATTTTCCAAAACAATTGCAGTCTTTACCTCTTTCAAATGGTATTGTTGCCCGTCGAATTGCTGATATAGCTGAAGATGTAGAGTGTCAGCTTTTGTCGAAGTTACGTGACAAATTTTTTTTCAATACAACTCGATGAGGCAACAGTAATAAAGATGCTCATTTCATTGCCTATGTTAGATTTTGTGATGATTTGTCAGTAGTAGAAAATTTACTTTTCTGCAAACCAATAGAACTCAAAACAATAGCACTCGCGTTATTTGCTATCTTAAATGATTTTATGAACGAGTCAAACATAGAATGGAAAAATTGCGTCGGAATATACTTGTGCTTGCTGATGGTGCTTGTTCTATGTCCAGAAGATGTCAAAGTATTCAAGCACTTGTGAAACAAAAATCACCACAGTGCGTCTGGACACATTACATGATCCACAAAGAGGCTTTGGCTTCCAAAGAAATGAGTCCTGGTTTGAATATTGTGTTAACTAAGGTTGTAACAGTAGTAAATTATATAAAAATGAGACCCCTGAAATCAAGAATCTTTTCCGCACTTTGTAAAGACACAGGTGCAGTATATTCCGCGTTACTATTTTATTGCGAGGCAACATGGTTATCACGAGGGAAGTTTTTGCCACGTGTTTATGATTTAAGAGAAGAAATCGCCTTTTTCCTAAAAGAGGAAAACAGACCGGAAGCTGAGAATTTTCGTGATAGTTTATTTGTGATGAAATTGAGCTACATGGGCGACATATTCGAAAAATTAAACAACTTGAATCTTCAACTGCAGGGGTGCAAATACATATATATTGGATACGAGTGATAAAGTTAATGCTTTTTGTAAGAAATTGAAATTGTGGAGCAGAAATTTAAAGCATGAAAACTTTTTATGTTTGCAAATTTGAATGATTGTATTAAAACTTACAAGGCTGAAGAACAACATGTAAAAGTTGTTTATGTAACTATTGAAAATCGTCTAGCAATGCTCGCAAAGAATTTAAAAAAGTACTTTCTTACTAACGGCAAACTGATATCAAGTTACAAGTGGGTGAGGGATCCATTTCAAAATACTCTCGAAGGACTCTCGATTGAAGGGGAAGAAACCTTCACAGGCTTCACAGCAAGCGGCTAAATCAAAAGTTAATTTAGTAATAAATCACTCTTTGAATTTTTAACAGGAGTGGATGATGAGTTTTCTGCACTAAAATCAAGGGCATTTCGCATTCTACTACCATTTTCAACATCTTACCTTTGTGAAACTGGATTTTCTGCGGTGGCATCTTTGAAGACAAAATATGGATCTCAGCTAAATATGGAAAAAGAACTGATAGTGTCTATTTCTAATATTAAACACTTCTTCGAAAAACTTTGCTCTGCAAGACAGGCCCAAGGAAGTCACTAATAATTATTAAATTTGTTTTTAATTTAGTAAGTTGTTTAATTTAATAAGTTAATTATTAAATATGTCGAAATGTATTTTGTTTTTTATGTGAGTGTGTGATTTCTTTCCTTTCAGTCACTTCATTTTTTTTAAATAACATTTTCTCTTGGATATCCTCGCGCCCTCCATTAGTGCGCCCCACAGGTTGAAAATCCCTGAATTATATTTTATATATATATATATATATATATATATATATATATATATATAATTATTTAAATTAAATTTATTAAAACGCCACTGAAATTAGCAAACTTCAAACCACATTATATTTCTTATATGATAGTTTAAAGGAATTATTGAGGAATTTTGATAGCAATTTCTAAATTCCTTAAAATATCTCAAACAAATTTTTTAATTACTCTTATTGCCATTTATGAAATTTGAACTTAAACTTTGTAGAAGTATGTAGTATAGTTGTATGTAATGTATATAATGTACATTCCATACATTTTGAGTATAAAATGTCTATTTATACTTTAAAATTTTCATTGGTGTTTAACCAGAAAAGTAAGTATTTAGTATTTTTATTTGCTAGATGTGTAAAAAAGCGAAATCTTGCTCAAATGAAAACCATTCAATCATCAAAAAAAATTAATGTGGAAGTAAGAGAGTAAAGAGTGAATAAAAATAAATTACTGAGTTAAAATTCATTTAAAAACTTTATATTTTCTATGTAGTAGATACATAAATATTATTGTTCTTTAACGGATTCTGAGACGATCACATTACGACGACTGCGGTACGATGAGTTCATTTCCGGTATTCTCTTTGACCTTGGACTTCCCCTATTAGATACTAGTAAATGCAAACATTTCATCCTTTTATCTTTCCTTTCACCCCTATTTTGACATATTAAACCCATCCTAAAGCATACGTAAAAGCGCGAGGGCTTTGCAATCTGTAGCTGAACTGTACATACTTTTCTTTCATAACTGTAACACACATTTAGTTTCCCTTCCGGCATAGGGTAAGAGTGCGTGCACTTTTATTTTCCCACTGTGTTCGAGTCCCAGTTTGAGAATGGCTATTCTTCGTTTGTATTCAATCTGTGAATAATGTGAATGAACGTTTTCCCCCTCCCTGTAAAAAGGGGCTGTGCACGCATGGTATCTAAGACATATTCTTGGTTCTAGATGGTATTCCTAAAAAAACAAGAGACGTTTTCTGCTTAAAATCTCTGACTTCGTGAACAGATTTGTCCATGAAATGTGTCATAAGAAACAACAACAACATCTTCTGTTTTGTTATTATTTCTTCATTGAAGGTAAAAATGCCAGGATATTCTTCTTAGATAAAAATTATTTATTTGGTACAAAAACTAAATTCAAAATTTCGTATTCATATGAGTGTATCTTTATTGTTGAAATTTACTATCATTAATTACAGAAATCAAAATAATTATTGGTGGTCATATTTACTTGACACAATATCAAAAGGAATCAAAAATGTTTCTGCATACAATGCCAATCCAGTTGAGGTAACACAATTAATACAAATAATGTGCATTAATAAAAAATGCTTAGAAATACACCAATCTAAGAAAATAGCAAAATGTGATAAGAGTCCTAAAAAATAACTCTTACAAAAGGTTAAAAGTAACCGAATCAATTTTAATGACATCGATGGAATGAGCAACAATTGTAACGAAAAGGTAATTTGTGCACAAAACTTTTCTAGGGCTTCATTAAATTACAAAACAACCAAATATCTCAGGTTCTTCCTAGACAAAACGTGCTTTCATTTATGCAATGCGTTGAAGCTAATTTATCGCTTCTTCAATTTAATTAGGGAAGCCTGCCTAAATTTATTCTAGCGTTAAAATAATGAATATGCGAATAAATAACCTAATTACATACAAATTCGATTACGTATAATAAAGGTAATTGTTTCTCAAAAAGGAATTCCTGGTAAATAAAGAAGCTAATACATGATTATTTTGGGGATGTTTAAATAATTAAGGCTTAAGGTAATCAATAACATCGATTATTTATTTATTACATGTGAAATCATATATTATTTATATTACATATTCGATTTATAATTGATTAAATCAGAAATTTACAAATTAAGTTTTGTGTATTAATTGATAATGATTTTTTTCTCATGTTATCGCATATAATCTACAATTACTAAATTATTTGTTTGTTAGAAAATTATCTCAAAATAGAAAAATAATTTCACCTGATAAAATTGATATCTGAACGAGCTAGGAAATCAGGGCAAAAGTTTATAAATTAAACTATTTAAGAATTTTTCTTTAAAAGAACGAATAAAATTAATTCATCAGCTTCTAAAGAATTTTGATACAGGACAGGAATACATTTTATCATTATTCAATAATTTTTTACTAATATTATTCGCTACATTTACTATATAACTATATTTACTATGTCATTCAATCTTTTTACATTGTGATATTTTTGTGTTTATGTGGGCTACTGCTTTCTATATCTAATTTTCAACTTAACTTCCTGAACCTAGAATTAGCTTTCTAACTTTTTAACATGAATATTTTATTTTAGTCAAATGAACCATAATGTATACCTTTATCTACCACCCATATTCTAGTGATGACTATAAGCCTTACAATAAATAGTGGTTCTCGGCCGGCTATTATCAAGGTTTTGCACCCTTTAGGTTAGGCAGGTCGTTGAGGGGTTGGCCAAGACTAAGACCTAATATTTTTTGTCTCTATGGTACCACTTGTCACCACCGGTTATTCTGTGAATAATAGCAAACGCCATTTCTCACAATGATATAACTGATACATTTTTGAACATCTAAATTGAATAATTATATTTAATTAACTAAAATTTATTCATTTAACATTGATAATATCAATAATTTGAAATATGAAGTATTTAAAAATTGTTTTGTCAGGGCTTAATTCCTTATTAACAAATAATACTTTTGAAGGAAGCGTTAAGAAAAATGATTAAAAAATGAGTTTTATGGTTAAAATACAAAACTGTAAGATGTTTTACTAGAAATATCCAAAAAAAATCTCTTTACGAATTAAAATTTTGGTATTTTAATATAAAGGTAATTGACAGTTTAATGTTTATGAACCTATTTTTTATAGGTAGTCCAAATATTGTACTTTATATTTTGCTGTTGTGGTTGCTTATCCTCTTTGAATTGGATACCAATTCAACCCAAGTTCAAGGATCCATGAGAGATTGGTATGGTAACTTCTATGGAAATATACCTAAGGACCCTAGGTCAGAAATCTGAATTAAGCTCATATGCAGATGACCCTCACTTGAACAACCTCTTTTTATGGGCGGAGGGGGATTCTTTCACGAAACGCACAGATAGTACAAAGGGTACAGAATATACCTACAACAGGACGCAAACCCGAGACGACTAGGTCCCCGAGAAGATGCGCTACCCCTAAAAAATGGTCAAGATTCAGGCTTTATATTTTATTGTTTTAATATGAGCTGATGAATGCACTACATAATTGAACTGCAAGCAATTTATTACAAGCGAATCCATTTTCTCTACTACTAGAATATTGCTACTATACTTTTATTTTCCTCTACTACGGTAGAAAGATACCCTTTTTTATTCTAATACATAACATGAATGATATATGGTCCTTTTCCCAATGGTTATCTTATTTCATATTCTAAATAATGGACGGATTAAAATATATTTCCTTCAAAAACATATATATCAAATTCAACACCCATTATCAAAGGCTATAATAATGCATTAGCTGAAAAATCATTAGATCGAGTAAGAATGTAATTTTTTTCATTAAAACTCATGTGAATTTTTTTATTTCCAACATAAAAATTTATGTAAAAATTACAAGCTTTTATTTATTTATTTCTTTTTAGTGGTAAACTGAAGAAACGACAAACATAAATAAAACATTACAGGTATTCAGAGAATGTTAATGAAAGGTGCCCAAGGCTCGTTAATGAAATTTTATAGAATCGGTAATAAAAAATGTATGAAATATACGTTCATACATTTATAATAATTGTATAAGTGCAGTATCTTGTATAAAAAAATAGGAAAAGAAAAACAGATTTGGGTTAATATTTTACCACTGATACAACTAAGTATAAAAATAAATTACTGCATAAACATTTTTTTTATTTCAAAATGTATCATTTTATAATTAATAATTCTCACCTCAACACTTTAACTATCATTCAGTTAAAAAATGTACATGATGGCAAAAAATTTAAGAAAAGATTGAGAAATCAGGAATATAAAACAACTAAGTAAAACATCAAATATGAACTAATACACTAGAGTTATTAGCAGTTCATATACATACGAAACTAAGATTTACAAGTGCTTAAAATTCGGTAATAATACTGGTTCATAAAAATAAATCCAAATAATGAGAATCAATATTTCGAAAGCGCATTAAATTACATATTAAGTAACATTTTCAAATATAATGTTATATTTAATTCCATTTTTGTTTCCAAAGAAATGAATTATAAAATAGAACATTATTATATGAAAATATAATTTCATTCAAAAATTCTTCTTTAAAATATTCGTTAATTTATGAAATTTTTTTCTTCAATTTTATCACAAGATATATTCACTTGTGTTATTGTTACGAAGCATTGTACTTAGCATTAATAGATAGGTGAAAATCAAATTTAAGGAACAAACGGAACAAACAAAATCTGATAAAAACAATCATAAAATAGGAATTTTCACTGGTTACGTATATTCAAAAATTTAAAATCATAAAAGATTTTTATTTAATATTTTTCAACAATAAAAAATTTGGGAATTTTTTAAAAATTTAATTCTTAGCAAATTACCAATTAAAAATTAATAATTTCAAATTCATAAATGAAGTTATGAAATATTTGCATAGTAAATAGTGAGTCACAATATGCACTAATGTCTATCTTAAAATCTCAAGACAAAATATTTCGCGATTCATTAGAAACTACTTTAATAAATTACATTTATACTTTAAAACAAAAATGATTTTTTATTTTACATTTATCGTTGAACATACCAGCCTAAACATTCCGTGTACATTAAGACTCAACATGCATTTGAAACTCTTTTCATAAGTGTATTTTCTTTCGACACAGATTTTTTTCAGTTAAATATTATAGAAAATATTATTGAAATATTTTTCCCTTGAAATTTGTTGATGAAATTTTGTACTTTTTTGCTGCAAGAAGAATACCTTGTCTATTCATAAGTTACACAATTTCAATTTACAATGAAATTTTGAGTTAAATATTAGATGCATATTTATGAATTGAAACAAAGCTATAATTTCCTCATCTACACAAACATATATTAGGATAGAATTAGGAATGTGAATCAAATTTCTATGCATATACATGAACGAAAGATTCAGGTTGATACCTAACTAATATCAACCTGATATTATAGTTAGGTATCAGGTTGATATTACTACATGCACAATTACCTTTTAATGATCATTTCTTAATGAATGTATACTCATGAAGCATTATACATTACAACAGCATACTCTCACTGAAAGAACGTTTGAATAAAAAAGTTTAAGACATTTGAATTCTAAGAAGTTTGTAATTAAAGCTGAAAATATAGTAAATTTTCATTATTAAGAAAATGAGGACTATTCCCATAAATATAGAAAGCTCGTAGATTATTAACTATAAGCTCAATTAAGTCTTAATTGAATAAAATATTCCATAATAAATAAAAACTTCTGTATGATGATTACTAAATAAAGACAGATAAAATATTAAATGAATTCATTTATTCTTAAGCAAAAATTATCAGAAACACTTATGTATTTTATCAAAATATCATTACGAACTATAATATTTTCATAACATTTCCGAAAACCAAGTCAGCCATTATAAAACAGCTATTAAATATAGCTATCCCTAACAATTCGCAAACCTTTCTTAGTCTCTTATCAATCATTTATTGTCGTCAGAGTGTTTACGAAGCAATTCTCTATTCGAGATAAGGCTGGCTGGCAACCGTTCAGACGAATCGGAAGTGTGCGGATAAGACCCGGCACGTCGTCTCCAAGGCGATAAAGCCTGTTATTCAGTGGCCCGGTATCTATCTACTTCGGGTATTATCGGAAGAATCATAACAACCACCTAATGGAATCAGATTATAACAGGGAATAACAATGGTTTAATGCGGTGCACCTCATGGGCTGATATCATCTCAGATTCGATCGATGCTTTTCTGAGTGTTCCATGCACCCCTTCAGCGGTGAATTTTCGTTATTTTTAGCAGATCATCAGTGTTATGGGAAAGTGGAGAAAAGTTTACCTTAAGCGACTTTTTCCCTCATTATCCCTTGGTTGTTGGAAGAGTGGTAATCATACACGAGTGAGCCATTTTCCGCTAATGTTGTCATAGGAACTCTTTTTTTTTAACTTTCTATCGTCTTTTTTTTTTTTCTTTTTTTTTTGAAAGTACTTTTATCGCTCTTACATGAGAGTAGGCTAGATTTTATTCGCTGAAAAAGAAAAAAAAAATCCTTATAAAAGAGATAAATAAAGGGAGAACGTTTTTTATTTGTTTCTAATATAGAGCTTAAGTAGGTCATCACATATTTTTTTAAGTATCGAGAATAAAAAATGTTATTTTAGGGTATATGCTCCCGATGTAAATTCAATTAAAACTCTATAATGGTTATTATAATGACCTTTGTGAACCCAAATATTTTTCAATGGATAATAAGGAATGCTGCTTTTTTTTAGTGAAGTGTAGCATTAATGTTAGAAATGAAAAGTGGTAATGCATTTAAATTTTTAAGTGACCTTAATGAAGGTGCACAAAATCATTTGAAGAATATCTGAAATATATTTTTCCTTCAATGAGTGATTTCCATTACATCTGTGAGGAAAGGATTGATCCAAAATAAAGCCAATCATGCCCAACTAGCTTCTAAAAGCTGGTTTGAATATGATCTATATCATCATACAATATTTCGATCATTCACACTGTGCCAACATGAAAGTAATTGGTCAGTCTTTAGAAGTCTTTAGTTCAGCCTAGGACATCGATTTAAATTTCCGAATTTAAATTTCCAAACTCTCCATATTCGAAACTGTAATTTTCCATTGACACTCTTATAATTAAACATCTTATGACACCTTTACAAAATATTTTGTTGATCGAAAACAAAATTGTGATGATTTACAAAAGTTGTAATTTACTACAAAATATCATTTTTTTAATATCAACAACATTATCGTTATATAATGTTTTACCGTAACGTTTGTAACATTTTGATATAACATGAACAAAATGCTGCTATATAAGTAGATATATGGATAAGTACTCTATACAGAAAATTTGTATACAGTTAGGAGGGTGATCATATTTATCCTTAATGTTTTATTGCATTACATACAACTTTGTGCAAGCGGTTCTTGTATTGTTTTGCGGAAGTTATCTTGTACTGTTAAATTGAGACATAAATTATCGGTATTTAGAATTCTTTTCAATGGTGAGTCCTGCCACACAGATCCTCTGGTCAGATTGTGAAATAGGCAAAGGGCGAAATAAAAATAAATTCCTCGGTGTCTTAACAGTTCAATAAAGAGAATTCTCATCTTCGGAATTGACGTTGGAATCGAAAATTATTTACAGAAAATAAGTTGAATCCACAATAGTATAAATAATCTAATTTAGAGAATTAATAGAAACCTGTAGTTCAAAAGTTGGAGTGCTTTTTAAAATTAAATTGAAATAAGTAGCTAGGATAATTTTATAAATGAGGGGAAATAAAATTATTGCGCTTATATGCATGTTAATCACTGATCGAAATTATGAAGACCGAGCCTGAAATACCTCAAGATGAAAGTATGAATTTAATCTAATTAATAAACAAATAATTCCATAGGATAACAAAATAAATAGCTTTGTTTAAACGAAGAAGCATGGCTATGTTAGTCAAAAGAAGGTTAAAAGTAACACTTGCAGCAAAAAATATTTATTTCCTACTTGCTGCATTTGATCGCTTTTGAATATAGCTTCGATGAAGGAATTGAATCTTAATGAGCTGAAAGAAACCTATTTACACAAAGTCAGATTCGTTTATAAGGCTTCTTGAATTTCTAGAAATAACTTCATGAAAGCAATTAAATTTTGATTCACCTAGTATCTTTCACTGTCGCTAGGATTTGAAACCCGTCAACTCGATTTGGCTTTAATTTAATACAATAAAAATTGTCTGCTGAAGTTAAGAAAGCAAGAAGATTTATACCTTGTAGAAATGATAAAATATGAGGGCGAATCTTAAGTTTAAAAGAAAAAAAATATTAACTAAAAGTATTTTAGTAATAAACAACTTTATTGTAAAAATGCCGTTTCCACAAAATAGATAAGTTCTTGATTTCTTTTCAGTGTTTCATAAATGCATTCATATTCTTGATGTTTAAATTACATGAAGAGAAAGATAAAATGCAAATTTCAGCGACTTCTAACAAATGAGTTTTATGAAATTTGCATATACCACGACTTGAACGATCCCAGGATTTAAGACAAAACTGCGAGAAGCAAAAAAGGTTCGGAATCAAATAAGGCCCAACTTTTATCTTTTCAATACTGTGCTAAAAATTCTAATCAAACCCGAACCATTCTATTCTAGAACGAGTCCAGATATACGTGTATGGAAATTTAGATTTTTTTTTTCTTTTGGATTGAAATGAGTCTCTTCAGAAGCTGTGCATTGCAAAAAGTAAAATTTATGCTTACAAAATACAAAGGAGGAAGACAAAAGAAGTTTTTCCTGGGATTCACATTTCACACAGGTGTTGTATCTTTAGAATAAAAATACTCTTTTTAGCATAACTTTCAGCTTTTTCTGAATATATTTAAGGCGAAAGGTTTCGCTATAGATTATTTTTTCCTATCGGAAGATTTGATTTTTTTATAATTATTTTCGAGCGAAAATTAAATTCCGGCCATTTTTTTTCTTCTCATTATTAATAAAATGAATATTTAATACATCACAATGCATCTTTATCTTTTGTCGGTATGTTAGAACCTCTTTATTTAAAGGAGTTATTTTTAAGAGAAAAAAATAAAGGTAAATGAATTGATTTCACATTTTGCTTGCTCATCGGCGAGAATATTTTTTTCTTTTCTGAATAACTGCTTGTGTCCATAGATTTAAACATTTTTAAAACTAAAAGTTCTTGGATCGAGAAGAGTCCCTTGTTCCCAAAAGCGTTATTTTGTCTATTTTTCTATACAAAAACTGTGCTTATAATAGATATTTATAAATCTCTAAAACACCATGGTGTTTATTTAAAAATAAAATGCTTAAAACATTTCAAGGCTCTCCAACTATTTTATAATAGTCCTTATTTAAATTACTCTTTCCCAAATTGCATAAAATGCATGTCTAAAAAAATCAAAAAAAATTTGGCAAAAGTTTGATTGGACATTGATTGGCTTGAAATTAATATTTTCTTTAAGATGATGGACTGAAATTTCTAAAAGTACGCTTTTTCCTAATAATATTCTTTAATTTTATAAATCAGTCAGTTTTAATGATTGATTTAGAAGACTGATTGATGTAGCAACTTTTATTTAAAATATTAACAAAAATATTTTGTAAAATATGGCTCACAGAGCAAAGTGTGAAGAAATCTGAAACTCATTATTCATAAATGCATTGTTTGATTCAAATTATTATTTTTTTAGAAAATATCACACTTTATTTTTCTTTTATTTTATCCAGTCACGTGTTAAAAGTTGCATTTCTTTAGATTTATTTTGCAATGATAGTTTTTTTTTATTCGAACTTCCGGCATTCTTTTATTTTATCGTCACGTGAAAGAAACATGGTTAAAATATTTCTTTAAAAATTCGTTAAAATAGAAGCTTACGTTATAAATTAAAAAAACTGATACCATTAGAAAGCTAATTTTTTATCTTTAAATTGATATAAAAATCATGTTTGTGCAATAATATTTTCGAAAGTTATGGCGGAAAAACTTCGAAATTTCACTTAATTTTAATTAATTCAAATTCTAATTAAAAATTCGAAAAACGGGCTCTGAGGTGCAGATTCCCGACCTCCAAGATATACATGTACCAAATTTGGTAGCTGTAGGTCCAATGGTCTGGCCTGTAGAGCGCCAACACACACACACACCCGCACACACACATTCAGCTTTATTATAAGTATAGATGTGTTATAATTAACAATACAACTAAAAACCATAGTTTTAAATGGTTTTTAAAAATAAGTATTTTATACAAATATATCTAGTGAGTTTAACATGGGCGATTAGACAAATCCTGCAACCAATAACAAAGCGTTACTTAATAGAAACATTTTGAAATGACAAAAGCATTGACAAAAATAACTTTGTCGCAAATAACATCAAAAGTAAATAAAGCGAAGCAATAGTACTCAGAATACAATTGCAGCGGTCGCTCCATGCTCGGCACTTCAAAGAGGGCATTTTAATGCCTCCTTATTTTAATTCTCAGTATTTTGTTACCTAGAATATAATCTTCAAGAAGAAGGATCTGTACTTGGATCTTAATAGAGATATGACCATAAAACTTGTGTTTTCAGAGTATCCAGTTTTATTCACTAGTTTATTTCTAAAATAGGAAACCATTAATATGGCATTCATTCAGAATACTTTACAATATTTGCACCTACTATAGAATCAAATAAGAAGGAAAGCAATTTTATAAATGCATAACAATAATGAATTGATGTATTACATCTATAGTTTCATTATTAATAATGCTAAGTATGGCAAACTTGCTTCAATTTTAGTCCTGGTAAAGAAGTAGTAGATATTGAAGTCAGAATTATGCATACTCTCCTACTTTCAGAGTTGTTTCAATGGTTTTATTATAATTACTACAGAAAATAGTAATTTGCATAGAAAATCTGGAAATCAATATTTATCTTTTTTCATGCAGTTTTACTTTATTTTGAAAATTGTTTTTCTCGCATTACTGTCGCTGCAATTTCAATATTAATTATTTTAATACTATATATACTTGAAGGTTTTTTTTTTTTTACAAATTTACTTTTTATTTGCACTCCTTTTATTTGGAGTGTGATTTTTTTTTACTTAAAAGAGATATTTACCCAAACTATTCAATATTCCTGAATTTTCAATGCTTTTACAGCTATTAAAGGGCCTTAATGTGAAAATTTTCTAGTTTATTTCACTTTAAAAACAAGGCCTGGAACTGAGTGCAAAATGTAAAATGGTGAATGAAATGCTGAAACGTATGCTTAAAGTCTGTTAATGCATTACTAACTCTTCATAAAAAAGTTAATTTTCGAACTTTTTCTCCTATAAATCGTATTACCGCCGATAAAGTGTTTAGTCATGATTAAATAAGTTTCTTTTTGCAATATTTAAAAATGTTAAGTAGACTTTATTATTTTATTGTTAAATTTAAGTATATCAAAAATATTACTTTCAGAATTAAATTTAAGGTATCCATGATTCGCTTACAAAAAAGGATACTTAAAGCGTTCGAGACTTTTCAATCAAAATATGTTATTTAAAAGTATAGTTTTTTTCACTGGATTTTAAGAAGTGAAAGAAACGAAGCTGTTTTCTCGAGACATGGTAATCATCCGTTATCTTTCAACTATACAAGCAGTAAACTTTAATTTTAAATTACAATTTTTCTGCCACAATGAACAAAAGATACATTGAATATGTATTCCAAATTTTAACTGTGGGATAAGTGTTTAATTTAGTTATTAATATGATGCTAATTTGTTTAGTTATTAAGTGTTAAATGAGCTCTAGCGCTATTTTGAAAATGTTTTCATAACTTTGAACCGCGGTCAGATAACGAGGATAACTCATGAACTTGCACTCCGTCTCCAAACTTCGCACCTTCCCTGATTTAAGTCCAGACGAGGGTTTTTCAGTGGAATCGAGTTTCGAACCTGAAGGTATCTGGTTCCAAAGCTGACACCTTACCATTACAGGGCAACCGCTGCCAAGAACATTTATTGAAGAAAATATTAATACGTTAAAAATTAAATTATATGGAGGACTGATTATTGTAAACATTTAAACAATACACCCATTTAAAAATTATAAAAATATACATATTCAATATATATCAATCGAATCCGTGAGTTTAGGTAAAACATCTAGCATAGAAATCCTTATTAAATTTCACATCATTCCATCAAAATTATAAATTTTGGGTCACTGTAGGCTATTTATAACTAAACAGAAAGTTCTGACCGATATAATCGAACTTAATTGTTAAAATAATTCACGACCACTCATAAATATAACCTGAAATAGTGCCTTTAAAATTCATTAAGTAATGTTTCGACAGCATCCTATTAAAAGTCTCGGCAATAAGTTTGCTTTCCTTTCCTTACCAGTGCAAAGTGGCACAAGTCCACACCTTTCAAAAACCCATACTTTCCAGACAAAACAGATCATGATTTTGCGAAACTAAATTAATGCCCGCTGTCAAGTTCTTCGCTACCTCTTTCGTAAATATTGCCATAATCACTTCTAGGCTTTAACGCCTGCGTCTGGCCAATTAATCATCTCACTCTAACTACCGTCGTCGAAGGGTGCAAGAAAATTTAAGCATCTCCCTTCAACTCTTTAACAGAACGTACTTGTTTCGGAAAAGCTTAAAGAGAGATTATGCGTCCCGCTTGCTTTTATTTTTCGCTTGTTTTGGCTTTGGGATACATGGAAAGTGTCTTTCAGGTGATGGTTACCGTTAAATTTACACAATTTTCCAATTAGCTTTTCTGTTCGTGTGCTGGGTGAATCACTTTTCTGAATTTATGGAACTGCTGGTGTGGCTGTTGTTCCATAATAAGTTGCTTTTCACTATCTAACTGCGTGTTAATTAAAGCATGCATTAGTATCCTCTATCTTATTGTGTCTTTTTGGAGATGCATTCTCACATTTTCATCTGAAATCAAACATACTGTAATAAGACTCGCTTGTTCAGCAATATGTTTGCATGAAACGCATTGATTTCAATTTGAGTCGCGGTTCTTATTTTTGTTAATCTCCTGATGGTCGGATACGAGTTTATGAGTTAAATAAAATGATCACTTGACGATCATTAAAGTATAAAAAAGCCCCAGGTTTCGTATACGCTTATTTTTAGGTAGTTTTAAAAATCACAAGGGGGGAACGTGGCGCAAAATAATGTAAATACCATTGCCTTATTTTATGCCACCTTCATTTCAGTTTTTGGAAACAAAAAGTTCCTTTTTGTTTTTTCTATGTTTTGAGATTAATTTTAATTTTATTAAAAAGACGAATAATTGTGAAAAGTAGAAAATAAAAGATACTATCATAAAACAAGTACAAACAAATAAATGACACGAAAAAGCAATAAAAAATCCCTTATAAAACTTTAATCAGTAAAAATAAACATATAGCATATAGAAGTTTTTCTATACGAAATCTTTATCCGAATAGTAAATAACTTATAGGTCAATTTATATCAAAATTTTACAAATTTTGCTCATCAAAATTTTAAATTCTTGAGATAAGAGAACATTAGAATTATTTATGAAAAATTAGAAATCTTAGTGAAGAATAATAAGTTTTATTGTTATGATATTTATTATGAATGTATTGTGATATATTTAGTTAGTATTGCAGTATTTATCATAATTATTTTAAATAAAGAAATTGAAAATATTCTGCACTTTGTATTAACGTATGTCAATATGATTCAAGGCTAGATGATAGCTTTAAAACTATGTGGATAGCGAGCTCACAAGTGCGTTTCTTTAAATTTTTCATAAAATTGTAAAATTGGTTCCGCACAGGCAAAATCGGATTGATTTTATACATAATTGTTTTAATTTACAGTATAATACATTAGTAAAATTTAAAATGTCAGAAATAGTATAGAATAATATTTTATTTAAATATACAACGTAAATATAACTAATATCTATATTTTGCTATGAGCAGATTATATAATTTAAGTAAAAAATATTACTCCTTCAACAAAAAAAATTCGATAGAAATAAAGTATTATTTTTAATGCTTGTTAACAGATGACAAGTAGGAGAAGCATATTTCTATCCTATTGTGCCCATATAACATTATTTTTTAATATACAGTTTAATTTTAAAATTAGTCGATAGAAGTATTTTACTTTGCAATAAACTTAAAGCTTATAAAATAATTTAAATGATCAGAAATCATATTTATTTTTGTATCTTTCTATCATATGTTAATTTTGTCTTTAATTGTACTTCAGAATTTTTTTATATATATATTTAGAAAATATGTATAGACGCTTATTTAAAAAAAACCTGGAAACAAATGTATACCAAATTAGAAAATTCTGAATATTTCGATTTTTCATAAAGTAAACACTTATTTTATTATATTCATTAACGTAATAAAGAAACACAAATACTCGCAGCTATCTAATTTTGAAATATATTTTATTAACAGGAAATCAAATTTATATTAGTTTACATAATAAAGAGACAGAAGTGTCTTTCGTTAATTGTGAATAAGTTAATTTAATAAAGAAACACAATTAATCGTAGCTATTTAATTTTGGTGTATCTATCATTAACATAAAATGATCTTCATATACGTTTGCATAATAAAGAGTGACAGTTTATCGTAGCTCTCAAATTTTGAAGTATTTTTCTTTGATAGAAAGCAATCGTTATATTAACTAATATAATATACAGACACAGCTCATTGTAGAGCTTGAGTTTTGAAGTGCCTTTCATTAACAGAAAATAACCCTACTCTATTTATTCAAACCCTCTAAGTTCAGAAAATAAATCTTAAGACTCATCTTCAAGAAAGATGAGAAGCTACTTTATGGAATTGACATACAAGCAGCTAAGAATTTTATGATTGTTTCCAGACCAGCCAACTCTGAGCAACTGAAGATAGCCACCCTACTTCTCCTAGGAAAACTATCTTTAAAGTGAACGATAATACTCGTCTCTTCCTCTGCCGGTTTTCCCCTTTTTCTTCCCCGATCCTTTAAAACTTTCATGGTGCCGGAAAGTTTCGCCATTCCAATTTACCTTAACCGCCGACGGCGAGGAATTTCCACGTGATTGATGCGGCGAGTTTTCTCGCCGAGATGTGGGGGTGTTCCTCTGGGGGGGACACAAAATTCCACTTTCTTTAAGTCCCCTCCCTTTACTCAACTTGCTCAAAGCTTGAGCGGCTTTTGTCAAGAATGTGAAGATCACTGCTTTGGACACTTCTATTTGAAGTCCCTGTCATTCAAGTCTAAATATAAGGAATAAATCTCAAAGGCTGATTTAAAATTTTTGAATTTTATCTATACAAATATCTTGGAAATCATGGAAGGAATTTCTATTTTTGCTATTTCCAACAACCTCTAGATTGAAAAATTCACTCAAGCAATGTTTTGTTCAGAAATGAAATCCAGATTAGTGTCATAAATTTTATTCAGCTGTTTATTTAGCATACATGCGATTATAAAATCAGTGATCAATCATTAAACCTAAATCAAATATACATGAACAGAAAAATGAATAATTTCTAGCTATAAACATAATTGCTATAAACTTAAATGGGCTTTTACATGGTTTAGTTTCATTCGTTTGGTTATATATTAACGTCCGCTTTAAAGCACACTAGTAATATTTTGATACAGGCAGCTTAATTTTGAATCATGGTAAGATGACAAGAACGACACCTCACCATCTTCAAACTTCCACATCACACCGGCAGGAGGACATTCGACCCTGATGTATTTAACATACACTAGACTCGCTTACACAACGGATCTTTGGTGGAAGCTGATCATGAACCTGAAACCCTCCGAAACCGAAACATTACCACCAGGCCACCGTGGAATTTATCGGCACAAAAATTCTTTATTAGGAATTTAAATAAAAATATATACATGAAATAAAGAATGTAACACTTGATCTATGAAATACAAATTTTCAATGGTCTAAATATATTCTTTTTTAAACATCACCATTACAACTGGTACCTTATATGATGTAAGAAAGAATCAGAAAAAGAATAAAAAAACTTTTGGAGTATTTACAGTGGTAGTCAAAAGTATCCGTTCATTGAATTTTGAAGAAATTAGAGTTGTATAATACTTTATCTATCACACTACGGCAAAAATACAAATACCACGGCTTGTATTTTTTATTTTGAACCATTTGATACAAATACGTTGAATTTGCTCTCATCCGAGAATATAACTCCGTTCCAAAAGTCAGCATTTTTATTAACGTGTTGTTTAGCGAATAACAAGCGCTTTTTTTCTGTTCAATTCCAACACACAATTTTTTTTTCTAGATCCTCGACTATGAAACCCTGCTTCATTAAAAGTGCGGCTTAAAATACTTTCTGAAATTGAAATGCCTTGGTTGAGCAGCTCTGCTTTAATTGCTGGAGCACTCAATTTCGATTTTTTTAAAAATAAGTCTTAGAAATAAGCGTCTGTGCTGAGCAGTGAGTGCTTCGGGGCATATTTTCAACAGTATTCCGTTGTAAATATCGGTCTATAACACCCTGCAGTGTAGAACATTATCTTCCAATCACCTGCGATATCTTTCGTAGAGAGTTACAGTTGTTATGGAGTCTTCATTATAAGTTTTCTTACAAAAAGTGTAGTTTCTTTTCCCTTTCGAGCTATCTCAACTTGAAGCTGTACGATTAGCAACGACTAATGTGAGCTTGAATCAGTAAGCATTAAAATAAAACTAGTCTTAAGAAACTGAAACTAAAAGAAAGAAGAAAACCACTACATTTTATTCCCGCAGACACGCAAATTTTCTCAATTTTATTGGTTTACAACACGAAATGTTAATATACGAAAACTTTTAAAGGCCGAGATTTGTGGTGAATTTCAAATTGCTCCTCTAATAAACAATTCATTATGCTCATATTTTAAGATATTTCTCTCAATAATACAAATAATTTTCACAACTATTTGAATGACATTGATCCGTTTTGAACAGCTCTATTTGTTGCTATGAAATTTAAATTTTTGTACTACATTTTGAGGTGAGCAATTTACGTACGAATACTTTTGAATGCCTCTGTAAGTGCTTAAAAAAACTCCTTTTTTGAAAGAGTGAAAAAGTTATTTATTTAATTCTACAAAAATTCATTCTATTCCTTATCCATTTAGCAGTGTTGTTTGATAATATTTGGATTTACATCCTGTAAAAATGTGTCATGAATTTTATTCAGAAGAAGGAAAGAAGATTTCAAAATAATTT
Organism: Argiope trifasciata; assembly: GCA_026543055.1. Classification (NCBI taxonomy): domain Eukaryota; kingdom Metazoa; phylum Arthropoda; class Arachnida; order Araneae; family Araneidae; genus Argiope; species Argiope trifasciata. Next base: position 338,668 of record JAPMOQ010026769.1, on the reverse strand, counting down.
TAGGGTGATTAATTATCCATTTACAAATAAACAGAGAACAAACATACATTTAACTTAACCACTTGCAACTAAACATTTAGTTTTAAGTCTGCGTCAAAGTGTTAATTGATATCATTGCTTTTAGAAACAATGGTTCAAAAAGAAATAATTGAAATTATACATCAGATAATTATAGACTCCGTAACCTTTTTATATGCGAAACTTTTTTTAATAAGGTTCAAAATTTGTTTTTTGTTGTTAAAAAAATCTCATGCAACGGTATATAAAGCATTGAAGAAACCAAATTATTTCTAGATAATCGAAATTCATGCCAGCTTTCGCCATAAATTATTTTCCATAAAATATATCAATGAGGAAGTATATTAGAATACAGAAATGCAATACTGAGTTATCTTAAGACGATTTATTATGCAAATATGATGTCACAAACAACTTTCAGCTTTTCCACCTTAATTAAAGATATAATTCTAAATTTAAAATTAGAAATTAAAAAACAATAAGTAGCTAATTGCATATTTTACAGGACAATAAAATATCTAACTGAGGTCAGATTTATCAAGAACCGTGTTTTTTAGGTCAATAATATTTCTTTTCGTTTCTCGGATTAACTTTGATAGTTTTTAATAATTTTTCTTCGTATAACATATACATATTATGTATAACATTGAATTATATTAAGCATTTCTCATAAAATTAAAAAAAAATAATATTAATACCAAATAATATAATATTACCCATCATTTCATGTTCCTCGGATCTGAGTCATAAATTACAATAATTACCTTAAAAGGTGACATGCACCAACTTATTTTGTAACCAGGCCAAAAATGTTGGAATTGCTATATTTTAAAACGGGAGAATATTACTAAGCGCTTATCATTTTTTCGTTTCATATTTTGAGAATTCTCAAATGCACGATTATTCTTTTTGTTGAATCTAGATGCACAAGTTCTTACTTTTTGCGAGACATAATGGAGAATTAATGGCCTTAAGTCAATTTTTAAAGAGATAATTGCATCGTAATAATTGAAAACACACACATTGTTAGCACCTTTATTGTGTGTTTTCAACTTGATTCCTTTGTTTAAAAATCACTTAGGACCACAGAACACTATAACAATCAAATTCCAGTTTTCAAAAAAAAGTGGAGAAATTCTCTACACTACGAAATTCTCTCGTAAGGATTTGAATCTTATATGAGATCTTTGCCAAGACAACGACGATTAAGGGAATTTGTTTGGCTCTTGATCGAACCTCAAACAGCCTAGATGAGCCATTCTAGCGAACAAAGCACGCGTTTTGGAGATTGAATGAATCTCGTTGAACGGCAGGGAGTGGAAATTTCGTGAGGATATTGAACAGATGTAGCTAGTCCTTAAATTTAACTGGCAATTTGAGCGCTCCAGTATTGATAGACTTAAAAAAGCTGTGAGCAGAGAATAATTTGATACCAAAGGACTTGTGTTGGTTATAGAGACTTCTATCTAATGACTTACAGCAGCTTTTGAGTTCCTTTTCAGTTATTTGCAAAATATATTTTATTGAAGGGCAGAAAATTATAAACTTTCATTAAACAAAAGATACTTATATTTTTTTAAGTATGAAAATTTAAAATTGAACATTTTTCTTATAAGTTCACAATTATCTCAAAAGAATTTTAATAGGAATAATAAAATGAAATGTAGAATAAATTAAATAAGAAAACTGTATTTCAAGGTAGAGAATAAAACCGATTATATTGAGAAAAATAAACATGAAATTATCAGTAATTTTCAGAAAATAATAATTTTTTTTCTTATATTTAACTTTTGAATAAAAGTGTAGAATAGAGTGCCATAACAGAGAACACTGCACCAAGGATGCCAAGTCGCCAATACAGATGGCGGAAAAAATAAACACTTCTATGAATCAGTTATTTTTTCCACTTTATGCATTAAAATTATGATCTGAACTCATAAGTATTAGAATTTTGATTTTAATTTGAGATTTATTTAATCTGTTACTTAGATTTTTATTTAAAAAATTTACCACTTGGGATCACTATCGCTTCTGATCTTAATTTTGCAGAAGTTTTTCAAACCGGCTGCACCGGTGTTTTATGTATAGAGCAAATTTTAGAGCACACGATGCCTGTCGGCCTCTGAAGAAGGCAAAAGGCAGAATTTTTTTTACTTAAAAAAACATCCTAGCGCTTCGCTACCGAAGGGAACGGGAATTTGGTAGCTTCGCTAGCACATTGAACATAAGGACAGTGTGGGATAACAGGAGCAGTACTTACAAACAAATATTATTTCCTGACTTCAACTCTTAAATATATATATATATATATATTCCACTCACCCATCATCCATGCTGCGGATTTACCCGATACATTTACCTGACATCCGTTCTTGCACAATTGCCTACATTACAAATTATGATTGGAACGAAAGTTACAGCAGCAAAAGAATTACGAGAACTTCGAAGAATTCCATTGCAACTATCTTTTAATGTGAGAACGCAGACAATTTCGTAAATTACGATTTCAGACGATTTTTCAAAGTGCATACTAACAAATGAAAACAAATATTTCCTATTCGTATTTACATTACAAAAATAGAATTGTATTCCTTATTGATTGTAAAAAAAAATTCAATTATAAAATAGAACAAAATTAAAATTCTTAATCGATATTTTTTATTTAACATTTTTTATAAAATAGTTGTAAGGCGTGAACAACTTAACTGTCGTAAGAAATAGTAAACAAAGCAGAATTAGGGTTGCCGGAAGAAAGTTCCGTTGGGTTGCCGTATTGGCGAGAAACTCGGGGGCACACTATGCTACACTTCACCCAACATTTGTTATCACAAAATTAAAGATATTTAAAATTGCCGTAAAGATTTTAAAAAAATACAAATAAAGATGACGATTGAAAATTTTCTTGTAATTTTTATCCGAATATGCAGTTAAGCCTAATCATGGATTAAGTTGTGGGAGTCTACTTACTTTTAGCAAGCTGTTTAAAATAGTAACAAAAAGGCTCTTAGAAGAATGAATACTTTAATTCCGTCGTAGAATGATCTTATCTGATTTTAAAACTAGATGTTTTACATTTACGAATATATATTCATAATGCAATTATTATAAAAAAAAACAATATTCTGAAATCATTAATTTAAAGTAAGTTTATGTGAAAGAAAGAATCAAATAATGTTTTTTTTTGTTATATTTCTTGAAAACTATGATTTACTTCATTACGAAATTCCTTTGAACCCATTTCCCTCTTTTTCTAGGGTTTATTTGCTTATTTGTTATCCAGGGTTAAAGAGAAAGCGATATCTCTTTGTTTGTTTAAAAAAAATCTTGCGAAATTTTATTGCAGATTCTACATTTCAATGTTGAAAAGCTAAAGATTATTAGAATATTTATGATATAATTATCTTTTTATGTGTTTGTTGTATTCCGTATCATGTTTTGTCTAAAAGCACCATAAAATCAATAATAAAAAGCACCATTCAAGAATGAAACAAAAACTTATTTGTCGAGACTCGCATTCTAACTAAATAAGTTTACTATGTCACAAACCACATTGCTATTCAACTCGTTTCCCAAATATAAATTAGAATCTCTTGATACGACGAAAAAAATATTTTCCCAATATTTCTGAATTTTTTGTGTGAACCCAAGTACATTTAAAGAATGATAAATTTCTAGAAAGAAACTTTTCTAATGTAAGGATGAATTTTTGTCTCGGGCTTACTGGACCATGAGAAATAAAACATTAATGTTTACAGCAGTAATATATACTTTATATTGTTCCACTTATATTTACTGTATACTATTTATTATCCTTTATTTTTTCTGCATACTATTTATTATCTGCTTATTTTTATTTTATAATATTTTAATGCTGATATACTATTTACTATTCGCTTACTTTTATTGTACGGTGTTTGACTGTTAATATACTTTAGAATCTCTTGAAACGAAGAAAAAAAAAATACTTTTTTACCAATATCACCGAGGTTTTTTGTGCACAGAAATGCATTTGAAGAATGATAAATTTCAAGAAAGAAACATTTTTAATGTGAGGATAGATTCTTACCTGAGATTTACCTAACCATGAGAAATAAAACAATAATGTATACAGGATAAATATATATTACATTGTTTCTCTTATTTTTACTACAAATGAAAATACTGAAAAATGTCGACGTTTAAGCTTAAATAATACCAAAAAGAACATTTACTTAGATAAATTAATGAAAAACAAAATTAGGATTTGAATAATCTTTTTAAATGCCTTTATAAAATCAGAGAGAGGAAATATATTACAACTTGAAATTTATGAAATAAAGACTTTAATAAGGTGATAAAAATACAACATATTTTAATGAATAAAAATAAATCAACTGCTTATCTGTTAGCAATGAGAGATACTTTCTTACAATATTTAGATGATTATTTGGCCAAAAAAGGAAACATTTTTTTTGCCATGTTCTATTTTGTGTGTGGAAGATTTGAATTATTATGTCATCTTTTCTTTGTCTAGATCATGAAATGATAATTGTTTAATGACGAAAATAGCCGGAAAACTTTACAGCCTCCTCCTCCATTGAAAATATATGTTTTCTAAAGGAGATTGCAATTGCAGTAGCTGGCGAATCGAATGTTATGTCAATTATCTCATTTGGATTTACGGATGTATTCAGCTGACCATAAAAGCCATACCAAAGAGATATGATTTCAAACCTAATTCTTATTTAATATATCAAAATAAATTCTAATTCATACAAAATAATTTATAATTATATAGTTTGTATTATTCTTATACCTAATTACTCTATAATTAAGTTGTGATCGAAACAGCAGTTTCAATGAAATTGCAACAATTTAACAGAGACTCGTATAAATGTAAGAATTTTATTGGTGTTTTTACTTCTACGGGAAAATCTAAAATTCGTATTAGAGTTGAGTTTGAAAGAGTTGAAGTTGTAATTTGAATCATAATATAACATCAGAGCATTCTATAATTTATAATGTATGTTGAAATAGAAAGTCAAAACTTTAAGTTGCATTAAAATATCCAAGGACATTTAATAGCCTGAAATCTTAATACATATCTTGTTATACATATATTCGATCCGTAATTTCACCCAAAGGAGGAAGAAAAAAATCCCGTGATGTTATACCAGTTCAATACGAATTTAATGGGGCCATACGTATTAAAAGCTTGGTTAAAAACTAACGAATAATAGTTTCATTGTAACAAGATGCATTAACGTGTTGCAAAACCCTTGATTATTTTTGCCTCAATTTCGACAGTTGTTGACGAATTGTGTATGTAACAGCAACATACAAAATATTGAAATAAAAATCGTGATCAATTATTTAACCAGATATCAGGATTTTATAATGCCGAAATCCCATGATATTCCTTGTATATATTACCTAATTTTGAGTGATTTTAGCTTGCATCTGTCGGGGTTTCTTCAATTTCAATCCCCATGAATAGTTTTGCATTAAAACAATGTAGTCCAGCTGTAAAATTCGTTTAAAAAGAACCGTCTATAGAAATATCTGTTGGTTCCGTTTTAGTGCATTACACCGAATAGATCATATCTTGGAATAGATCGAGAAGCGACATATCGTAATCCTTAATGACATTTTAAAAATTGCTTGACAGATACAAAATGTGGAAACTTATTCATTGATGCATTTTTTTTTTGTCAAACAGCTATCACTGAAAACCAATTCTTTGATCTTTTCGAAACCTGATCTATGTTGATAGTTTAACAGATTTCGAATAATCTAAGAGGGATCCTCTGCTGTCTTTCTCAATCAATAATTGCTCTTTGTAATAAATAATAATTTTAAAAGTTTGTTTGCAACAGTTGAAATACTTGCTTAATAAATATTCCATTTTAGGAAAAAGATAATGCTTGATGATTGTTCAGTATTTTTTGCATTTTTGAAAATCAACAAAATGGTAATTCTTATCTCATTAATTTTTTGTGTGTGTGTGCGTGTAACTAAAGTTAACTAAATCCTGAATGCATCTGTATATTTACCGTTGAACGTAAGAATGCTTGACAAAGAATTTTAAGACAATATTTTTAAAAAGTACTTCATATAATGCCCCCAGGATGTTTTTAAAGACAGTAGTTTAACGAATAAAATATATTAATTAATGAAATGGATGATATGTTTGAATAATAATTATTCCTAGAAAATTTTCTGTTTATATATACTATAGCACTACACACAGCCTGGTAGAAATCTTAATTCTTTTACAACTACCACATATGAATATGGTAGTATGCTCTCAATTCCCTTGTTTGAGTTCCGATTCGAATTTTCAAAGCACTTATTAAGTGAGAAAGTTTAATACGAATCGCAATATAATTCAAATGTTGACATTTAAATACAATCAATAGGTTTTATTTTTTAAATGCTAATTGAGCATGTGATCCAAGGGCACACCTGAATCATTATCTGCTACTTGTATATCATACTCAAAAAACTCAGATCCATTAAAAAAAAATATTTTGTAATTTCGAGATAAAGCGAAAGTAAAAATAAATGGAATTTAATAATTTATATATTTTTATTAAGCATCATTGAATTTTATACAATTACATGCATAGTTTAATGTCTTGTTTTTCGATCTCCATATTCAAGAAAGAAAATGTCTGCAAAATGAATATTATGTAAATGGCATTTCGCATACAATCAATTTTGATTCAGACTTTTTTTACAATTTTTATATATGTATAAAAGGCAAATCAACAAGTAGATTCAGATATGAAACCCTTATTATTAGTGAACAGTTATAGATTAGATACATATTCCATGTGTTATGTGAGCTGAGATCGGAAATTCCAATTCTTGCCTTCCTTTCTGAAGTTGTACTATTTCGTTTTACGAGAAAATAGTGATGTCCTAAGGAAATTTGTTTTGTTCGCAACTGTACTCAGATAGTGAATCGATTGTAGCAACACAATATGTATTTCGTTGAAGGTCAAAGAAAATGGTATTACGTCATAAACAAATGTGAGATCTGTATAAAATATTTTTATCTAATACTAATCCTAATTATACATATAAAAGGAAAATGATATTATTATGATTTTATTATAAATCATAATAAAAATTGAAATGATTTTATTATAAAAGGGAAATGATTTTATTATTAAGGGAAAATATATTATTTAATATCTTACATTAATTCCGCATATAGGATAACTATTAGTTGATTAGATATACTCTCACAACGTATATTTAGAAGTTGACTTATTTTCGAACATATCCGAACTATTTTCGAATGAAACAAAAAGAAACTTATAAGCAAAGGAATCCGAGAAAGTGATATTTTTCAACCAATTACATACCAAAATTCTATGCATCTTATTCTTCACAGTATGTAGTGTCGAATTATGACAGAAATGAGTTCGAAATTTGTACATCAGTTACTTTCATCAGTAAACAAAATTAGCTTATGTTGAATAAATAAATTAATTTTTCATTTTTAATTTATCTAAGGATATTTAGGCGTTTGTATCTCTTTCTATTGTATTACATTATAAATAAATATTTCAAATCTGTTTTTTCATTTCTATTAATAATTTATGTAAAAAAGGGCATGTTAAATCCAAACTGCAATTATATATTAAAATTTCGAAATGGTATTAATCTGTACTTTTTTTAATAATATGTATAATAGAATACATATTATTGGCTCTTCACATTACTTACAGATTAAATTTTTTGGAATTTTATGTACAGTTTCTGTGGCTTTCTAGAACGAAAATAAAATTGAAGAATAAGAACCTGATTTGTGACTAATTATGCTTACTACTTGCAATTCAGAAACAGATTTTGTCTTAAATTGGGATGACCTTTACTTTAAAATATGTTTTATAACCAGGCAAATCAATTAACGTTTTAAAATTTTAAACAGAGGTCATGTTTTTCCTAAGCAGATGCTTATGGAGCAACATTTGTCTATCATTTTTTTGTATTCGTTTTATTTTGGGAATAGTTCTTTTTTTTTTTTCGTTTAATTATGTTGTAGACTACAGTTTTACTAAAAAAAACTTTTTCATTTCAAAATGTCGGCTTGATGTAATTTGGATAATTATTTTTCCAATAAAAAAGTCATATCCAAAAATTACCATGGACGCCCATTTAAAGCAAAAAATATATGCTTTTTTATTTAAAAAGTCAACAACAGATTTAGAATACAGATGCAGTCTTTTACTTCGTAAATCTAATGTGAAATGAAATAGTTTTTGAAAGAAAACTCCGCATTAGCTTATTAATATTAGATTCATATTCAGTTAACGACATCTGGATACGACATTTTTCTTCTAAGGTTTAAAGTAATTATTGAAATAAAGTGGTTCCCAATTATAAATGTTGTACAGAGCGCATTTTAAAAGAAGTAAAGTATTTTCTTTCCTCTATGCAGTGTACTTGACAGTAAAAACAAATTCTTATTGAATATTTTCTTCCATAAAACACTTTTAAGTACCAAAAAAAATTTTCCTCCAGCAATTTTAAATTAATGCTTTCCAAATCATCATAAAAAAATATTAGTAACAAATGAAGTGAGAAAAAGAAAACGGAAAAAAAAGTTGAATTAATGAAAGAAATTTATCTCGAAATTAGTATAAATTAGACCCATGAGAACCAAATGAATGTAAAGAAATATTTTCTTTTCTTTAGAACAAACATGTAGGGCATTTTAATAATTTTGCATTTTTAGCAAACAAACGTTATCGAAGGACAATTGAAAGCAACCAAGGAATGCAATAATTTAATTCAACAATAAAAATAAAAACTAAACAATAAATTAAATGTCATAATTTGATTCAACAATAAATAGAAATATTAAACAATAACCAAAGTGAATAATTTAACAATAAAAATACAGATTTCTCAATAAGCATCTGATTATTAAAAATAAATTAAAAAATATTGATTCAAGTTTTATTTAATTTTCGAAACATTTACTTGAAATAATTTTACAAGTAATCAAATTGATAGAATGAATAATATATTTTTTTATAAAGTATATAAATATTTAAAAATTATTTTGCATAGTTCTAATTCTAGAGTCCTTCAAAAAATATGGGTACATTTAATAAGTCGGTAGAATCATTTTTATTGTGTTATAAAATTATGTGATTCATATTATTAAGAAATTCTTCTTCCAAAAATTTGAATATATTCACATTTGTATCTCAATGCATTAAAATATTCTCACGAAATCCTAATACTGCTTACTAGCACAATTGATTTTATGATAAGGATAATTCTTTTTTTTAATATCATTCTAATGTATGCAAAATAGATGCCGGGACAAGACAATGATTCTCGGTCTTGGCAATGAATTTCGTGACATTAGTGACAAAAAAAAAAGAAGAGTGCTAGAATTTCTCCTATATCACGATTAGGAGCAAAGATACGATATTTCCACAGAATTTTTTTTTCTCTGTTAGGGAAACGATGAAATTCCGCAAGACAATTTTGCAAAGAGTGAATCGAGACATGTATGAGAGTTGGTTTCTCTATGAGCTATTTGTGTTGTTGCGATTGTTTATTAATAATATGTTGCTTTTACGTTGCTTTATTACGGCAGATACTATTTTCCTATATTATTTTGCCTGTCTCAAGGGATTCTTCCATATAGGATATTTGAATTATATTGTTATTGGAAGTTGGATTCAATTATTAGCCAAACAAAGAAAATAAAATTGTATATTTTATTTTCATTCAAGATAAATAAATATGTGCAAATTATAAAATTTTCATAAATATGGTTATTTTTATAGAATTTCATAAAATAATACAGAGTATATGAAAGAATTTCTTCACGTGAAGGTATAGAATTCTAATCCTGAAACAAAATCTGGCTTTAAAGAGTAAAAGGGATATTCAAATATAATCATCAAACAGTACTTGCATTCTTATGTAATTCATTTGTATGAATTACATACCAAATATAATATAATACACACGAACACACAAATTCGCAAACTCCTGATAAGATACAGAATCAAGATAGGAAAAATATTTTGAATTTTTTCTAAATTTAACGGTGCTGTTTTTTTTTTTTTTTAAATAATTGTTATTACAGTGCCGTTTTTTCCCTCGTGATAGAAAGTAAAAAATTACTGTCTATTACATGTTGATTACATTATGGTAATAAATACTACAGTCCTATAAGCAGAATAGTATACAAATTCAAAGAAATCACATTAATTAAAAAAAATTGCATTTATGAATACACTGATATTTATTAAAGTAACAGTATTTAGAATATTATTTATGTTAAATGCATTTTAATACAATCAGTTATAATCGATTTACGGTCCCACAAAAGACATCTTGTAATTGAGAAGGAGAAGTTTACGGCTTCATGACTGGTTTTCGACATCTTGGGTTGTACACATAAAAGTAAGGGTCTGACTCTTCCCATCGATGACGAGGGGTACTTCTTTAGATAAGGGCTGTACCGTGGCCAATGATGGCCTTAGGACTCAACCACAGTTCTCGCCATTGTCGCTGTTGCAGCCTTCTAATCATTGAAATTTTTCCGTGTACTTTCCGCCTGGCTAGAGTAGCCAGTGTGTAGCCAATGGAAGTAAATTATTTCTAAGATTGTATTTTATTTAAAAACTTCTTATTCTCCTTTAATACTTAAATTTTAAGTTCATTGTTATCAATAAAAGCAATAAATTAAATATACTTCTTTGAGTTATGAAAGCCACCTAAGGTAAGTTCTGAGTATGCATTTCTAACTAGGCTTTATTATAGTGAATAAGTGCTCATGGTGGGAAATTGTTTTAGAATTTAATTTTCCAAATACTGGGGTGGCAAGTTATTCCTCACATAATAATTTTGAATTATGTTAGCTCGCTTTCAACTTAATCGTCATATTGATTATTTTGTAAAGTCTAAATATCGCTGCTTCAAACATGCCTTTAGATGTATTGAACATAGATAATTTATTACAATAGAGTATAGTAATAAAAAAACCCACAAAATTACTAGAGACTAATTGACTTATTGGAATGTTGGCACTTTCTTTTTTTCAGCTATCTATATAAATAAAATTAATGTTGTCTGTATGTGTTTTATGTGCTGCCATATCGCTCTTCCGATTGCGATGAAATTTCGAATACTTATTACTTGTACTTACTTGTTTTTGTCGATGATGGAAAAATAATTCGAAATCTAAAATCTTGAATAATAAAGTTAAAAAAAATCGAAATAATATTATTAACGCTTCTACTTTATATATCACTTAATATCAATGAATCTATTCATTTCCAATATGAAAATAATTATTCTTTCTATCAATCCTAATTAAACCAAGACAGTTATTTTAAATTTAAAAAGATATTCCCAAATTTATTTTTTCTGCGGCAGCAACGTTTCGGGTGCCAGCTAGTAACATATAAAATGCGTTCTAAGTAGTTAAAAGTATTATTAGTAAGAAGAAATTACTTAGCTTAATTTGTATCTACATTTAAAATGTCGATCTAGCTTAAATTCAATATTAATAAAAAAATATTCGAAGTTCTTTTGTTATACTTGGGAAGGGATGTGTACACCTTTGATAGTCTTTTTAACTTATTCAATAACGTTTTTATTAAAAATAACAGAAAGCAATTTCCTATAGTTAAAACAATGTTGAACTGATAATAATCTATAAAATGAGAAGTCTCAATTTATGACAAATATTTATAATAATGATACTTAATAGTACCTTACGCTAAATGAGTGTTTATATAATTGAATTTCACTGATTAGAAACAAAACTTTCTAGAAATAATTATAATACAGCAGCAGTCGTGGAGTAATTCGTGTCATGCAAATGAACTTGCAGTAAATGACACACAGCTGTTTTAATACACAGAAAAGGAGATTATGATAAAGCGTACTACAAAGCTTATCAAAATCAGGTAATTTAGACTTTGATTATTCAATTGTTCTCTCTTACATTAAATGCTCTCGAATCAAACATCATTTGTTACGTTTCTGAGAGGATATTTACAAAAGCCTAGCAATTTAATTCTAACAGGACATATTTAATTATATGCTCTTAGGTATCACGGATTATATGTAATATCGTATGAATATTTGGTCAATGGTCAATGGTTATGCAGATTAGGGCATTTTAGATGTTTACAATCATCATAATTTCATTAATTCTCTGCTTGAGCTTTTACCACGCTTTATGTATTAGAATAATTCAATTTAATATCTATTAGATTTACGAATTAGGCTGATTTATTTAATTTAGAGACATTGAATATGAAATAAGAAACATTTTTTTATAAGAAAGAAACTTCCTTGTTAAAATTTTTATAAAACTTCTCACTACCTTTTTTTAAAAATAAAATTTTAATTTTATAAAGTGACTTAACTAGGTTGTGATTTTAGTTTAATGCAGTGATAATATTTTTCAAAATTGCCCTTTTGAAATCAAAAATATGCAAGCTTATTATACACAAGTATAATTTTCAAATAGGAAATAAATAGGTATATCTAAGAGTATATGTGTATGTGCGATAAATGTTCCGAAAATGATGGATTTAATAAATTATAGAAAATATGTTTTTATTTATTTTAATGTATTAAAAATATTAAATTTGAAATTTCATTATGAGACATTAAGGCATATTTTGAGACATATGTATACATATTTGTCCATAACATCATTCGAAATAAAAGAAAATTTAACCCTTTGCACTCTGATGTCTCCTCCAAAGTACCATTAAAGGCAGTGTATCATTTTGTCGTTTTATTCAAGTATTTTCATAAATTTTGACTAGTAAAAATATGTAGATTAATTTTCCGGGAAAATTCAACTTAAAAACTTTATATATGCTAATTTTTGGAACTATAAACAAGTTCACTTATTCGGCAAATACTTATACATCGAATTGCTTTTAGGAGCTCCAAGGATTTAATAACAATCGTATCTTTTGCGTAGAGTATATGGAATGAATTGATTATGGTTATTCAATACATTCTGTAGGCCCTCAAAATCCATTCATTAATGGTTTTAAATATTAATATGATATATTAAGATAAAACTGATAGAATATTTTATTGCTCATTCATTAAATTTCTAGTAAAAGATTTTTTGAGTTATCTGTATAATGGGATCAGTTCAGCTAAAAACATACTTTAACTATATTAACGTCCACTTTAGACCATTCTTAGGACTATATTGGGATGACCTCGTTATTTTTAACCACTGTGAGATAACGAGGATGTCAGCTGAACTGCATCCACTTCTCCAAACTTGAGCATCACATTAACGGGAGGATGAGGAAGATCTTACCAACAATCAACATGAATTTCATCTGAAATCCTCATGTCATTATAAATTGTACTATGCATTCTTTTTAATATCTAGCTGCATTTTGTCCTATCTCCTGCGAAGCAACCTTATTTTAGAATTTTACACCATACAGAATAGATTATTGTTACTGTACGATTATAATTAATTGGAACAACTGTGCCAAAAAACATATCTTTTTTCTACATGACTGTATAAATATTGAATACTCAAATATCTTTTTTAAGAAATAAAAACATTTAAAAACTGATTTATTGTAAGCAATATATGATGATATATGGCTAAATCTAAATTTTAAACAAAATAATATAGCATACAATGAAATAAAAATCATAAACATGCGAAATCAAAACACATATAAATCAAATTACTTCTAGGTAAGAATTTATTCAATTTCCTCTTAAAAGCATGATGTGCTATAATCTTAATTCGGATTGTAAATTACCAAGAAGAAAAAATTTTGACTTTAAAACAGCCTTTCTATAGATGAAATTGATGTAGCAAAGAAAATCTTCAAATTGTTTAAAAACGGTTTCTGGAAAAATGTAATTTTACTATATATATATCTGTATGTGTAGTGTAAAGATAATAATACTAAATTTTTCAGAAAATTTCACTTTCAATTTTCTAGCTGACAGGAACGACTTTGAAACTGGAAACATTATGATATAGAAAAAATGGCCTTATTTAAAATTAAAGATTACGCAATACAATAGTTACATGATCATTCCACGCCATTTTGAACCAGAATTTCAAATGATTTTGAGATCGAAAAATATATTGAAATCATTTTTCTAATTTTTAAAGCATGCGTAATCTGATAGTGATGTTTTTTAAACTGTTTAATGAGTTAAATTATTTACGAAAAAACAATGACATAGAAATAATAATATTGTCAAGTGATAATTAGAAATTTGAGACAGAAGATTTCAGTTATTTTAACATTATTCATTTCTTATATAGCGCTTTCAAAAAACACAATCTATCGTTGGGGAAATAAGCAATCATATGATATAAAAATTAAATATCTCAACTATAATTGCATCCGAAATAATGTATAGAAATCTTTTCAACCGTTGAAAAGTACAGAAACTTAATGAACTTCAATATCCATGAATTCATTTTTCACTTTCTAGCAGTAATATCCCTATACCTTTTTTAATTACTTTTATCTCAGATATATTTATGAAGAGAATTTCAAATAGCTGCTCTTAGGAATAATCTGGAATGGAATCTAAAAGAATTAAATTTCGAAAAATAAAATACATCCACAATTAACTCAGTTCTCAGAAGTTAATTAACATTTAAAGTAATTTTATGATATAACGCTTGAATAACGATTAAATGAACGTTTTATTCCCCTTCAACGCATATCGATTTTAAATCCTATCTGAAACATGATATTGAAATTTTAAATAATTGAAAAATATTTGAAGTATTTGAAAGTTTAAAATTATATATATAAATCATTTAATTATAAAGAAAAGTAAAAATAATTATGTTCTGACTCTAAATTTGAAATAGTAGATTTCATTTTTTTATTAAAATATTGTAAAAATGTGAATATGCAATATATTAAAGCATTTATTTTAGTGCTTGCTAAGATTACAGCTTTATATAATGCTTAATATAATGTTAATAATATAGTTTGAGGAACAATTTTTATATAAAAGATTATTTTTTAAAAAACTCATTAGCTGAAAATTTAAAAATATTAGGAAACAATTTTATAAAAGAAATTGTGTCAAGTACAGCTTTTAAAAAGAATAAACTTTAAATTAAAAATAGTTAGTTTAGCTATCACGTCTTTTCTTTCTTTTATATACATATAAAATTTATTTTGAAAAAAATGACATATTTCTGCTCTTAGTCTGTCCGAAGTTTATTAAATAAAATGGAAATAATAGTGATAAAGTAGTCACTATTATACACTTTATAATTTCATTGTAATAATATTATATTATTTTCAATTTTATGCTAAAATACAATTTTTAATAATTTAAATCAATAGTCTAAAACTGTAATACTCAATATGCTTCCAAACTTTTGCATGTTCCACATTTCATAAATTAGTTATTATATAATACGCTTCTACGTTTAGATATAAAATTAAAAAAACGACAATTGAAGATTAAAAATATAATTAGGCGATAATTAGTATATAAAAAATGAAAATTGTGATCAAAGTAGGTTTATAAATGTAACCCATTTTTTTGTATAAAACAGGGCTTCGGAAATTCCATTTCACAATAAATTAATTACTGGATTTTGTGGAAAAAAATTGCTTTAAATAGTGAATATTTCATAAATTTCTAGAAACTGAAAAAGTATAGTAAAAAAATATATAAATTTATAAAAATGCTGGTGCAATTTTATTTTTGATCATAAGCAATTTTATTGCAAGTTAAGACATAACGTGAAATAATTTTAAACATTATTATTATTTTTTTTTATTTTGCAGTAACATAATAAGATTTGAATAAACATACCAATGAATTTTCAATAAATATATGTTTTATATATGCATATACTACTCTGCAAAATACTATATAATTTATGTTAAAAAAATTCAAAACAGATATACTGCCAGTTTAAGCATGAAAATAAAAGCATCTTTAAGAAGTTGAAACTGGGTCACTATTTACTGTCGTTGCTCACATCTTTTCCATTTCCGGTCCTCTTTCTACCATTTTCCTTTCGCTTCACAAGTACATTTCTTTATTTAAATATATTCTATGAAATTCTTGAATTTATATTTAGTGATGTTTGTTTGCATAGGAAAAATATATAAATTGCGATTAATTAAAAATGATATCTATGTGGTTTCTACTGAGAGCATACGTAAAAGTGAGTAAAAGAATGCTTACAGATTTCCTTACGAATATCTGTCATAAGAAGAAACTAATTTAAAATTGATGAAAAATGTAGATACTAAACCTTCCTGTAAAAATACAAAAACTTGTTTACCTCAAAAATTATTTGGCATCCTTCACCCAATCATTGTTGATGATTGTTCATCATTGTTGATTCTATTAGATGAATTATTTATTTATTTGGATTCATTGTTTATTCTGTTGGTAGTATTATTTATCCATTTGGATTTATTGTTTTTTTCTAATAGATTATTATAAAGATAAATTAAAAGAATGGTAGAATGAAGGATTTCATTAACTTGAAAAGGATATGGAACGTTGATATTTGCAATGTTAATATACATCAGTATGACATAGAAACATGTTGGGCATTGAAACAAAACAACATTCTTCAACATTTAGCAAAAATTTAAACAAAGTTTTGTAGAAAAGGAAAAAAAAAGGTAACATAAAGATAAGTTATTTTTTTACTTAAAGTATTTTGTTATTTAAATCCTGACAGATTTGCAGCATAAACATAAGATGTATATTTGTGTTATGATACAGAAATATCAAAATATGATGAAAAAAACTACTATTTTTCCAAAATTTGGTATCTTTTTGTAAAAGAAAATATTAAATGTGAGAAAGAAAATAAATTAGCTTCGGCTTTGAAAATAATATAATATCCTTCATCAAATCTAAAATAATCGTCAAAAAACTTTATTTGTAGATCTTTGTTATGCACTTATAAATAAATTTTGAATTTATTTTTCTTATTTGCACTTATAAATAAATTTTGAATTTATTTTTCTTATTTGCACTTATAAATAAATTTTGAATTTATTTTTCTTATTTGCACTTATAAATAAATTTTGATTTAAAATAGTGCTGGACAGAGAAAAAAATTGGTGTATAGACAAAAGATTAAGAATTGATTGTTTGATTGAAGCTGACAGAAAGGCATTTGCACTGCACTCTAAAGGAGTTTTTTAAAGTGATCTCTTCCTTATCATAAGTGCATACAATCGCATTTCAGAAATAAAACGATATTTCAGATGCCAAAAAGATTTTTGCGGAATCTTTTTTCTACTTAAAAGAGATAGATACTTCCTTTTTTTTATCATCCTACTTGCATCTCTTCTTTGTCCACAGTCTGAAACAAAGAAAAAAAAGCGAGTGAATGAATGAAATATCTCCCATCTTCCTTGTTTTCCTTTTTCGGAAGCACTCTACGGTAAATCACTGCATTGCATTATTGTGCACTTCTTCTGATGGATTGATGATAAAGAAAAGAAAGAGATGGTTGCTTCCCAAAGAAAAAAATAGAGAGCTGGGGGGGGGGGCTCTATCCCTGTGCTGATCACTTGCAGAGCATCCAATCAGGACCCAGTACCCAATGATAAGTGAGATATAATGCTGAATTTAATATGCGAATTGCTGCCGGAAATCTAAATAAGGAAACCTTAAAGTGCGTTGTTGGGAAAATGAGACAGGGAGTAAGAGGAGAACGTGAGTCTGGATTTTATCCAATAAAATTCAAAAACCATTTCCTTGTATGGTTTTCCTTTTAATGTTATTACAGATATTTAATATTCCGTGAAATTACGATAGCCTACTAGTGGGATTTGGCCTCTTGAGGAATGGGATGCAAAATAAATGTGTCATTCACCAGTAAACAAATAAAATAGAATTAATAAACAATTGAGACAGAAAACATCCTTTGCTCTAATAAAAAAAAAATAAACCGCAAGAAAATTATGCCATTATAAAATAAATCTCAGATATAGTCCTTAGTTCTTTTTTCTGTAATAAGCATACAAATGATGATATATTAGGTTCGGGAAAAAGAAATCCATTATTTTTACGTGAACTTCAAAACTTTATTTAACTGGTTTTGGATTGTCCAATTTAAATCAAATATGCATCGTTTTTTTTTGACAATTTGTTACTATTTTAAAGGTAGCTTCATAATGTCTCTCTCATAGATGGCTTGGTCCCTATTGACCAAAAATCATAATGGATCGAATTTCCATCTTGGCCAAGCGGAATGAATTAGACCCATTTATTAAACAGATGGTGATTGAAAATGAAAAATGGGTCACGTACGACAACATAGTGTGAAAACAATTGTAGTCAAAGTGCGGAGAAATAACTAAAACGGTTCAGTTCAGTTCAGTTATATTAACGTCCCGTTTTAAAGCAACGCGAGGGCTATTTTGGGACGGACCTCGTAATTTCGAACCACGGTCAGATGACGAGGACGACAACTGAAGTGGCATCCCCCTCTCCACACCACACCACACCAGGGGAGGACTTTGGCCTGACAGTTTTAACGTGCAAGAGAAAGGTATCGTGATTATGAGTTGCTTTCGTATACCCAAACACTAAATATGAATCTCTACTATCAACAACTGGATCGTTTGAAGTTAGCGATTGAATAGAAAAGGTCAGAATCGGCCAAGACAAGAGGTATTCTGTTATCTCAGGAGAACGCTAGATCACACACGTCTACAGTGACTCGCCAGAAACTCCGAGACTTGGTTGAGAAGTTTTGATGCATCAACCATACATTCCGGACCTGGCACCAAGCGATTACCATCTTTATACGCATTGCAAAACTTTCTTAGTGATAAGAAATTGACATCAAGAGAAGATTGTGAAAGTGGTTTCGAAGAGTTTTTGTCAATAGGGACTAGGACTTCGATGAGAGAGACATTATGAAGCTACATTCAAAAAGGCAACAAATTGTAGAACAAAACGGTGCATATTTGACCTAAATCGGGCAATCCAAAACATGTTAAATAAAGTCTTGAAGTTCACGTAAAATTAATGCATTTCTTTTTCCCCAATCTAATATTACCGTAGGACTAGTTCAATTTTTAAATATCATCACCTTTTTTTACCTTATATCTATTAGCCAGCTGACTACAAAGAAAGTTTTTATTTTCATTGAAATAATGTTTATGAAATTTTAAATTGATTGAATTAATTCACATTTAACATTATTACAATATATTTTCTAATAATTCTCTAACTGCATCTTTTTTTAAATCATTATTTAAATATTTTTTTCGCAATTAAGTTCAAATCTTTTTCAAACAAAAGAAAAATTATATATGTTGCACAACAATAATATAATATAATATAAATCTTAAACCTTAAAAATGAATAGTGAAACATTCGAAATTAAATAGAATATGGACTGGATTGCCGCGGATCGAGGGATAAACTACTGGAGAGTTAACTGATGTAATTTTGACCACCCATTTCAATCTACCCAATAATTTTGAATGACTGAACACCTCGACAACGTTGGCTGGTCCTAAAGGCTACCTGTAACAATACAACCTTCGGCATTGAAGGTATGTCCTATCATCGGTATTGGTAGCTGACCCCCACCATTTCTCTACCCTCCCAAGTGGCAAGGTAAGGTCACAAGGTATATATATATATATATATACACTGAAGTGACAAAAGTCATAGGATGACTGTTAATATCGTGTCGGTCCTCCTTTTACCCAGAGAAGTGCAACAACTCGACGTGTCATGGAATCCACAAGTCGTTGGAAGTCCTCTGCAGGAATATTGAGCCATGCTGTCTGTATAGACGTCCATAATTGTGAAAGTGTTGATGGTGCAGGAGTTTGGGCACGAACGGACCTTTCGATGATGTCCAATAAATGCTCTATGGGATTCATATTGGGTGATCTAGGTGGCAAGATCATGCGCTGGAATTGTCCGGAATGTTCTTCAATCCAATCGCGAACAGTTCTGGCCCGGTGACATGGCGCATTGTCATCCATAAAAACCCCATTGTTGTGTGGGTACGTGAAGTCTATGAATGGCTGCAAGTGATCTGCAAGCAGCTGAACATAACCATTTCCAGTCAATGATTGGTTCAGTTGCACCATGTTCAGTTGCACCATTTGTTCAGTTGCACCACCGAGTCCATGCCATGTAAAAACAGCCCACCCCATTATGCAGCCATCACCAGCTTGAACAGTACCTTGCTGACAGTTTGGGTCCATGGCTTCGTGGGGTCTGCGCCACACTCGAACTCTACCATCAGCTCGTAACAACTGAAATTCTGACTCATCTGACCACGCCACGGTTTTCCACTGGTCTAGGGACCAGTCGATATGCTCACGAGCCCAGGAGAGTCGCTGCAGGCGATGTCGTGCTGTCAGTAAAGGCACTCGAGTCGGTCTTCTGCTGTCATAGCCCAAGGAAGACAAATTTCGCCGCACAGTCCTATCGGACACGTCTCCCGTACGTCCCACATTGATTCCTGCAGTTATTTGACGAAGTGTTGCGTGTTTATTAACATTGACCATTCTACACAGACGTCGGCGGTCTCGGTCGTTAAGTGCAGGTGGTCGCCCACTGCGCTGTCCATGATGGGATGCGATGCCTGAAATTTAATACTCTCGGCACATTCTTGATACTGTGGATCTAGGAATGTTGAATTCACTAACGATAACCGCAATAGAATGACCCATGCGTCTACTCCAACTAACATTCCACGTTCAAAGTCTGTTAATTCTCGTCGTGCCGCCATAAATCACGAAACACCTGTTCACATGAATAACTTGAACACAAATGAAAGCTCTGGAAAAGGAACTGCGCATTTATACTTTTTCGCTGCGATACTACTGCCATCTGTATATTTGCATATTGCTATCCAATGACTTTTGTCACTTCAGTGTATATATATATGAAATGTCCCCCAATGAGATTTTATTAGCTGATAAATTTGGCATTACTTTGATTTTGAATAAATTCATGCATAATTTTAATTTAAAGATGATTTCTGTTTAATCTATATAATAATCATAATGCTTTTATTTTGACACACTATATGATTTTCTGCTTTTGTATTTTGATCACCTTAATTTCCTAGAGAGCGTAGAAATATTTCATATCATTTATTTGTATTCTATATATCATTCTATTCTTCATATATTTAAATCATTTTATTTTTCAAATAATATGAAATATGCATTTAAAAAAAGGTATTTGATTTATTTTAAAATCAACAATTCGAATCGAAATTTTAAATCGAATACAAAATCAAATTTTTGTAACAATTAAATTAAATTAAAAAAATATCACATAAAAATTATTTTAATATCTCTGAGTAAAACATCCTTTTACGTAATAAAAAAATTCGCAGCATTTTTCACTTAATCTAGTATGCAATTTTGTTTGAAATGAATCCAGTTCTTTAAGAGAAGACGTAGAAATAATTTGAAACATGATTAATAAATAAAGTTGTAAAATAATTAGGAACATTTCAATTAATAAAGCAGTTTTATTTATCGGATTCTTTTAATTCTTTAAAACTTTTTCATCTAGAAAGTAGCACAAACTTTTTTTTATTTCTTTATTAAATGATCGTTAACAAAGCACATTACAATATAATCTCTTCAATACTCAGTCTGTAGTTATGAGAAGGAGCAGAATACGTTACTTTCTTCTTTCATAAAATGCTCCCTTTATTTTGAAATATTAACGTACTTAAAACAGAAAAAAAAAATATTCTTAAAATTAAATCTGTATTATTGACAAAAATTATCTTGATATTAATAATTTAAGTTTACATAAATCAAGGACTGACAGGATACATTATAAACTGTATTACTTAGTAAAATATCATGCAAAATAGGGCACTGATTTTATTCCGAATAGTAAATTCACGTGGCGAGTTTCGTGAGTTACTTAATGATTCAGACTAACTTCAATCAAGGGAAAAAACTCTAATAAATCAGATATGGGGCCGTTCCTAGAAAGATTTTGAAAAGAAAAGAGCAAAAATATGAGATAAGGCATAAAAGTATGAGCATTATTGCATAGAAAGTTGTTTCTCAATCTATGATTATCATTATTATTAACTCTATTGCTGCCAGCGTTCTCTCATAGATACGATTCTTCATGATATGAGCGTCCCGGTTCGGGCATGGTTTTTTCCTCCTTGTTCTATATGTGAGGTGTGGGAATGTCCCTTCTGCCTATAAAAAGAGTTTGTGCAAGCGAATGTGATGGATGACGTATTGAAGCTGCACAATTGTCCCTACTGGAAAAACAAGAGATGATCACTAGGCTTAAATCGCTAGCAAATAACTGTCATCAGGCTTGTAAAGTACCTTAAGCCACAATAACATTATTCATATTTTACTATAAAAAATAATCTGGGGAATGAAGCATATGATACAATGCAATCATGAAAAAATGTTCTTTTTTACCTTTGAAGGAAATCTAGCTAGTGAGGATTATCATGCGTCAAGATTTCCCAAATATATTTTTTTCTCTGTTTTATATGCTCCACACTGAAAAAAAAATCTAAAGTGGTTCAGGCTCGAAGATAAGAAAATTCAAGTCAGTGAAAAATCATGATGGAAAGTGTTCCCAGTAATGAAAATCATTGAATCACCACTAATAATTGAATCTATCAAAGGAAATTGTTCAAATTCAGAGTTTTAATGATGTTTATGTCTTGCATATAACATGATTTTTAAACAATGCTGAATAGTTAAAAATTGAAGGATCATACGTCTTCTTGATCCCTTTATTAGAGAGGAAAGTATACTGAAACATGACGCATATACAACTCCAACATAACAAAAATATCCTTTTAATTTCTTCAATGAAACAATTTATTATACAAACAAATACTTCAAACCGTGAGTGAACATTACCTACTAGGCACAACCACAAACACCAACGTTACTACTTTTGCCATACTGAATTATTTTACTCTTTTATTTGATTTGACTACTTTCATGCTTCTGAAGATTATAATTCGCAATCAGTTGGAACCCGGTGCTTAGCATCTTGCTTCGATGCCGATAAAGGCTCGGCACCCATTTCTACTGAAGAGCCACTATTTAAGGGGGTTTGATGCATATTAGATTCGGAAGAATTAATCACCTTCTTGTTTGACAGAGAGACACTTGGAGTGGAGAGTGGCTTATGTGGCATTCATTATGGTTGAAATTGATGGGATCTATCTTAAAATAACACTTGTGTGGTTTAGAAATGGGGCGTAATAAAGTAAAAAAAAACTTTACAATTACTATTTGACAGGAAATTAATTTTTTAAAGTTATTTGCTTCTTTTGTCTGTATAGAATTTAATAATTTTTAGAATGATCCAGCATTTAATTCATAGATTTTAATAAATTTTAATTCCAAAAGCGAAGCATCATGGCGAAGCAGAGTTTTAAAGTATCAATTTCAAGATAATCTTATAACCGCAATACTAATCAGTAATACAGCTTATTAAAATTCAAAAGGCAAGAAAAAGTCCGTATTATGAAAAAAAGTGGAAATACAATTGAATGTAAAAGTATAAAATAACATATAGTGAAAAAAATCATTAAGTAATATTTTCATCAGAAACTTGAAAATAATTTTCAGAAATAAACTTTTGAAAGCCTTTAAAATAAACTCCAATGCATTTCAGAAGAAATAGAATTCTCAATAAAACATCAGAAATTAGAACTTGATTATAAATATTTTGATTAAATTTTTATTTTAACTAGAGTTCTGTTATTAACTTTTGAGATTTTTTTTTATTTAATACCCAAATTCTCGAAAAAATCCTTTTTTAAAATTCTTTATCGCACTAAATAATATATTTTCGACACTTTTTAAAAACCTTTAATTAAGTATTAAGGCAGGTGAGCAAATCCTTTATGTTTCTACTACTTATACTTTAGAACTACAATGTAATCCTTATAAATCGATAGCTATAATGAATAACTATTGATAGAATCGATTGCAATATTATCAGTGTAAGTAATTTTTTTTCATTTGGCATAAGAATGTCCTTGATTTTAAAAACCGCATGTATTCTAAAGTATGAGAATAAATGGAAGAAAAATGATACAGGACATTTTTCTTCATATAAAATGGCATGAAATTACAGAAAGATTGGTTGATAGAGGAAATAAATAGATCATCTAATGCCAATAATTGAAATTAAAGGACGGGTTTTTGTTCTTTGTTCCTGTGAACTGTCATTTTACAACATAAGATATTAACTTTGTAAAGTTAAAAAGAACATCCCTCTACGAATTTATATTACTGTAACGAATTTGTAATGTTTCTTTCCAGAACAGGCTATTTCGCTTGTAAGGAAGAGAGTTTTAAGCGTTGACCATGAAATAAAAGATTATAGAAGCTATAGAAACTTTGGTGATAGGTTCAATAGTACATGAGTCAGGATTACCTTACTAGAACCTCCTTTTGCCTCATTGTGAAAATTATAAATTGCTGAGACACTGAGTGGAAGATAGTTGAATATTGAGACTGCATTGACTCGTATATTCGTATATTAAGCAATCTGCATTGAGTACTCGAAAAAAGGATCAGTGAAATGAGAAAAAAAGGCAAAGCTTAGAGAGGTTCATACGTTGATTTATTGTGGTTTAGTAGTGCAAGGGTAGGACTTTTAAACAACAGCAAAATAATAGTTTCGAATCGATAGAAAATAACGTAGGTTTTTCTAAGCGTTTTGTGCTGTAGAGGCTGTTTACAACTTGTCTGCAGCTTATAAACATTAAATTATGAAGAGTAAATAAAAAATTTATCTTCTTAAAATTTGGTAATCATTTTTTAAATAATAATAAAGATGCTTTTTATATTAAAATGTTTTTTTCGTATGTTTCTTTTTTATGTTACTGAATTTTTGGGCAATATTATAAGATTCACAACAATGGATAATCGATAAATTATTTTATTTATAACATTTTATTTTCTTATAATTTCTATCAATACAAAATGTCTGAAAATTTTATAAATATTATTTTAACTAGATTTATTTATTTAAAACTGTTAATCAAATTTATTTTGAGTTACCATAAAATTCTGTTAAAAACGACACAACACTTACATACAAATGAAAAAAAAATCAAAAAAAAAAATTCTAATGGGAGCAAAAATCAAGGTTGAAGATGATTACTGGAAATGCACTCATCGGCCCACGTTTCGCCCCTTAATGAGATGAAATCTTCGAAATGTGGTTGTCTCACAATCCATTCACAAATAGTATCAACATCGATTTTTCAATGGGTTTTTGAAAAACTATGACCAAGGAGAGAGAATCTAATTATTAATTCAATCATGATCACTGGTAAAATTGGAACACATAAAAGAAGAGATCTGTTTGAGATTATAATTAAAGATTAAAATTATTTCGCTTCAAAAGACTTACCATTTCACTCTCCAATAATTCCACAGAATTAAATAAAAGGCTTACTGTTTCAAACAAAGCACATTAATCATATTTCTAAGTCCTAAGCATGGAGGCATTAATTACTCTCGTAATTGTGCTTCCCAAAGTAGCAAAGTCGATTTAGCATAATCGCTTCTATCTTCCTATAGCAAAACGGATTAGATATAATTATTTCCAGGAACACAAACCGCATGATTTATGTGTCCTGTACTATAAATCAAATATATAAAATGGGGAGGTAGTTTCTTGTTTATCTAGAAAATTACGCTTGTATATTGAATTTTCTCTACTTTCAGCAAACGTCGTATGAGGGGCAAATGACTTTATGTTGTTAAAAGTAATACGTTTTTATTTTTAAAAAATGGCAAGAGTATATTTTTTTCTCATATATTTAATATAAATAAAGTATAGTTATCGTGAAAAGAACTCGTATTAGAATTTTTGATGAATTTCCATATTTTAGGTTTTCTGGGTACAAAAACACATTTTAGAAAGGTTTCTGTCTGTTTTCGACAAACATAACTCAAAAAAAAAAAAAAAAAAACTGAGACAGACTATGAAAAATTTTTATAAGGCCTGTACGAAATATGTAAATTTTTATCAAATTTAGGGCAAAATCTATTAAGAGAATACAAGTTTCGACTTTTCAAATACAAGTTAACTCGATAACTACAGAAAGAAGAGAGTTAGATAAGATTGAGTATAGAGATTTTGCGTCTATAGGATAGACATCAGTCAAATTGGGAATAATCCTATAATGAGTTAAATGTTTTTGGTATGTTCTTTCAGAAATAAATAAATGCGAAAATTCAAAAACTCAATTACTTAAATATATCAAATTTGATAGAATTTGTGATAACAAGTGCGTTTCGTGTCAAATTTTCGTCTTCTCAGTTGAGAAAAAAAGCATCTAGTACACAAATTTGTTTCCTGGATACTATTGACTCCCGTCAAGTTATATTTCACAAATAATTCGGCGAGTATCACACTACAGGTTTAAAAAAATGGCAAATTATGATCAAAATTTCGCCATTTCATCAAATTATCACCATTTTTTCTTAGCTATTATACGACAGTATCATGAAGGATGTTCTTTGGTAAGACAGATCCATGAAAAAGTTTTGAGGAGGCCTATCCCATTTATTTTTTACCCAAATCGCTATGAATGATACTTTTCACAGAATCGTAGTTTATTGTAATTAATGCTATTTTTGATAAATAATAGCTACTGTCATCCATACATTTTATTACAAGAGCGAGAAAAGAAAGAACAGATGCTGCCGCACAAATCTCAAATCCTTATGGTTTATCTATATCGTATGATTTTAGTGGTTCAAATGTGTGTTTGTATTTTACAGTAAGATTTATTATCATATATTATATATAATATTAAAAACAAAGATGTGCCGACCTGTTTCTAGAATCTAAACATTTTACTTAACTCTACTTGATTAAGTACAAATATATTTTAGAGTGTTGTTTTGTGTTTTTAGAAGTCATTACTATAGAAACTTTAATATCTTAGCGTTAAATTTAGAAGATTTTCAATTAAGAGTTATTTTATATAAGCTAAAAAATTATTTTATATAAGCTAAAAAATTATTTCATATAAGCTTAAAAATTATTTTATATAAGCTTTGTTTGTGTCTTTTTAAAAATATTGATATAAAATTAGATTTTATTATTTTAAAAGATAATTCACTACATAGTTTGCAATACTACATTTCATCATTTTAATAAAATTTAATCGACCATTTATATAGGTATTTAACCCCTTAATTATTTTATTTTCTTTACTATCTAATTCGATGACAATTTTTATTTTCATAATATATTCGTATTTTGATTCAAATGGAAATCCATTGTATATTTGACATTTTATGTATAGGAAGTAATTTTAATAATGAATCGTAATCATTATGAATTATTTATTGTTTTGCTGACAACTATCAAAATTCGATAAATCGATGCACGAATGGCACTGGGACAAAACAGTTAGGTGGTTAATCACATACCTCTTACTTATTTATGAAAAAAAGTTGGCTTGTTTTTGAATTCTCAAAGTATTTGTAAAAATTGTAAAATATATTTCCCTTTATTGATGTGTCTGTGACTGTATTTCAATTATTGTTCCCCTGATATTCAAATAAGATTAATAATATTGTGGGGAAAAACCCATGATGCCTTTTTAATGTAGGAATCCACTACATTTTTTTGCATGAAAGCTGAAAAAAGAATATCTCAAGTTGCTATCGGCACAGCTTAGTTATATTACAGATAATGTGAAAAATTATACCAGGTGACTTCAAAATTAATAAAGCAAGTGAATGTAGGGTTTTTAACCCAAATTAAATGTCAAATATTATATGGAGCAAATTCAGGCTAAAATAATTAATCATATTCTATATTCCCAAGAACTCAAGTGAATTTTACCTTTTCCAAAATAATGAAATCATAGCTTCGTGGTAAGGTAAACTGAATCTCTTTATTCGAAGCCGAATTTCCTGATATTAAATAGATTATTAAATCAGCTTTTGCATTTAAACAATGATGAAAACTTTTTCTCATCAGCTATTTATCCATAATCCTAAAGCATATCAGAAACTGAATCTGTATGTCCTTAATCGTATAGATTCCATTTCTGTCTCTTCCAAATAAGCATATGTTAATTTTGAGATATTTAAAATTAATCTAAATTTCTTGCATCAATCTTTCAAATTGTAATCTTATTTGAAATAATTTTTATTAAGTGTAAATTTTTAGTGTGTTTAAATATAGTGTAAAATTTATTTATTACAGCACGCATTTAGTAAAATAAGAATTAAGATAGATAAATATTGTAAATAAAACTTTGTAATATATGAAATGAATATCTTTTGCGTTTTTGTAAAAATGTCAAAATGTTCAATAACAAATATTAACTTCTATAATAGTTTTAGTAATATAATTTTGTATTTAGTAAAAAAGATTTTATGTGAATTCTTCATATATATATTTTTAAAAAAGTTTTTCGCATTCGACAAAACTTTGTGAATATGCTTTTTCCTTCATATTGATCTATCGTTTTTTTCTTTCTTTCGGGTTTCAAAAGATGCTTTTTTTGTAGGATCTCATAATTCGAATCACGAACTTCCGTTTCTTTTTTTTATTTTTATATGTTTTGTTCTATTTTCGTTACTACGTTTCAGTTTGGATTGAAAAAGCAACTTTTACAAGCCTGCACGGTATATATATATATTTTCTTTCACAAAATTCAATATCACAGTTCCTCCAACTTATACGAAAATATAATTTTTTCATAAAATATGTGAGTTTAAAAAAAGGGATGATTCAAGAATTAATTATCAGTAAATAAAAAAATAAATAAATGAATGCGTTTTAATACATAAGTTGCATTTATTAAGCAGTGGTTTTGAACTTTTTGTCTTGTCCTGAAATTATTACCTTTCAGGTGACATCAATTATAGTTTGATATCAATAAATGCAATCGTTATCAAAACTTGATTGCTAGTTCCTTTATTGGGTTTATATAGTTATTCAAGAATGACAGAGGCTGTAAAGCATTGCAAAATTCCGATTAATGAAATGGATCAATTGAAAAGAACGAGAATGTCTATGTAGAAGAACAACTAATAGACCAATGAGGCTAGAATGACTATGAAAAATTGGCTAAAAATTTTGAAAGAATGTAAACCACGTTGATCAGGGAGTTCGAATTCTAAGTGAAAATTCAATAATTTTAACCAAATAGTCGGTTGTTTATTGCCTCATACTTTATACGAGAGCATAATATTTCTTTTTTATAAATAATTTAATTGTTATTATATAAATTATTTCTATTTGCAAATTATTAATACATAGTATTTCAGAAAAGAAAAAAAAAGTGACATTTAAAAAAAATCTTTAAATTGTCATTTAAAAATTCTGCATTTGTTTTCATTTCTGTCAGATGCTTGATACTATACAATGATTGGTTTTTTAATGATTCACTTTTAACCCAGCGATATTCTAAATAATATTTTCTTAATAATAATGTTTTTGAAAATTGAAAAAAAGTTGTTCCATAAGGCAGTAATAGTTTCTTCTACCAATGCAGATTAATCAATTTGATTTCTGTGCACAGTTTCCTAAATTCCCAATACTCTTCAATAATTTCCCAACAAATTACTTAAAATAATATTTAACACTCTCTAATTATGCATAAATACAAGGTATTATGTTAATAATGGCAGGGAAAAGAGAAAGTGTACATTCTTGAAAAGTGAAAAAGTACTGAACATTTCACATTTTCTTTGCCAAATTAGGAGAGACAAATTATGTCACATTTCTCCATTAGAATATTTGAAGAACTGAAGGTGATTCGAACATTTGTTTACGGCATGATTGCAGTTTAACACTATAATATGATAAAAATTTAGGTTTAATTTTTCTGTCATGGACCCTTATAACTTGTTTGTCTCTTTTCTTTCATCATTATTTTTTTGGTCAGTAAATTTGTTTATTATTTTTTTGAATCCCGCGATTTGCAGAAAAAAGTCCCATTTTAAAATATTTTGAATCTGAAAGCATCCAATTTTTCGAAATATATCAGAATATTGGTTATAAATCAACCGAAATTTATGAAATATTTATTTTGACGTAGTCTAATGATTATTAAAATACGTACATTGAGGATTCATTATAAAACATGCATTTTTGCCTGTTGGCATATAATAGAGAAAAAAAAGGATGTACAAAATTAAAGTTGAAAGTATTTAAATTTAAACAAAACGAATAAAAAATATAAGAAGTGAGTATCATGAAAAGCTGTTTCAAGAATATTAAAAGCATATAAAAACGGTTTTGGTTTTGGCTAATGATTTAGTACACATTTTCATACAAAAGAATTAAAACTAAGAGTACGATTATTTTCAATTAATTAAAAAGCAGTATAATTTTTTGAAATAATTTTCCTTTATGAGCATTAATTAGAACTTACTATCTGCCAAATTTAGAAATTTCAGGTTCAGCCTTTGACGGATTTAGTAATGCGCGTGACGTGTGACGCTTAGTAATTTAAAAATAATATGCAGATTTATGGACGTTATGATGTAAAAAGTTATTAAATACATAATTTAAAGATTCTTTTCAGATTTGAATTCATAAATAGTTGTTAAAAGTTTATGACAGCTTAAAGAAATGAATATGAAATATGATATGACGAAAATTCCTTGTAGTAATATTAAATAAATGTAATTTTTCGATCATGAAATTGCTTTACAGAGTATTTTTTCAATGCACTTGTATCTATAAAATTTCACAAGAAGAATTTATCCCTTCAATTAATCATTATTTAAGTCTCAAAATAAATAAAAGAATGAAAAAGAATATTTTATACTGTAAGAAATTTATTGCAGCTCCTAGCATTTCTGAAACAACAGATAGCTAAATTGTTTAAATAATGTAAAGGATAAAGTAACATAGATTAAATATCATAATTTTATTGCTGTAAATAAAGTTTATTTATTGAAAATTGTTCAACAAAACAGAAGTAGAAGAGCTTCAAATGCTCATAATATTAATAATAAATATTTTAATTTGAAATATTGTAATACTAGAAGCAGAACATATGCAGACATTATTGTAATAGGAAATGTATAAAGATCTTTAACCTTTTAACAGGAAAAATAGAGATCGCTATATTTTAGGTATTTTTAGATTTTACTTTCGCAAAAGACTTATGATATTAATTAATAATACAAAAACATAGTTTTCTAAGGAAATTTCATGAATTTATTTTAATATGAATTTTTCAGCAAATCAGTTCAGGTGAATCATCAATGTTTGATGCAAAAAAATTTATTTTAAATTTAAATTATAATTATTTTGTTTATTTTTCAAAATTAAGTATTACGTTTTCGTTTTTTAGGTCATTTCAGTGCTGTACATTAAAAAGCTTATAATTGACAATTCCTACTATTGATTCGCACTCTTGCTATTTATTTACGTATATTGTTCAAATCTTTAATTGTAAATAAAATGCTTTTTATTCATCCACTCAAATACAAATATATTTTTTAAAATTTACTTTTTTTTAATTAAATTAAATTATTTTTAATATTTTAAATAGAGTTTTAGTGTTTGTAACGAAAACTGAAATCGACAGGCAGTAACTTAATCCGTAAAATGCAAGGCTTTCGGTATTTCTCATGTGAAATTACTGAAAATCAATCATTTTATATATATATATATATATATATATATATATATGATAATTTTTTTAAATAAAAAGTAGCTAAAATTTTATTTGTTGACCTAAGACGGAATTGGATAATTTTCGATAAATATTACTTGATTTGTAAGCATCCAGGCAAAATAATTTATTAAGATGCATTAGATACTAGCTAACATATTATATTTTACTAAAATACGAAAATATAACCCTTAAAATTTCTACATTAGAAAAAAGTCTGGATTCGAAAGATTAACCTAAATCTTGATGCTTCAGAAATAAAAAGAATTATATTAAGAAAACGGACACCGGCAAATATAAAGTTGTTATTTGTAGTTGAACGATATCACGGAGTGTATCTTCTTCAAAATATTTTTGTGTCAGACTTACTCGTGTTATCTTGAAGAAAAGAATAACTTGACGGAAAGAGTGTGATTGGAAATAGAATTGAGGGAGGAAAAAAGAAAAATAAGGTTGACAAAAAAAAAAGAATTCCCCATTATCACTGCTCGCTATTCTATCCGTAACTATCTTTCGCGAGTCGCATATAAATTGAAAAATTGTTATTCTCTATAGTTGTTTATTTTCGGATCTCTTCTTTCCTATCTTACATAAAAAGACAAGGGTGTGCAATGGATACAGATGGAAAGGAATACGTTTACAGAATTTCATCCCACTTGAATTGTGGATTCTCTAAAGTAATTTCTAAATATGTTTTCTCTTAATATATGCATCTGCCAGTTGTTGAATGAGAAGAGCAAGTCTTGAGAGAAAGAGTTCAAATTTCTTACATTCCTTATGGTCTTCTTCGCATCTTCAGAGACAAAAAGAGTACTCAATA
>JAPMOQ010026769.1:283439-305770 GCA_026543055.1 Argiope trifasciata | reverse complement strand
TATTTATATATTTTTATTATTTAAAAAGGAAGTTATATATTTTTTCTCTATATTCAATTTTTGCGACTATAATGAAAATATGAACCAGTTAACAGCTGAAAATTATCACATGGACATTAAATTCATAAAATGCATTTTTAAATTAATATATATTGTTTGATTTTCATTAATATTAAATGTTTATTAACTGAGAAATCAACATTTTTTCAAATTATTTTTAAATGACACGTACTGCATCCTTTTGCTGTTAAAAATATCACGGTAGCTCTAGTTTCTGAATTGAAATTGAAACTGTCATAAACTGAATGTTTTCAACTCAGCGAGTAAAATCCGTTGCAGTTGTCTTTAAACAAATTAAAACAACATTTTGCTATTCGTTAAAGGAAAACTAAATCTCCGTCATTTTCACAAAATAAAATCTATTATTATTACTATGTAAAAAATATTTCACTAAAAAAAATTTAAATAAAATGAGCCATGTGTATGTTTGTGTGTGATTTATAAACATTCTAATGCGCTTATATTTCCCTATTTATATATAAAATTTCAGAATATAAAATAATTATTGATTTGATATACAGTTTTTCCTCTGAATTTTTTATAAGTAGCTTAATTTGTGTAATGAACTGTTTTGAAGTTTCTATATATATTGCGCATAAATAAAGGAACTTTTTAAGTGATTGATTAACATTATTTTTAATTGAAACTTTAATAAAATTTTAAAAAAATCATTTGAAAAAATACAATTTTTACGACCGGCATGTAAAAAATATCGATAAAACTATGAAAACACGCACAATAAAAAAATAAGTATTAGAAGTATATAAAGGACTACATTTTTTATTATCAGCTAAATTTAAAACACAATTTTTAATTTAATGAAAAAAATATATTTCTTAAAATTTAGTATTCAGCTTAGATATAATTATTATTAAATTGCAAAGGTTATTAAATTGTGAAGCTTTTTAAAAGAATGAATCTCTAGATCACATGTTTTTGTCTTGAAATCATTGTTTACAAATTGTTAGTTGTTTTTATCATGCCATTATCATTTAGCTGTTAATTCTTGCCAACGAAATTAAAATTAATATGAATAATAAATAAATATTTTTGAATAATGCTAATATCAGAATATTTCTTATGTACATATGAAACATAAAGTAAATCCGAAATATTCTAATTTACTGAGGCTTATCCACATGTATTTTTATTTTTTCATGTTTATCAATGTTGAAGAATTCAGTTTCAAATTCATATGTAGTAAACAGCTGGATTAAAATTACCTGAGCGTATCTAAAAAAGCCCATATTTTTTCATCTAAAGTAGCGGTTTTTGTTTTATTTCATTTTAATATTGCATTTTTGTATAAAATTTATTATCGATTTATGTGTAAAAAGAACTTTCATCATACAAATTTTGAATTAAACTATTTCTTATTGGAACATTCCTCAACTTGAGAAATCCCAGATAAGTACACACAAATAATGACTTTAAGGTTAAATATATTTATTAAAAAATAGATATCTTAAATTACCGAAATGAAAAAAAACCTTTGTTAACAGAATCCTGGTTTCATATAATTCTTAATTAAACCCATTTTTTGCAAAAATCTCTTTATTAATTTGAAAGAAAATGATACTGCATAGACCAACAACAAAATTCAAAAGAAGATGAGAAAAATAGTTAAAATGTATGATGAAAAGAATTCTTTTTTTCAAAAAAAGATTTTTAATATTTTATTTCAAATCTTCGTTTTCACCACATGCAAACATGCAAGAAACTTAACTGTTAGTCTGTCTCGTGCCTCGATCTTTTTCTCTAAGAATCTAAAAATCTCGAAAAAAAAACATTAAGGTTAACGGAAGCTACTTGAAATGGAAATATAATGGGAAATAGGGTTGAAGAGATAGACCAGAAGAAACTAGAAAAAAAAACCCCAAAAGATGTAAGAATAAAAGGGAAAAAAATCTTCTTCAGAAAGGTAAATGGCAAAGAAAAATTCTGCAAATTCTGTGTTGTTGGGGGAGTGTGGAGAAATAATGTAGATTGCGTGAAAAGGGAGACTTGCTTCGACAAAGTTAAGAACCCTCACTTGGAGCACGTATTCTCCTTTTCGTCACGTGAGCGTCAATCGATAAATTTCTCAAAACGCAACTTCCTTTTTTATACTCTAGTTAATAAAAGGAATGAAAATATTACCGATTTTTTTGTTTTCTTTCTTTATTCATTTGCTTCTTTTATAGAACGTATTTGTTTTAAACGGTGACTTGAAAATTCTTCCCATTCACTTATTTTATTTCCTCAAATTTTTGCTCAGAAATGCAATTTCCTTTACTTTTTTATATCTTTTTCCATACTATTATTTCATTCATTGATAAAAGTCACGTGATAGATTGATCCCAATGGATCACTTTTGAAACTTATTACACAAAAAGCGAATAAAAACACATTTTGTTTCTTTTTATTCAGTGTTGCGACTATTTTTTCACTGTAATTTTCATTCAGTACTTCATATAGATGCAAAACATCAAAATCAAATTACCAGATAAAATATAAAAAGCATAATAGTGTTATCCCAATAAATATTTCCAAAAACTCAGTTACAAAAATAATAATTCTTCTTTTGAATAAAATTAAATATAAAATGGCTTATTCAATGAAGGAGTAATAATAATAATAATAAAAGAATAATGATAATGCTGTTGGAATAATGATAGCGATAAATGAATAATAATAAGGATGTAGGAATAATGATAAAATGATAATAATAATAATGATAGATTGATAATAATGATGAAAAAAGAATAATAATGCTTAAAGAAGAAGAAGAATTAGAAAGAAATAATGAAAATGAAGGAAATAACAATAATGATCACGAAGGAATAATGACAATGATAAAGAAACAAGAATTATTATAAATTAATAACAATGATAATGGAGGAATAATTGCGAATAAGGAGGGATAATGTTAAAGATAAAGGAATAATAATAATGACGTTGGAATAACAATAATAATGAAGGATAAAATATAATAATTTGGAATAAATAATAATAATGATAAAGGAATAATAATAATAATAATAAAGGAATAAAACTAATTATGAAGGATTAATTATAAAAATAATGAAGGAATGATGGTAATTACAAAGAAATAATTATAACGATAAAGGAATTAATTTAATGATGGAGAATGAAAGATAATAGTGAAGGGTTAGTAATAATGATGAAGGATTAATGATAATGATGAAATATTAATAATAATGATGGAGGATGAAAGATAATGGTAAAGGGTTAGTGATAATGATGAAGGATTAATGATAATGATGAAGTATTAATAATAATGATGGAGGAATAATACTAATGATAAAGGAATAATGTAATAGGTATAAATGAAGGGAATATTATTTTGAAATAAATTTACTATATGTATTATTTGTACTAACAAAATTCATCAAGAAATTTAGAGAATTCAGGCATATTATTTCATATGTATCTCTGAATAACGAATTCTGAATATTTTGGAAGGAAAATATAGTGTAACTTTTCTGTTATTTATTAATCTTTTTAATTTATAAAGGTACTTTTTAAGTTCAGTGCAGTTCGAGTCCCGGTTTCGGCATGGTTGTTCGGTGTTCTATCTGTGAGATGTATGGATTTGTCCCCCTGTAAAAAGGGGATGTGCAAGCGAATGTGTTTGTTATTTTCATATGAGCTAGAAGCCAGACTTCTGCGCTCAAAGTGCTCAGGGGTCTTTATCCTCAGAAGCTACTGCACCCCCTTTCCATGGAAACACGGACAAGACATCATCATCATCAATAAATTCTGTTTAAGATAGATATATTAATTATTACCATGTATTTATGCGTTTTAAGAATTTTATAATCCTGAATATGTTTATTGAATATAATTTATAGCTAGTTAAATGCATTTATAGTTAAATTTTCATCAAATAATAAAATGCCATGAAAATTTTATTTTTGGCATGGTTTTACCAGCTGGAAATATTTAAATAAAATATCATGCCACCATGGATAGGAAATTTACTTGCATTATAAAGAAAGTTTTGAATTAATTTATCCTAACTTTTTTAAATTAGTATTCAAGAAAATGCAATATACATTCCAACACAGCTTTGTTTCAATAAGATAAATAGAAAATAAACGTGACCACGCTTACGGCTGATAGCAATCAGCACTAATTATTTACCTTCATAGAGGGAATTCCAAAACCCAAAGCACGTTACACGAAAATAGCAAAACTTGAAACAGAAACAAAAGAACTGGTTCACCCATACATAATTAATCAAGTAGTTGTTCCGAAAATTGTCGAACTCGTTACGAATTTCCGACAAATTCCGTTATTCATTTGCTTCAGTGGATGTTCACACATTAGTTCATGTTGCGTAACGTGGGATATGTCATTGTTAAACGGAATTTCTGGATTGAGAAATTGAGCACAAATTGAACTTGTGTTTCTTAAGTCATTAAAGGACACCACTGAGAAAATGTTCATTAAACTCACAATAAAATGGCAAACGTATGTCACGCTAATCTGATAGCAGGCTTAATTGGAATGTTTGATTTTACCTCAAATTAATTCATTTGCCTAGAAAATAATAAAACTTATGGCGTTTTAAAGCAATAATTAAGCTTTTATTTATAATAATTAGCAGCTAAACTTAAAAAAAAAATTCTTTAATAAAAAATCGCGATTTCGCAGATTATCCTGTTTAAAGTCATCTTTTACTGCATTATTACAGGAAACTAAAAAATAAATTGAAAATAAAATGTGTGCTGATTGAAATATGTTATTTCTGAAGTGGAAGATAAAGTTGAAGAAATTAATCTTAATCAACTAATTAATCTTAATGTTTAGTTTGGATTCATATATTGAAATCAAAGCACTTTTGTTTTTTACCGTTTTTATGGTAGTTGTAGCTCTTTGTAATTAACATTACTTATAATATATATTTTTATCAAACAGATAATCACAACAAACTGGGTATATCGACTCGCTGGAAAGAATATAGAAAAACTTAATTTGAAAAAGTTGAACTTAGCGTTACAGTAGCAACATTAACACTAGCGGGAAGTGTGGTTAATCGTAAGATCTATCATCGGCCATGGCGCAACCCTTCTATGCACCCCCCATTGGGTCTATCGAATCTGATAAAAATGTTTTATAATTCATTTTTATTCGATCAAAACCCTAGAAAAATTCTAGAAAAGTAAATTTTAACATGAAACATAAGATTTAAAATGATAATTTTATTGAAATAGTCTGTAATGCATTTGCCTACCACGTGCAGAAAAAAAAAATCGTCATTAAAGTATTGCATAAAAATTGCGCAATGAATCGCATCGATGGAATATGCATTAAAAACTGCTGATAATAAAGAAAATGAAAACATTTACTTATATAAAAGTTTATAGTATGCTCATTCATTCAATTATAAACATTCTTTATGTTATTTTTTTACTTATTTAAATTTTCGAGCGCTTAATCTTATTTCTTCTGAGAAACAAACTATTAAGTTTAGCATTAGTTTTGATTTCCACATCTTTATTATTCATTTTCTAGTAGCTTTTTTTACCGTTTGATCTAATCGAGAAATGATCCTGTAGAAACCCAGCATATGCATCATGATATATTAAGTGGATTTTAGAGAATAGAGTAGAATCTCAATGGAGAAAGGATGATCGTGAAAATTCAGGCTCGATTAAATGGTATTTCCTTATTAAAAAATATATAGTTATGAATGAAAAAAATCACGAATTTCATCTACTTTATAATTTAGCTAGAGTTTCCTCATGGAAAAATTTGTCTCTAAGTTATTTCCCTTTGTTAAAAACCAATTTTATAGATTTTTTTAATTCCTTTTCGTAAACAACATCACGGAAGCATAGTTATCATAATGTAAACAAATAACATTTATACAATAATGACAAAAAAATTATCTATTTGAAATATTTTGCTTTGATATCTGGCAAACAAATAACATACGGCATTTGTTACCCTGGCACGTTTACTCAAATCTTAAATTGCAGGATTGGAATGAAATGATTAGCAATTTTTTTATGTAGGAAACATCTCTGGGAGCTCAGCAGTAAATGATAAACGGGTTTGGATGATTAAATTCCCAATTCCTAATTTCTCTTTTGATAATGGTATTATTTTCTTGTTGATGCATAAAAATGAAAAATTATTGAAATATTAGACTTATAAATGGAATTGTTTGTTAAGCAAACAATAAGGGTGTCCAAAAATCAAAGGACGATGTAAATTTACCAGAATTCATCATTCATCATTAAGGTTACTGTATATGCAGTGTTAAATGACTTATCAATGATTTTTCATTGTTGAACTATATTTCAAAATAATGAAAGTTTGGCTGTAACATTTCGACAGTTGATAATTGGCCAATTGGATCGTGTGATTTAAAACCATTGGACTCTATTTATGATTTTTTTGAAGTAAAAGATCGTGCCAAGAAGCCCACAAGCACGAGTGCATTGAAGTGAAAAATTCAACATTGCATCAACGAAATACAGCAATATTTATGGAAAATGATCATTGAAAATTTCCACAAAAGAGTACTTATGTGCAAAGCCATCTAGTCTATTTTAAATATGTGTTATTCAATACATATGCCTATTATATCTACTTTAAGATAAAAATTCAATTTAACTAATTTATTTCATTCAAATCTTGCGTTAACTCTTTGTTGTATTTTGTAAATCTCCCTCTTTATTAATTCTGTAGTGTCAGCTGTCAAATGCTTTTTAATAGGTTTACAAACACTTTACTAAACTAACGAGGGAAAATTAAAACCTTATGTTGATTTTCGGACCAACTTTACATGCGTTTAAGCATATTAGATGTAAAGCTTTTTTTCTCATTTCAATTGTTTAATTTTATTTTACTTTAAATTAAATTAACTTTTAATATTACATATAATTAATATTCATTTCATTTCGCTTCAATTATTAAAAATACACAATATTGTTATTTATTTTCTGAAAATAAAATTATTAAATAAAATTCAATTAAAAATCATAAACATTGTCAAGTTCAGTTGAGAAAATCATTTGGATTTACTAATCATTTTACTACTGATATAAATTAGAAAAAAAAAATTAGCATGGTTTATAATTTCAAAGCTGTAATTCTCCGCTTAATCTGAATACATTTCAAAAGTCTAATGTTCGGAAAAATTCCGACATAGATTTTTGAAACCCATACATACCAAAAAGTCAAATTTTATATATTATCTGAAATCATTTATGATGAAGAAAAAAAAAACATATTTTGGTCCACAGTTTAATTAAATAGTTGTTTATAAAGGGAAAAATAATCTTTCATAGTCATCAATGCTTATTTAAATAATAATTGTTGAATAAGAATAAGAATAATTTAAAATAAAAATATTACAGATATAAAAATTCTTTGGGATTCTACAGTCACACAATTAGAACTAAAATGATCTTCAATTGGCAATAAATTTAGTTATCTTCCTACACAAGAATCATAAAGGGAATGTCGTATTGCTTCAAAAATTCGAATTTGGATTTTGGCAACTTGGACGAGCAATGATTATATTAGAATATAACGCAGTGGCTGGATGAATGTTCAAATCGCAGTCCATAATTTATGAGTATAATCAAGATTCATTTCATGCGGGCAGATGAGCATATTTGAGAAGGAAGCGGCTGATGCTTATTAGTTATCCTACATCAATGCCCAGGAATATCAACCAAGCATATCAAAGAGTACACAAAATTCACGCCTGTTTTCAAATTAAATTATGTCAACATACTCAAATTTAATATTATGCTTATTCGGAAATTCATATCCATTAGAATAAAGATATAAATTCTAAAACCATAATGCTTTATTAAAGCGTTTGAAATTTATTAAAGCTTTTGAAATTTATTAAAGCGTTTGAAATTTATTAAAGCGTTTGAAAACTATGAATTCTTTATTAATTGATTAGTTCTTTTTGATCTTCAAATAGAAATTTCAACTCCTAAAAGCATCATATAAGAGTTTAGTTTTTAAAGAAATTTGTCAAGCGTTATTTTTTAAAGAAAGTATTATTTATTTCAAAAACATTTAAATTATATTTTGAATATGTATATATGTAAAACAAATATTTGTTTAAAGAATTTCGTGACTGAAGACAAAGAAGGCACTTTTGAATTTTGAACTTCTCTTTATTCCACAACACTCGGCATAATTTATGTACAAGTAAGAAGCATCGAGTTACGTCAATGTACATCAGAACTCAAGAGCAAAATGAGAAAGAGAGACATAAATGTTTTTCCGGATGATTTTATAGTATTAGTTTTTAGTAGGAATTTCTTTACATATGTCGTTTTAGGTATCTTTTAAAGAATATAGGAATATAGGCATTTTGTAAAAAGTAATTACTTAGCTTGATAGATTTTTTTTATTTTGGAGTGAAGTTTTAGTTTTTAGTTTTTGTTATATCCGTTATTATTTTGTTTAGTTTTAACACACCGTTTTAAAGCCCTACTAGGTGTAGAATGGAACGTCCATCTTAATTTTGAACCCCAATCAGACGAAGAGGACAAAACCTGAGCTGATACTATCTCTCCGAAATTCTACACCACCCTATAGGCAGGACGTTTGGTTCTGACGAATTTAAAGTTATTAGACCCGTTTGAATCATCTCCCGTCAGACCCATTTGAATTGAACTTCCATCAAACCCGTTTGCATGGTTGTCGACTCTCGAATTACCAAGCTACCGTGCCCCAGGAGCGTTTTAAAAAGAGGATTAATGAAGTTAAAATTTTAAAAAAATAATTTAAAAAGAGGTATTGGATCAGGAAATAAGATATAATTTTAAAATGAAGATAAAAATTAGAAAATTATTTAGGATTTAATTTATATTTAGAGATATAAGTAGATATGTAAGAATAATTTTAATACCGTCACGCAATTATTTATGGGAATTTAGATAATGAGATGGGGTCATGGGTTTGCACTTCTTTTCCAGTACTATGCTTACCACCCTGTGAATCAATATGTGGCAATCTCACACACATATTGATCATAAAAAAATTAGGGTTTTCTAATTAAGATCTGTTATACTAAGCCATTGTAGTCTTAAAAACAGTAATTTCATAAATCAACATAAATCAGCTGCTAATGATGAATTAGCATATTTCAGCTGTAAGGGATTTGGGCTTATATGTTTCAGTTTATGCATTAAAATAATGAAGTCCTTGTAATAGCCATATAATTATAACAAAAATTATTACAGGCGTATGAGTTTATAATTACATATATTATTATCATGTAATATGAAATCTGTTTTTCTCTTAAAAATCGAAAAATCATCCAATTTCAATATTAACTGGAGGAAACTCAAAAATTTTATTTTCCATAGATATTACATTAATTTTTTTTTTATATCTGGACAAATGAAATTTATAAAAATACATATGTAATATAAAGAAGATGAGATTTATCAGATAAAAATGACTTAATGAAATATCATTGCACTGCAAATGGTATCTGTGATGGGTATCATTATATCTATTTATAAATAAATTAGCATTGTAAGAGGAAGCAAAACTAATTAAGGAAATGGAGCTAAAAAAAGGAATCGAAACTAAAAACTATTTCATACTCGAACAAGATAAATTAAAAAAAAAAAACTATTAAAGAAACTATCATTGTATTTAGTGAGCGCAAATGCAGCTACTACTAAAATACAGATTAATCAAATAAATTAGCAATATAAGAGGAAACCAACTAATTACGGAAACAGAACTAAAAATAGGAATCGAAACTAAAAATGTCAGATTCGAACAAGATTAATTTTTTTTAATATTTTAATTTCTATTTGTTTTTGTTTATTTCTACTTTATTTTCTTTCAATTTTAATTTTTCTATTTGTTGTCATTTTAATTCTATTGTATTCATTTTACTTGGCTTAAATTACTAATTTATTTAGATTCAACTGTATTTTAGTAGTAGCAGCATTAGCTACATTTCCTTTGTTAATATACTAAATTTTTAATTAATACAATTCAAAAGATTGCAAAATGTGTGTTTCTTGAAATTAGTTAAAATTAAAATTAATATATTCAAATATTAAAATTAATGTATTCAAGGATTTATAATAAAAATATTTTAACGATACTTTTTTCTTAATTAAAAAGTAACAATCAGATTTCTGTTCAATAGCTTCAAATAATAGAAGGGATATTGGAAACTATAACAATGAGGAAAATGTTTTTCAAGATACTTATGTATAAGAATAGTATACGAAATTGAATAATACAATCATAAATATTTAAAATGCAAACAAATGTTTTTTAACTACAATAAACACAATTCAGAGAAATCAAAATAAGCAGCTTTAATTGAGGAATATATTTTTCATAACGCGTATGCATAAGAATAATATGCAAAATTGAATGATATAATCTGAAATATAAAAAATACAAGCAAATGTTTTTAACTACAATAAACAATGTGCAGGGAAAGCAAAACAGAAGTTTTTAGGGAGAAAAATAATGTAGAATAATAAAATTCAAAGAACTTTTGAAATTGAATATTCTTTTTAATGAATCCACATATTTCAAAATAGAAAATATTTATCATTTTAATAATAATGGAAATACGCATATTTACATCGTTTTTCTTTTTTAAGTGTATGTGCAATGAACTGTTATAGAAAAATACAATTATAACCTCCCTCTTCAGTTTTGTGGAATCGTAATGAATAAGGTAATTTACGGACATTTTTAAAATATTATTTTAGGAATTTCAAAATTTTCTTTATGTTTTACGATATATCTCATGAATAATTTTGATTTTCCAACGATGTTTTATTTAATTGATTAAAAAGTTCTTACTAAAAATCTTATAATCATTTTCTACTTGTTTATTTTTTAATATAAACTTTTAAAATACTTATTCATTAAAATTTAGAAAAAAATATTCAAGAAAACATAAATATAAGAGGAGGTACTCAAAACTAAAAAGAGATAAATACATGGAATATAAGAAGTCCTTTTCAGCATCTGCAAGAACTTCTTTTTCCTCTTTGAAAAATATACTTCAGAATGAATTTTTTTCTATAAATTTTTCTCATTAAATTTTTTTGGAATAATTTTACTAAAATTATTCATTTTAAAAATTGGAAAGTTACTGCTATAATCTTTCAGTTAAAGCATTTCAATTTATATTTTTATTCATTTATTCTTTATTTCGTGGTTTAAAAAAATACAGGGAAAATAGTGTTTTTAGTTTTAACGTTAATGTGCATTTAA
The DNA here is from genome assembly GCA_026543055.1 of Argiope trifasciata. Lineage (NCBI taxonomy): Eukaryota > Metazoa > Arthropoda > Arachnida > Araneae > Araneidae > Argiope > Argiope trifasciata. Next base: position 294,463 of record JAPMOQ010026769.1, on the reverse strand, counting down.
GAGCGTCATTTTAAAGATCAACTAATTCATCATAAATAAAAAGATATATGAATTTTTGTGGCGTATAAAGGGTAGAGTCGATAATTTATCTAAAAAAGATTTAATTAGAAAAGTACAATTTTTTTGAAAAAAAAACAAATTTATACTAAGATTTTCCAGAAGCTGAATTGTAGCAGAAGAAGTGTGATATAAAATAAATCAAATAATTGTAAAAAAACATGTTATAAATTTTTTGCCTTCTATGGATTACAATTATTACTTCAGTTAATAATATAATGACTTTTTATCTAAAAGGTATCTGTATTTTTTATTTAACTATATATTTTTAATTAAATTGTGTGCTTGGTAATATTTACTTCCTTTTTCAAAGAAAAGTTATGGCTATTTTCAGACGAACTTCGTAAGCCTGAACCATGGTCAGATGACGAGGAAGACTACTGAGCTAACAACCTCTTCCTCACCACGCCTGCAAAATTTTTGAGATAAATATTCGTGGCATAAATCTAAACACTAAGTTTAATTTCACCAAAACCAAAGTAAATCACTAATATTCAAGATAAACGGATCAAAAAAGTTTTGGAAAAAATAAGCATTAAACCTAAACAATATTATCTATGGTTTCTATAATTCTCGAAACTTTTATTTTTGTCATTATTTTCTTAGCAATTGCTTAAAGTGGAGCAGTGATGTGTTAGGATCGTACCTATAACAAAGGCATATTGTTAATTCGGAATATTTGGTAGATTCTATCAAACTGTAAATGGTATTAAAAAAATTTTACAGGACTAAGTAACAAAAAATTCCTGTACAAAATATTCCAGGAATAAGTGAAAAAAAGTGTAAACGTCCATATTCATTTTTTTAAAGTTTCTTGAAAATATTGAGGAAAAACGTCCTTGAATTTCGACTATTTGAATGATCTGTTTGAATTCATTGAACATTTCCTTCTCATTTTCATGGAAAAATTTATTAAAAGGGCAATTAGGGTATCATCTAGAAGAAAAAACTGGTGAGTCACCTTAATTTCCCAGAACTCTGAGAATTTTATGAATGGCTTTGCCTATTATGAGCATTTCTTAAGGTATCCGACTTTGTTTGAAAGAAATATTTTGAAAAAATAATTTTTTAGAAACTCTTTATGTGTTTTAGATGTATTGACTCGTTATATGTTTTAGATGTATTGTTAGTAATAAAAACTATAAATAGAAAAACAATTATCTGTATATAACAAATATAATATATTTTGAGAAAAAGCAAATTGTGGAGTAAATTCTAATGAAACTGAACCAAAACGGTTAACACTCTACACAAAATGGTAATCAGCCATCCTATTTTTCTTTGTACACAAGTTAGGGAATATAATGATGAATAAAATGAACCAAAATCTAAGAACTTTCATATGCAAAGGAGTTATGGGTAATAATATTCGCATATATGCATTTTTTTCTATAAATTCACAACTTAATTTTTCTAAAAAACCGACAAATGAAAAATTATTTCACCAGCAGTGAAACTTTTGGTTCATTTTATTGCCCACAGCATTTAAAACAAACGCTGAAATGTTAATGTGAATACCTGTGTTAGTTTTTGAGATATCATGTTAAAGATGGACAATTTTAATGAGCATTGAACTTTTGAGAAAACTGAAGTGAAAGACAAATTTTGGCTGAAAAATATGTGACCCTGGTTGTTAGGTGAGGCCTTTTTTTTCTTAGAAAAGATAAACTATTTTGGAAGGGGGAAAGTCTGAACTACAATAAATAAAAAGAATTTTTAAAAAATCGCCAATGTGTTCTATTACCAGTGTTCTTAACGTAGTCGGATACCTTAAGCATATTTTTGTGCTGAAATGTACATTTGGAAAGATGTAGGGGGGGGGAGCAATTTTTATTATTCGTGAATTTTTTCATGTATATTTTTGCTTGCGATAAGTTTCAACTGAATGATATGAAGCTTAAATAATAAATAGCAATACACCTATAAATCATTTTATTGAAATTTAAACTAAATACATTAAATGTTTGAAATATAAGAAATATATTTGATCATTTTTATTATTTTGTAATAAATAAGTTTGAACAGGCCTTATGCAAAACATAATGTATTTTGCATACGTAATTTCAAACCAAATTATAGATAACAGAGCATTTAATAATTAACATAATAATTTAATATAAATATTGCGAAGTTTCAAACAGATATCGATATCCAGGCGAGATGATTTTCATTTAATGATTCATCATTCAGTAATGATGGTTAGTCAAAGAAGTTACGAGATGAGAGAGAGTCTGATAATTATTTTTTTTAAGCCTGGATCTTCAAACCTTTTCATTAAATGACATAAAAGCTCAGAATATGTTAAATATCCTTTCTAATATTAAAATAAATATATAATTTAAAATACAGTGAATAAATTATTATAGACAACAGTAATAAACACCCCATTATTTACACATACATTTGAATTTATTTTTTTTTATTTGGTATAGATTGCAGACAAGTCAATTTTATAAAGAAAAGGGCCAATATATAACACATGAGAAGTATTACAACGACAGCAAACACTCATTGAATTTATGTTATTATTTTAATGAAACTGAGTGCTATTCCTGTATAAAAATAAAAACTGTAAAATTCTTCAGCTGATATGAGACGCCTTTTTTTAATTAGACGTTCTAATTAACTTTATACATTTGAATTTAACTTTCCATGCTTTATGGGACTTGCTAAAAAACACAAGCTGTATAAGCAGGGATGTTGTTTTTATCTTATAAAACGATCAAAATCATTGATAACGCATTCCGATTTCCTTTTAATGGCGTACAATTATTCTAGAAACATTTCAAGTGCATAACTTTCCTTCGAAAATAGCATCTGCCATAAATGGAAATAGTGGTTCTACTTGAACTTAGCAATTAACACAACTACTCAGACGTTTTTAACTCTACAATCATCTACATCAAGTTAAATAGATTTTTAATTCTGTATTTCGTAATAATTATGTGAATAAAGCCATAAAGTCATTATTATTTTTGATATCCAACCCTTTGAAATATAAATTATATAATTAATTTCCAAATATCCCATAGTATTTAGAAATTTTTTTGAAAACTGAAGTTTAATAAATTATGATCTAAAGGAAAAACACAAATCTTTTAAATTCTATTTGAAAGAAAGTAAAATACAGTTCATTGTAATACCAATACCTTCCAAAATCTTAACTGTATTCAGTTGCTTTTTTATATAAAATTGGCTTATATGTCTGCTTTAAAGTTTGTTGAACGAAAGCATGATCTGCACATCTGCAATTAAAAGTGATTTGGAAAAAAATATTTCTTTTTCATCTTATATTCCTACAACTTATTTTTTTAAAAATTCTGCATTTTTATTTTGTTACTTACTGTATAAGTACTATGCAATTTAATACAAAACTATGCAGGATATAGCAAAAAGAATCGTATAGAACATTTAAGATATAAGAAAATCACTTCATACTTTTCCAAATATATATTCGGTTATATAAAAATACTTGTAAATACTCAGACAACAAACAAAATCACCAATGATTGTTGCAAAGCATTTTGAATTTTCTTCGGAACGTGTTCAGTTTGAAACATTTTTCTCTTCATCAATTTTTGATCGATGTTAATGCCCCAGGCACGGAATTTTCTCTGTAAAATGAGAGTTCTGGAGTAATCTTATTTGCAATGAAATTTTAAGAGCATTTTATTCTGCTTCCCTACAGAGATTGAAAAAATGATAAAACCAAAAATTTCAATTTGATGAGGTAATATATTATTTATTAAGATTACTATTATGATTCATTTAGTAATTTATATGAAAGGGATGTTGAATAGACTTTCGACACAAATTTTATAAACTACGTATAAAAATATATTAATATCACAGTTTTTATGTTCAAAAACAATTGTTCAAATCTGAGAATTCACTATTGTGGAACGCTGTATTGCCTCTCTATTAAATTTGAGAAATATTTAGAGAGAATTAAGTTGTTTTCAGGGAAGATTTGAAAATGTGTCTTCATTTCATCTTTAACAGGAAACAAGCACTGGATACCTATTGCATTTCATTTAAAAAAAGGAAAATATTGGTGAAAAATTGCAGAAACATTTTTTAAGATGATGTTCAATACCGTAATGTATTCAAATTTTGATATTTGATCAGATATTCATAAATTGACACAGAGTAGGTGACATAAACTTTCAATTTAATTTTACGTAAGGGCTTAAATAGGATGCAATATGAAATACATCGAAAATTCTTCACGTTAATGGTGTTCCTAAAATTAGATTACTTATTGATAATTTGTTATATTCATTTATGTATTAAAAATAGAAGTCATTCTTAAATAAATGCAATCGTCATAGATTGTCGACATGAGTTTATTATGTTTTACTGAATCTCTTCCATATGGTATCTCTTCTATTTCTTAAAATTGAAAATTATATTAGCAATTAAGACAAAAAATAGTTCAGTATTATTTAAAGAATATATGCCTGCCAAATAATAATAATTATTAGGAACTCTGTATTCATAAAATAATAATTAATATTTCGTTTTTTATAATTAATATCTCATAATCTATAATAGTTGCAGTATAAAGTTGATAATTTTTATCTCTCCTTTTCTGAAACCAGTGACAAATATGGCATGAGTAAATAGTTATAAACATAATAATAATATATGTTCTTATAACAGAAAAAATGCTGAAATTTCAGTTCCAATAACGAAAAAGGAATTCTAAAATTCGTTTGATGACTATAATTTTAATATTTTGTAAAAGAAATATATGCTAAATAAAGGCACTTAGAAACATTGAAGAAAATATCAAATATTATAGAAATGTATGAAGTTTGTAATATAAAGTTTTATTTTTGTCCCACCCGATTATTCTTGATAATTCGTGATATTCTCTATGGTATTAAAGGAGAATTTGAAGTTTCTCATGCTCGAGAATTTGAAGAAGCACGATTTGAAGCATATATAATAATCATTAATATTAAAAAAAATTCTATATTTATGTTAAAGATAAAATATTTTATAAAATTTATGAATGAAATAAATATTGAAAGGATTATATATTTGCCATCAAGCAAAATATGAGGTTAATGAGACTTTTGCATTTTGAAAAGTAATAAAATTTCCAATTACAAATGTGAAAATGTAAATATTAATTTTTAAGCTTAAGAAGAATACTTTCTGCATTAAACGAATTTATTTTCTGTAAAATTTAATCTGAAGTTTTTTATTTGGTACTAGCTGTTGTCCCTGCAATTTCACCTGCGTTTATATATGAAATTAAATATATTTAGAAATTAAATTAAATTTACATATGATTTAATTAGTAATCAAACAGAAATGAAATTTATAACAATGAAAAGATCTTTTTTGAAACTTGAATTTGGTATAAAAATATATTTTCTCCAGTTATATGATCCTAAATTAATTTTTAATTATATAAAATCGCTCTATTTCCATTTAATTTTCCTTGGGGTGGATAGTGATATTTTATTAGCTCAGATTATCTTTCTGGGCATTAAGAAAAAAGTGTTTAATTTGCTTAGATTCTGTCATCGGAAGTGGAATTTTAAACAAATATGCGAATGAACAAACATTCGATTATAGTTATCAGAGATGTGATTAATCCATTGGTTTTATATAGTTGTTAGTTATTACGTATAGTACACTAAACGTTCTTGAAGTTTTGAACAATGACCAATAATTTTACATAATCACCAGTTTATTATGTTTACATACATGCGCATATAAATATGGGTGTACAATGATTTTTTAAATATTTGTAATCGAATAAAGAACAAAAAAGTATAAAAAATATTCCTTATCTCTTAAAAATACTGAATCGAAATAGGCTTACGAAGGATTAAATACCACATATTAGGAATTAGATATGGAATGAAAAAAATACATAATGGTTTTCTCTTCAATTTTTATGTTTTGATAAGAGACAAAAACTATTTTTATTGCATTGTCATTGCATCTTATAATTGAGCATTAATATATATATATATATTCAAAATTTCCGTAATACATCATGCAATTTACTTACCACAGTGGCCCTGATATTTGATGGTAATTTCTCTCATCTGCTTGCATGCTGCTCGTTCCAGTTCGCACACGTTAGGATAATCCCTCCCGTCGCTTCCACAGACGGGCCGCGATCCACGGCTGTCCCCATAGTTGGCACATTTTTCTGGACACACACACTCTGCTGTCCTGCCATCCAGCGAAGGCCGACACTTTGAACCAAAATGACACTCCTTGTCCATGCAAGGGTCTTTCACATCTGCAGGGAATTGATAACAACTGAGAGTCAGTTGGCTGTAGAGCAAAGATCCTACCAACATGCACACTGAATGAGTTCTAGCACAACCCATGATTTAAAGAATTTTTCACTGCAACGGAGTGTAAACAATATTATATTCTCTATCTGTCTTAAACGCTATTTTAGCGAACATTTTTATATTCAGTTCAGTCAAAGCATTTAGAAACGTCAATGTCATATTAAAACAAAAAGAAAACAGCTAAAACATCTTCATTATGCCTTTATTTAGAAAATGATATGTGTCATCAAATTAAAAGAGACATTGATGAAAATTTTTTGTCATTTAAATTAAGTGAAAGATTTTTGAATTTATTTAGATTACCTTCAGAGATACATAATTTTAAATAACTAGTATCACATTAATCAAGAATAGAGGAAAGGAATCATTCATTTCCATTAAGGGAAACCTAATTATTGAAGACATGTGAGGAATGTGACAAGCTAATTTTATAATATGTATTTAAAAATTAAGATAGTAATTGCTTTGAGTTGCATAGCTTTTTTGGATTAATTTTTTCATCTTTATCAATAAATTCAGGAGTCCAAATTTCTTTTGATATAAATAGCTTGAATTCCAAATTTATCCCATAAAAGAAACATTTGTCATTTTTCACTGTAACCAGATTGTCCAAATTTGCACGCCGGATAGTTGAAATTTTGGTTGCAAAACAAAGGCAAAAACTTTCGATCTCTGGATTGAACTCCGCCCGCAGACACTTTTGTAATGCCGTCAACAACTCCGTTACTTCTCCACGCCGTCGAGACATTCCCCACGGAGCATGCGCATTGATTTTGTTCATCATCCCTCCCTCCCTGGTACTTTGTCGAACCAAAAGCTGAGTAACCTATCGCCCTCAAGCGGCAGACACTGACAGCAGATGGTGAAAATTCCGGAAGCACATGATAGATGTTAGTTTAATCCAGTTTCTAAAAAGTTTTCTAGTTATTCTTGCGTTTCATTTCCCCGCTCCAGAATTTTTTTTAATGCTGCACTAGGAGGAAAATTTTCTTCGAACAGTTGGGGGAAAAAAGAATATCCGCTGAAAGCCAATTAGTTTTTTTTTTTTTTTTTTTACTTTTAGCTAGTACTTTTATTACTAATCACGGTCTTTTTTCTCATGGCATTCAAAGGCAAGAAAAACAAAAAAGTAATCTCGATTTAAAATAATTTTCAGATGTTTTTAATTTAGAAGAGTGCATCATGCAAAGTTTATGTTTTTTCCCCCTTTACAAACTCAAGGTTAATGTAGTTAGTTCATCAAACAGCACAAAATAGCAAAATAATATTTCGGTTATTAATAGAGGGGCAAAGTGCATCCTAATTTATCGAACTATTCAAAATTATTAATTAAAATAATAAATAATATGGCGGTAGGGAATAAAATGGAATTATATCAAACATTCTATTTACTATTTCTATGAATCAGTTTAATGAATGCCTGTAATATAAGACAATTTTTAGCGACATTATTAAAAATTATTTATATCATATTTTTTATGAACACAGGTTTTCAATTTACGATTCTCATGAGCAAGTTTTAAAAGCTATTTCATTAATTTCAATAATAAAATAAAATTTTATTTTTATGTATAATAATATTATTATATAATTGTCTTTTTTTATATAATAATAGTTTTTATAATTTTTATAAATGATATAAAAAATAATTCGATTACCAAAACCATAAAAAATGCTGTCTAGATTTAATATAAATTATAATTTTATTCAACAATAAAACAAATGCAAATAAAATTCTAAGACGATAAATAATAAATTATTATTAAAGAAAATTTTAAAAAAGTGATTTTCATAATAATAGTAATAAAAGTTATTTTCATAAAAGAAAAATATATATAAATTAAATTACTTCCAAATTAATAAGAATTACTCTTTTATTTTATGGAATATGCAATTATTTATTATTTATTTCTATAGTTATTTATTTATATAGACATCAGCGAGACTTTTGGGAAAAGTATAATTTTTATTAGCATAAACATTGATGAAAATTCAGTAAGTCACTAAGGTAGAATTATCATAATAGTTAACATCATTTCCTGAAGTTGTCATGCTCGAATTATACATACGAGCACACTTATATAATATACATATATGTGTGTATTTATTACTTTATTTACATTTTTAATCAATTTTATAAGCAGCTACATTTTTGAAATACAATTATGTCCCCGGGAGATAAGTCTAGTTTCAAAATTAAGATAAAACCGATAATTTTTCGAGGATTTAAAATACCTTTCATACTATATCTGTGTTTACTTTATAAGACAAATGTGGTTGTAATTTCATATGGCAATTCATTGAAATAAAATTCAGTAAATAAGCAATCGAATTTCGAATGTCATTATCGAATATGTAGGCATTCTTAATTCATTGCTTGCCTATATGAAATATCTATGCAAAGTCAATTTTAATCCCATTTGCCACTTTTCATTTCTGCGAAATCATATTATTGCAGTTACTGTCTTAATATGGAAGGAATATATTCTTAATTTAATTTAACTTCATGCTTTGAGACTATGCATTTCAAAGAAGAATCTCTCCCATATCACTGTCTACTACATTATCAAATGTAATTTAATTATTTTTTATAATACTTTTAATGATTTTTAATTACTTTTGACTAACATGATCACTTTTACAAATCGTATTTCTCCACATTAAGTGATATTAAACAAACTTTAGATTTTAAGAGAGCTAGAATATCGAAAAGGGTTGAGAAATGAAGAGGCTTGATACTAGAAATTACATTAGATATAGAACAACAGTGTGGGGGATATTTTATGTTTAGTCTACGATAAAAAAATAAAGATTGACTGATTCTTTATAACTATAGATAGTGTCTATTAAACTTTTTTACACTAGTAATGACCATGAGTTCGCAGATCAAACCGGGAGTGTGTAATTCATTAACAATAATAATAATACCTATTCCAAGATGAAAAAATACTTATTTCTCCTAAATTAATAAAAAGAGACGATGTATTTTATGCATGAAAAATAGCAAATCTAGCAAGTTTGGTTTCCGAAAAAACTTTTTAAATGCTCCCTAAAAGTATATGACTCTTATTTTCCTCTTTAAAACCAAAGACGGCGATGGAAGCTGTGAACACCACATGTGCTGAGATTTTTATTTTCAATCTTATATATGGCATTTTGCATTTAATATTACATAAAAGAAAACTGAACATGCATTTTATGCATGTATTTTTTCAACTGATAAACATAAAACGGCAGTTATAATATCAATACCATTTACTAAAATTGATTTATCTTAATTGTATGTTGTTGTTGCTTCTAAAGGCACTTGTCTTTGACAATCCCGCTGACTAAAGAGTCAACGATTTTAAGCCGAACTTTTTACGTCTCTTTTTCAGTAGCTCCATCTAGGGCCAATAACAACTCATACGCCGCAACTCTTTTTACAGAGTACATTTCATTCATTCCTCCACATAGCGTAATTTAGACTTGGATCAGAGAACTTTCACCACTGTACCAGTCCCCCCCCCCAGTGGTATTATTCAGGACATGGAGGACTGACTGTGTGACTACGAGAGATTTATACGTGCGCCAACTAACACATACACGAATCCTATATGTTGCTTGCACTACCCTCCAAACTTGGTACGTTTCTATTTTCCTATATACTTACAATTTATAGATATCGGGTTCACTCATAAACATAGAATATTTCTAGTAAAGGGATTTCATTAAAATTTTCGATCTGCAAATTTGATTCAAAATCCATGCAAAAATTTTCATTATTGCAGCACTATCATTTTTTTTTTACTTATTATCTTCATAGACAGAAAAAATTCCAAAATAATTTAGGAGGTTTTTTTATATGTTCTATATGAAAAAATAGAACAAAATGATTCAAATAAACAGAAATTTGGGAAGAGGTGCTTATAAATATCAGTAACAACAAAAGATAAAAATCAGTAACAACAAAAAAAATCTATAAAAGATTTTATTCTTAAAAACCCAAACAATTTACTGCTTTTTCCCAAATGTCTGTATTTTAATCTTACTTAAACCTATCGTATTTTTCTCATAAAGACAACTGAGTGTTTATTTTTCAACTTTCCAAAGAGAAAAATGAGGAAAAATCTTCAGGAAATAAAATTTCCTGCGATATGAAAATACTTCAAATATAAGTTAAAGTTTAATCTTGAAAAAATTTCATAATCAGAACGAAACTGAAGTGTTATCATAAACCTTATTCTAAAAACAATTGAAAGCTTCGGTTTTCTATTAAATCGAATTTTGAAAATATGCAAAAGAAAAGAGCAAGGAATCAATAAAATCTGGAAGAGGAATAAACATTTATTTTAAAATGACTATAAAAGCAAATTGCTCTAAAATATAATTAATTTTTGTTAATATTAATGCAAATTACTTTTAAAATTACAAGCGTTTACCAAATTGGTTAAATATTGTCTTGTATATACTTACAATATTTAAGCAAATGAAGCTGTTTAAGATTTTTTTTTTAAATCGAGTACGTAGGCATATTTTTTTTTTCAAAATAAGAGACGGAATTAAACAATTAAAAAATAATTTTAAAATATTATTATTCAATACTTTTTTCGACACAACATTCAGTTCAGCTCGTTAATCAAATCAAATTATATATATATA
>JAPMOQ010026769.1:224233-283039 GCA_026543055.1 Argiope trifasciata | reverse complement strand
CTTAATATTTTTTGATAATTATTTAATAATAAAGCGTTGAAATAATTTTTTTCTGTTGATCTAAGCAGGAATTGAATTAAATTTTTATATTACTTTTGTTTTTTATCAAAATATTTAAAATTTTTAGATTTTTGATGTTTTACATTTGTTACAATTTAAAAACTACAAGTGCTTTGTTATAATCACGTGATATCTATGATTAATACCTAATTATACATATTATTACTTATAATTTACATAACTATTAAGTATTAAACGTAGTATTATATATGGTTGTTATATAATTATATTTATTATTCTTCCCAAATTATGAAATTTATTATTATACTAAAATCATAGAACAAATCAAGGATGAAAAACTCTCCTCTTAATTTCTATCATGTAATTCCATTCAAGATTTATTTTATCATAAATAGAAATATATAACAAGTTTCATCTTCTGAAACAGATATGAGCATTTCGAAAGTTTGAGAGCAATCAATAATTATTTCTGATATTCACTTTTCGATGTCAAGTTAATTTTTTAATACAGCATCTTTTCTCCTTCCATGCTTAGCAACTGTTTTAGTAAGGAAGTTAGTTTTGAAAATATGGCAGTGGGTGCTAAATGAATGTCAAGTAAATGTTCACCTTTCTTGATTTAGGGATGCTGGTGATAGCTACTTTAGGCCTGAGTTCTGAAGTCTGTTCTAGAGTATGCAATCTCTCTTCATAGTATAAATAAAATGCAGATACTCAAAGATGTGAGCTAATCTGAAATATTCGAGTAGAGAGTAGTCAGAATTCTCTAAAAAGCTTTAAAGTCTTAGAGATATTTGATAGCGATTTACTCCTAGTGTGCTACCTTTTACTGGAAATTCTTCTGTAAGCAACGGTTGTGTTTGATTATAGTGTGATCGTGTGGAATATAGAGTATGTATCCGCTATTGATCCTATTGAACTTTTTTTCATCGTATCCCAATGATTTTTAACTTTTTCCATTGCAATATTTATCCATATTTCGTATTTACCTGTTAGGATATCTTAGAATTCTCATATTTTATTTGAATATTTTCAAAACTAATTAATTACATTCGGTTATATAATTATTATTGACTGACTGTTCCGATCAGCCCAAAGACACAATGAAAAACTTGAATGACAGAATCACAGTGACAACAGCTCTAGAAGAAACTATGGAAAGTCCTAAAGGCCATCACCAGTCGCGGTACAACCTTTCCCTAAGAAAAGATGTCCCGTCATCGATGGGATGTAACATCGCCTTTCTTTTCACACACCCTCGAGGATGACTATAACGAATCATCAATTCGGAAGCTCCTTTCCTCAGTTACTACGTGTCTCCCCCTCCCTCTACGTTGGATAGATAAATGATTATAGAAAATGAAAAATTATTTTGTGCCTTTACTGCTTTTTGAATAATTTCGGATATCAGATTGTAGTGTTTAATTGAAATCCAATAGATGAATTGATTTTTAAAATATTTGATCAAATTTACAAACTCTGACGAAGATGCTGATGTAATATTTCTAATGTAAATGATCTAAATATTTTGTGATGTATGCTGATGTAAATATTTCTAATCCTTTTACTATTATTTAACAGAAATTAAATTTTTGGATATTTATTCATTACTTCTATCTTGAAAATTAAGTTATCTCTTAACTTATCTAAATATTATATTCATGTCACCATCATCACATCTATATACTATATTCAATATATTTGCTAAAGCCAAAATATTAAAAATATCATATTTTAAATCTAAATGATCATACTAAAACTCTTTAGAGGAAATAAAATAAAAATCCAATTTAAAAAAAAAAATTTGAAGTTGAATAGGATGCATTAATTTAAAAAATTATTTATTACTTTTTTATCCATATTTTTATATGCCTTAAAGTAAGTAAAGATTAAAAGCTTCATGGAATCCCCATATTACAAATAGTATTTTCTAAAAGTATAAAAATACGACTTTTATTTCAAATAAGAATATTCAACATATGGTTTTTCAGAATTTGAGTGGGAAGATTGTGAAAAAAATTTAATCCATTTCAGTGAACACAAAATGAACTGTATGGAAATAAAAGCATACAAAAGAGAAATTTAATATTTAAGCTAATGATATAATAAATTCAGAAAAAGTAAGTAAAGTCTTTGCAATAAATCCCTCACGTAAAAGATATTATTCTTTATTATGAGAATTTTAAGAGCATTAATTTAAAAAAAAAAAACAATCTGAAGAAATAAACTTTATTTTGGTAAACAACTTTACAAAGAAAAAAATTAGCAATAACATATTCTACATAAAATAATAAATAAATAATTAAAAGTATTCAATCCTGTTATTTGATTTCACAATTTTATTCAACATTTCAGTTAGTTTCTCTGTTTTTCTAACCAAATTCTCAAAATAATTGGAAAATAGAAATTTATTGAATAAAATTTATTATATTTGTAGATGTTTGGTTATATATATATATAAATATACAAAAAATTATTATATTTATGCATGTTTAAATTAGTTATTTATATTTAGATTCTTAAAAATTTATTATAATTATATGTATTTAGAATTGTTTTATAAATATTTAGGTTTTTACAAATTTATTTTATCTATATAAATTTAGATTGGATTTTTACAAATTTATTTTATCTATATAAATTTAGATTGGATTTTTACAAATTTATTATATTTAAAAATTTTAAATTATATATATTTAGTTTTTACAAATTTGTAATATTTCTAAATTTTTAATTATATATATTTAGTTTTTACAAATTTATTATATCTAAATATATTTAGATTGTTTATATATATTTGGATTAAAAATATTATATTTATTTATGTTTAGATTTTTATACATATTTTGATTGATACGTTTATTATATTTTTATATTTAATGTCGGTTCACTAATGTGACATGTACTTGTTACAATATGTCTGTATTCAATAAAATAATCTAAAATTAATGAAAATTTTTTAAATAATTAATTATTTTGAATTATTAATTATAATTATTAATCATTCATTGCATGAGGAAACAAATAAAATTATAATGATATTCAAATAAAAAAATTTCAATGTAAAGACATAAATTTATGTTAAGAATTAGATGCCTTAAATGAACCGCTTACACGTCGAGTATATTGGTTCCCAATAAAATCATTTAGATATTACTTCTTTTCGAGGATGCTATTAAAATATCACATATTGTAGTTATATTTTTATATGTTATGTATATGAGAATATGTATTGTATACTCATTTGTGTTTTTGTCATTATATTCATAAGTTTTTCTAGTAGATATTTTGCTCAAGACATCATTGCACTACTAGGAACATAACTATAATGATGAATCGTTTAAATTTGTCATTGTTTTGTTTTCATAACTTTATTTGTCTGTACACTACACTAATATTAAAACAAAGATTCTTTCTTCTTCAACGTTGAACAATCCAAGAAAATCACCAAACACTGAATATTAATGAAACAATTTAAAGTATTTTAATTTTTAGAAAAATAAAATAATGTATTTTTGAAAATTCAGTAAAAAGTATTGATGGCAATATTCAGAAATAAAGGGAAATTCTTAAGTCTATTAAATTAATATCTTTAAAAATGTTATTTTTAATGTTGAATAAGTGCTCTTTTTGCCTTTTAAAATAATTGCTTTTAAGTAATCATTTTAACATTACGGAAATTACATAACTTAGCAATACCTTTCGGAAGTTATTTTGGATAAATATCTATAATTTTATAATGAATTAAAATTTGAAGTAAAGTTTGAATTATGAAAAAACATCTCTAAAGCGCATATACCTAGCATCCAAGATACACTGATGGAAAGAAAACCCCAACACCAAGAAAAAATTATTGTACAGTAATGAAATTTTAGGAATACATTTGTCTAGGTAACATATTTAATTGATTAAAGTTTCAAGATCACAGGTAGTGTCATTGGCGAGAAGAGTCATTTCAAATGTGAAATGTTGGTACATTAGTAACCGGTGTAATCGCCAGAATTTTGAATGCAAGCATGCAAACGTGCATGCATTGTGTCGTACAGGTGTCGGATATCAGTTTGTGGGATGGAGTTCCAAGCCTGTTGCACTTGGGCGGTCAATGCAGGGACGGTTAATGCTGGTTGTGGATGACACTGGAGTTGTCGTCCAATGATGTCCCATACGTGCTCGATTGGAGAAAGATCTGGTGATCTAGCAGGATAAGGCAACATGTCGACACTCTGTAGAGCATGTTGGGTTACAACAGCGGTATGAGGACGCGCGTTGTTCTGTTTTAAAACACCCCCTTGAATGCTGTTCATGAATGGCAGCTCAACAGATTGTATCACTAGACTGACGTATAAATTTGCAGTCAAGGTGCGTGGGATAACCACGAGAGTGCTCCTGCTGTCATACGAAATTGCTCCCCAAACCATAACTCCAGGAGTGGGCCCTGTGTGTCTAGGCCTCAGACAGGTCACTAGCAGGCGTTCACCTGGCCTCCTTCTAACCAACAAACGGCTATCACTGCGACCAAAGCAGAACCGGCTTTCATCAGAAAACACAACAGATCTCCACTGCGTCCTCCAATGAGCTCTATTTTGGCACCACTCACGTCGCAAACGGCAGTGGTTTGGAGTCAGTGGAATGCACTGTACAGGGCGTCTGGCTCGGAGCTGTTCTTGAAGTAACCGATTTGTAACAGTTCTTTGTGTCACTGTGGTGCCAACTGCAGCTCGAATTTCAGTGGCAGACATAGTACGATTAGCCCCAGCCATACGACGAATACGATGTTCTTCCCTCTCAGTAGTACCACGTGGCCGCCCGGAACCTGGTCTTCTTGAGGTAGTTCCTCCCCTTGACCACTACCGCCAATACTCATGCACAGTGGATACATTCCTGCCATGTCTTTCAGCAATCTCGCGGAAAGAAAACCTACCTTCTCGTAGCCCTACAACAAGACCTCGTTCAAACTCAGTGAGCTTTTGATAATGGCTTCTTCGTCTTCTCAGAGGCATCCTTGACTAACATTAACCCACTACGTCAAATCTCAACTGTAAATAATGATCACGAACCTTACAGCGCTTATCTCGTCATCGACTTTATAATGACGTCGTTAAAAGGACGTTAAAAACAACGTCATCTTTCAGATGTATAAACACGCCTACCAAATTTCGTTTATCTAGCACAGCTCCTTCCTAGTGTTGGAATTTTCTTCCATCAGTGTATAAACATTCCAAGCATGGTAACTATAGGTCAAATTGTCTAATCTGTGGCATTCTAACACACACAAGCGTGTTCATCTTTATTAATAGTAGAGTTTGTGAATTATTGGTGAATGAACCGTGAAAGAAGTCCTCGGATAAAGAAAAATTACTCTTTTCTCTAGAAGAATATAAAACGCATGTAATAAAAACACAGACGAAACATGCTCAAACATCATACAGTTGCATTCATAATTCTATCAGAGGGTGCATCACTAATTCGAAAGCATATTATACATCTGTGTAGAGAGTATTCTCCGAAGGACGATTTAAATAATTTCTTTGGAACGTAACACTTTTCCTTATTGACGTTAAAACACGAATGATTTTTTTTTATTTTCGAGAGTTTGGAGTACTAGTTTAACACTCTGCAAATTCCACACAATCGCAGCCTATGCCGTTTCCTCATCGTTGTAGGGAAAAAATTGAAAGCTAGAAACATAGCAGTTCCAACGTATCGGTGAAATGCTAGTAGGTTTAGTGTTAATAAAAAGAATAAATCATTAAATTAATTTCAGTGAAATAATTTATTAGACATCTTTGCATCTCAGCCTATATGTGAAAGTAAAATTTGAAAAGAAATTTCCTGCGCTATTTCAATCTATAAAGAACACAAGAAAACAAAAATTGCTCTACATATGCATATACAAAGGTGTGTGACTGAATGAATTTAATTCATTGATTTAATTTTAATCATCAAAATTCTTATCAGTTGTCAACATTTTTATCTTAATTTAACATACTGTATTTATTCTAAAATCTTCTTTTATTTTCTGACCAAATACCCATTTTTTTTAGTTAATGAATTAGAATACGATCTTAGTAAACCTGCTGATTCCGAAGTTCCCACATCAGGAATAAATGGATAAAATTTTTAACATTCACACTTACTTTTCAAAGATACCTAAGATTTCCTTGCCTGAATCGATACGTATTAAAGGAATCCCTATCAGAAACTTCGAGTAAATTCGCTGAAGGGAAAATGTTTTGCTACTTTCGTCTTATAATGCAATACAAGCATATGACAATTTGTACATCCCTTCGCATCTTTTACAAATTATACTTCCAGTAGTGAAATAAATCTAAGTTAAAATTAAAAACCTTCTAGGTGATACAATAGCAATTGCGTAAGAAGAAATTTTTGCAATTTTAGAAACGCTTTATTTCACCATTGGAAGTATAAATTTTAAACAAAGATTAAGCGATGTGCCAGTGTACATCACGTTACAAGAATGAAAGAGCCAGACATTTTTATCTTCAGTGAATTTACTATGAGATTTTGATAGTGATTTATTTACTCGTGTAGACTCAGGAAATGAAATCTTAGGTATCTTTAAAATAATGTTAGAAACATTAGGGATCTTGATACATTCACTTCCAGCGTGTGAAAATGCTGAAGTTTGCAATTTTATAGAGTGCGTATATAATTAATTAAATAAAATTTTAAAAATTAAGATAAATATGTAGCATGCTTAATCGCGGGCTCAATAGAAATATTTGCTGTCAAATGGATGTAGAAGATCACCTATTATGCATTTTATTGGATTCTCATTACATATACTCATTTTGTAAAGCCCGTGGATGCAGATAAATACGCCTGGTTTAAAAATCTAATTAGAAATTGAGAGACGTTTAAGAATGTGACTAAAGTATTTAACTTCAGTAGAAGAATTTGTGACTCTTTGACATATGGTGCTTGAATTCAATTAGATCAATGAATCTGGTACTTTGATGAGACAGTTTTGAAGAAAAATTTTAATTATCTAACTTTACAAATTATCTAATTATTCATCGGCAAGTTCAATTTGGAGCATTTGTTGTCAAATTACAAGACAGTATAGGAAATAATCCTGTTGTAAATACATTTTTTTTTGAGATACATCAAGTTAACGGACATGATTTTTATTTGGTTATTCTTATAAAATTTATATTTTTTCCCCTTTGTGTTTTGCAATGAGTGAGAGTTCGGAGCAGTATAGCATTTATATCATTGCACCATATAAGCATACAAATTAGTGTTATTCTTTTTTAAATATCTTGTGTTATGTCATTTGATCTTTACAGTGGATTTTTATAAATGAATAAAGTTTATAGGCACTATCGTACATTTTTATATTTCGTTAAATTTTATAATTGACATAATCCAAAAATGTTGACTTATATGTATATTAATAATAAAAATTAATTAAAATGTTGTTCAGCCTATTTTCTTTAAAAATATTTCATTGTTGATATTTTAATGATGCCCTGTTTTATTGGTTTGTTTTTAGAGATAGACAATTGTCGAAGGAATTTCAGAGATTGCTTTGATTTGTTCTGATTTGTTTGGAACGGTTTTTTTTTTACTTTTTTTGTATGTATATGTATGTATTTTATATGGTTTACTCTTAAATCTTAGTATTATCTTAAATTCTCTTAAATAAATGATTATATAAGATGATCTTCTTATTCATCGTAAATAATTCTTAGTTGAATTATGAATTCATTTTCTTATTTCTAACTCAATGTTCTATCCTCAATAAAGTTCTTTTAATTGGGTTAAATATTATTATCTTGAATGTACATTGAATTCTTGATAAGAGTCCTAATCTTTTTATTGGTTACGTCTGCCCATATTTTTAATCTAAAAGATATGCAAAATACCCGCAATTATATTGAAGTACTGTTTGTACTTCACACACAGCTGTATATACTGTTTCCAGAATTCGTGTAGGAACACCTCATCATCATTCCAGTGGTAAAAGACAACAAGCATGAGAAATATTCTAATGATATTCAGTTTGCAAAGCATCACAATTCTACTTTTGTTGTTTTATAATTTTTAGTTAGAGGTATAACATTAATCCCATTCGAATTTCGATGAGCATTTTCTACTATAACATAATTTTTTTCCGAATATAAAAAAGATTTAATCTGAAAATGTTTTCGCGATTTTTTCAAGTTTAAAGGATTTATATAAAAGTTTAATTGCCCACAAGAAATATGTATTTCGATATCACAGAGCATTTTCGATTTGAAAAAATCACGTTCTGTACATTATCACTTAGTGATAAAATGTACACATTAAGATTAATAGTGATAATAAACTCCGCGAGCAAGACAATGAAAGAAATGTAGTAGACCAAACAACTCCGATGACTGCCGAAAGAATCTTAGATATTCAACTTACCAGATAAAAGAATATCGAACCAACGAATCTTTTCTCACTCCTCAGAGTGAATATTCAACCTTCGGGGAGAAAACAGAATAAAAAATATCTCCCGCTTAGAGATTCCTCACCCTTTTCTCCATTATCCACGGCGTCCAGGATCACATTTTGTGGCGGTTCCAATCGATCCGGTTTCCCACTTTCCTTAAGTGTTTAAGGGAGGTCTATGGGTTCTTGGTGACTCTAGTTTTCAGCAGTGTAAGAACCGAGCGACAAGAAGGTTGGTCTCTCACCAGATATCTGATTAACGATTGTCATCTGGGAAAAATTCCCCCAACCCCCCACATTCCTGTTAGAAACTGGCATGAGTAAGAGGACCAGGTGCCCTGGGGAATGTCTTGAGTGAAATTTTTCGCTGGGATCTTTTGTTCTTAGCACTCTTCTATAGTACATGGCTGGGAGTCTCCAGAGATAAGCTCCAGATGCGGCATAAAAGATAGAGCCTCCTAAGAAGGAATTATGTGACGAGAAGAAGAAAAGAGGAGTCTTTATATTTTTCATTCACCCCTACTCATCCTTTCGCACCTAAGATTCGTCTGCTTTTTTGCCACTGGAGTTGTAAAATGAACAGAAGATTACGTCCGGGACTTACACAGGGATTTGCAACATCGAATGTATTCTTTGAAGGGGATAATCTTACCTACGCGGCCACTCGATAACTTTGGATTTGAAAACTTTTCAGAAAGAGGCTGGGAGGATTTATTTATTCTGCTACAGGTAGGAGGAATCTTGGAACAGGACTTGAGCCAAACGAAATTGTAAGAATCCAACTGGAAGAATGGATATCGTAGAAAAGAAATGCAAAATAATTTATTATATAGTTTCATCTAGAACAGTTGTTTCAAAATGCGGGTTATGATACCATGTGAAGTCATACAAAACATGATTGGATCGAAGATATTTTTATTATACTTCTATCAACCTCCTCCAGTTTTTAGTATATATTTGCGTACAATTTCTTTAATTTGAATTAAACTATATTTTTTCCTAAAATAGATTTTTTAGAAATTTTAGTTTCTTATTATTGAAGAATGCTTTTATTTTCTTTTTAAAACTTTAAAGCCAGATTTTAAGCAAATGTAAAGATATTTTTAATAATATCTCGAGGATTAAGGTTTAATATATTATTCGATACCTTGAATTATAAAGAATTTCGATTTTTTTAAAACTCCAAACCAACGATTAAGTAACAAAATTCTAATCGCTTCAGCATCACGCTATTATTTATTTAAGCAATCCTAAAGCAGAAAATCAATAATTATTTCCAAAACATTTGGTTCAAAAGAAGAATTTATTGTGTTTAAATATTGTATAAGAGTATTGTTTTTAAATATTGAGCAAGAGAGTGTGTTTTAAGTATTGTGCGTGCTTGGATCTCATCAAAATCAATTGACTTGATGTGAACATCATTAGGTGGACAGTGCATTTTTTGCCTTGATAGCACTTTCTTACATTTATTTGTTTGGCTTACACGGAAAATTTGATTCCTAAACTCAGGTCACTCTGTACATATATATATATATATATATATAGCGAATTTTATGTATCTTTAAATAATGTTAATATTTAAGGACTTTTAACTCTTTACTTAGAGCATGAGAAAAATATGAATTATAGTTTATAGAAAGCGTGTAGAATTATTCGATTAAGCAATAGGAATTGAATAATGAAATAAGAAATTAATTTATAATAAATTTAATATGAGTTAAAGCAAAAATTTGGAAATTAATTAAGATATAATTAGGATTAAGTGTTATCATCACTCACACATACATGTATATGTCATGTATGTATAAATTATAGATATAAAATGTTGGATAATTTTAGTAATTAGTTCATGAATATAAAAATGTAAAAACCTTCAAATTGCTGAGTAAACAACCAAATTGTTCAGAATTTCTAAATTGGCTGAATAATAATTCGACCGTATCTGTACCTCTATTTAAATTTCTTACTAAATAACATTTGAAGGAAAATGGTCTAAGTCTTTAGCTAATGTAAACTTTACTACCCCCTTTCTAACACTGAGATTAATTAAAATGTTCTGGACCCTTTAACGGAGATATCGTCTTTAATATTCATGCTTAGCATAAATTCATTAGAAATAGCTGATGTACCCAAACTTTAAATTATGTTGAAGAGTCCTCTACATGCCCATTCCTTTATTCTATGCACCCGATTATCTATTCGATAATTTAACTTCCTGGCATGCAGAAGTCCTCCAACATCCATCCTAATTCGTCATTCATTCGTAATGATTTTGAGATATTGGGTTTCGCGGAGGATTTAACATTAGTAAAGTTTCAAAAAATAAATTATGTTATTTAACTGGACTTGAATGAAAAGTTGCAGGATTAAAAGCAATGTTGTATTGTGTACATATAAAACTTATGGAAAAATCACGGTTTTTTTAATTATTTTAAATTTAACATTCATATTGTATTTCAGATTAGTTATCACACCAAAATCATGTTGTTTTAAAATAAAAACAATGACAACATGATGAAGGATTTTTTCTAATTAGTAAATGGCAATAATATAATTTTAATATAATTTTGAGTAAAAAAATTAAGGATAATAATAAATCATTAATATTGCAGAAACTTATTAAAATTAATAACAAAAGCAATAATTTATCCATGTAATGCACACAGTAATTATTGCAATGCAAATTGAAACATGGACTCTTATGCAAGAAAATATCAGTTTTGCTACTTTTAATGGATTCTAAAGTATAAATTCTAAAAGAAAATGTATTTGTAACGAAAATTGTCGGATATCGTAAAAATGGATCCTCCTTAACAGAAATATCTAGTATAGTAAACATTCCAAATTCGATAATAACTTCTGTGATTTAAAAGTGTAAGTGCCACGTATATAAGTAACTAAGAGATTAAGATCGACGAGAGCTGTTCAAACAAATTCAGAAAAACAGCACCAAACCGATGGCCAACTCCAACAAACTTTTGAGAAAAGGTTGTTTCGTAAATTCCATCCGTAAAGAAATACATTTGCTTAGTTTCCATGGTCTTACTGCCGTCCACAAGCCTTTGGTTACAAAATACAACATCGTTGCTCGGCTAAAATAATACAAGGAGCGTCGAAATCGGACAGCAGATGAATAGGAACAGTTCTCTTCAATGAAGAATCAAGATTCAATCGCTTTCTGTCAGATAGCAGAGTCTGGGTTCGTATATGCATGGAGAACGTCTTAGGCCCGAATGCATTGCGTCTACAATAAAGTTTGGTGGAGGGGAAATGAATAGTTTGGGAATATTTCCTGTGATATGGATTGGGACCATTCATCTCAATTCATGGTAAACGTCTACTCCTAATCCACTATTTTAGACAATAGTTCGCTTCCTACGCTACAGCAATTTGTTGGATCGTTGTTATTTCTAAGATGACTACTCCATATATCATGTTGTGAAATCTGCCATGGTAGCATTAGCATTGGCTTGGACCAACTGGACTGGTCAGCTTAGAGTTTAGATTTGAATTCTACGGAAAATCATCTGGAGTGAGTTGGTTCATCGAATTAAAGCGTCTAAAATTGGTAAAATAACTTGCGTCTTTCTCCAAGCCACTTGGAAGGAAAGGCCACTTTCCATCATCCAAACACATGTAGAAGTCACACCCTGGAGAGTTAAGGATGCAGCTGCAATAGGTGGGGATAAATATTAACTCATGAATATGAATAGATTTTGTTTATATCTTTTATAACAGGTGTGTATTACCTATTGGCAGATAGTGTACAATTATTTTCTTAATACTATGATGAAATTCAAACTCATCTTTAAAACAATCAATATCAGGCTTTCGTTAAGGTTACAATTATAATTTAAAAATTTCTAATGAGAAATTTATTATTTAGAAATTTTAATAATTAAGAACTTATTAAACAAAAACATTTCCACATGTTACGAACTGCAATATCTTATTTTATTAATTATGAGAAAATGCTTCTTTTTTTCATGCATATGCTCCTTACAGCGATTTCAGTTTTGTATTTTTTTCTGTTCATATTGTTGCTGCTATCTAACCCAATTATGTTTTTAAAAAAATATTACAATTATAGACAAATCAATATTAAACGTTGAAATACTATATTTTTTAATCGCCGAATTTTTTTTTATGTTTAGTAACTTCAATTCTTTTCGTTATCTGGTGTTAATTACATGATATAAAATAAAAATGAATGTTTGTCTGTAAGCTTAGTATGCGTTTCCCCACCACTCATCCAATTGCGATAAAACTTTGAATACTTATTACTTGCTCTTGTTTGTTTCTGCTGAAGATTGAAACAGAATATTGTCAACCCTAAAGTATATAATAATAAAGTTTAAAAAGTAGATTCAATATTATTTACGCTTTTCCTTTATATATCACTCAATTTCAATGAATGTTTTCATTTCCGTTACGAAAATAAATAATATACTTTCTGTCATTCCTAATTAAACAATACTGTTATTTTAAATTTCAAACGATATTTCCAAAATTATTTCTTCTTCGGCAGCAACACTTGGATGGAATAAAGTTTACAGTAATCACATTTTAAATAAAGTTTTCAAATGTGTATAAAAATTGAATTTGAAGGGTTTTCGTAGTTGCTTCTGCCCCAGAGTTACTAATTACCTATATTCAAAGGATAGGAAAACGATGAATGTGCAGCAGTGCATAGACAAATGGGTTTCGCTGCTTCGATTTTCAGATAGCTTTACATGGTAGTGTAAACTATTTAGAGGTATGAGAAGGTTACCAAATTTCATATGTTTTTGTTGAATAGTTTTGGAATTGAACATCTAGCATGCCTTTCATCTGTATTTTATTTTCGATCCTAGAAAGGATCGCTATCTACATTAGGATTGAAAATTTTCTTTTACAATATAAGATGATGGAATTATACAATGTCATCTATTTTTCCTTATCTGTCCAACATAATAAAGAAACTTAGCAAATTAATGATAAGCCGCATTAGAATTAAACCGTAGTATTTACGTGTCTATTCGTTTAGTATATGTCTCTCTTAAGAAATAGATTTCGAAACATATTAACTAACTATATATAAAAAATTAAAATATTTTTTTATTGAAAAGATAATTAAGTTAAATGATTTTGCTATATATCTGAACGCAATCGCATAACTCAGTGATAATAAGGCATTAAAATCAAAAACGCCTCTGACTTTAAAATCCAGTAAACTTGCAAAAGTGCTAATATTTTTTTGTAAACAAGTATGTGTTCAATTGAAAAGAAACGTATCCAGACTGTTGATATAAATGAAAACTTTATTCATTCTACACCATAATATTGAGCGCAATGATACCATTAACTAATGAGTCTAATGATTCTTTATTTCTAGATTTCCTATGGTCGTGAGGAGACTCAGTCTTTCACAGCGTCCTTGAGGTTGCTGTCCAAGTTTCGCTACTCACTGAATTCATCGAACATAAAATCTATAAAACTATTAAATCCTATGTGTATAGTGAGGCCCTCCGAAGGCTACGCAGATCCATCAAGAACACAAGATCGGGTCTACTCGTGGTTATGTGGTTCTACTTTAAGATAACGCTCCTCCAACGTCTCCAGGGTAACACAAGTGGAACTAGCCAAGTTCAAATATGAACAGTTTGACCATCCTCCCTACAATGCAGACATATAACCCTGCGATTTTCATGTGTTTGGTCACTTGAAAAGGCATCTGAAGGGGACGCGCTTCATTTCGGATGACGAATTCAAAGACTCTGTGAAGGACTGGGTCTTCTCATGGGACAGGAATTCTAGGAACAATGAATCCATTCACTCGTCAATCAATGGGCTTAACCAGGCCACATACACACCTTATATGTATTAATAATTATAAGAAAAAGAATTAAAAAATGTTATATTCTTTTTCATTTTTTTCTCATCACAAAGATTCTACTTAGTTCTTAGTTCTTTTTATAGAGTTATTTGAAAATAGTTATACTTTGAGATATTATCTATTTGTCCCAAATAAACAGATAATTCGATTAATCAATAAAAATCTTTCACCAATCTTATTATGCGGTACTCTACAATAAGTAGCTAAAAATGTTAATACTCACAGGTTTGAATAAATGAAGAGCATGATTGTTCCCAAAAAGAAAATTATGAATTATTTTTTATAAGATCATCTACATTTTTTTTTGCATAAAAAGCTCATTAATATGCCTAGAAGCGAAAAAAAATCCGTAAAGAGAATGAGGAAGAGAGAAACCCCTCGTTTCTCATAATTGCATTAGAATATATGAAATCGGGTCATTTTTCCGATTCTGATGCATGCTTGACAAGTTTCGAAAACTACCAATTTCTATGAAAAATGGGAATCGAAATTAGCGCTGACAATTCTAAAACGATCCACAATGAGATTACGATGAGTAATAATAGCAATAAAATATATTATTGCATCACGACACTCATTCTTCAACTGCCTCCAAGAAAGACGATATTTTTGTGACAAGGGACCCAATTTCATGGCTCGTTTGCTCCAGTCAATACATACACACACGGACGCCAAGTAAAAGAACGAAAACGACTTAGGTATTGATTTGTGTGTGTATGCGTTAGATCTTCGCTAATGAAAGGCTTAGAGGACTTCCTCGTCATTAATATCCTTTCTTTTTTTTATCTTTGTCTCCTCATTTTCTATCCTTCCTTCCTACGGCGACTCATTTTCTTAGGACTGAAACCTCTGTGTCTCCAAGAAAACAATAACAAAAAAAAAAAGACTTGTAATTACAATTTGATTTCCGGGGGCTGTTCGAATAATTGTGTAAATACGGTGAAGGACTGGAGTTTGGATTAAAAAAACAAGATAAAAAGTTTCTTTTTCCCATGAAAGGTGAAAAAATACATGTGTTGATATACCAAAGGGGGTAAGAGAAGGGGCAAAATGGCGTGAAATACGTCAGTGAATGGCAGTTTGGCGATTCTGGGAACAAAAGCGGAGCATTTTTTAAAGCATTGGTTTATTCCATTCTTTTTATCACCAGATCTTCAAGAGAATATACTTTGTTAACCAACTCACTGTTTGAGTTAAAGGAGGAAAAAAATCTTCCAAGAAGATACTTCAATATTTAAAGAAGAGTTACATTGTTCTTGGAACAAGAGGTATGAAAAAATAAGCAACGAAGGTGCGAAAAACATTTTTTTTCTTTTTGGTTTATGACTGTTTATTTAAGGTAATCTATTTTAAATTAATAATTTGGGATCTAAGAGTTCCTAGAAGCCTATTTTGCTTGGATTTATAGTTTTAATTTTAACTGAAATAAAAGATTTTTTTTTAAAATTAAACGAAAGTCCTGGCACAGAAAAGTATTGCTGCTGTTCTCTTCTACATAAGACATAAGTTCTCTAAAATATAGAATATGTTAAATAAGAGTAAATGTTTGAATTAAAAATTAGTAATCCACATATAATTGCTAAAAATCAAATATTTAGCCCTTATAGTTCCGAAATATTTGCCAAATAAGAGTACGTGTTTAACTCCCCAAAAATTAGTATGTATTAAATTTTTAAATATGAATTTTCCTGGAAAATATTTCATCATATTTTTACCAATCAAAATTTAAGAAAACGATAAAATAAAAAGGTAAAATGATACCCTGCATTGAATGGTGCCATAGAGAGGATACAATGGAGTACTAAGGGTTAATACAAAACCCTTGCATTTCATGGAGTGGAGATTTGTCCATTTGTACAGCAGAATTGTAGTGTTCTAACTTTTTATAACTTTTCCACTTTAAGAGTTTGATGCTCTGTGCTGACTTTATCTTATTCTTTCCGATGATCCACAAAAACAGAAAAAAAGGAAGCGATTCCAATGAAAATGAAAAGATAAAATAATTGTAACAAACTAAACTTTGTCTAATAAACTAAACTTATTTATGAAGCTCAGATTAGCTTCTTGTTAGATGTTGATAGACAAGTGTTTGGACGATTATTGAATATTCACTTCCTTTAAATAAAGAAAGTTCTCAAAAAAGTATATAGATTACATTTAAATTTTTTATTCAAATGAAACCTTTATAAAGAAGAATTAATTGTTGCAAAATTAGTACTTTTAAGGACTATAAATGTTGCATATTTTTAAAAAGGTCTGTTTTTGAAATTTTTACTAAGCGGATTCTTTTTATTTTAAAATACAGGTAAATCCACTGCAGATTTGAGCAGAATTTCAGAACAAGCAAAACTGATATTTTATAGAAGAATTATTATTTATTTTTAAACAATTGATATTGCTGATAATTTAAGGAACTTTCTTTAAAGAAAAAAGTCTTCTTAAAAATAAATTTAAAAAACTAATAAATTTTGAGAAAAAAAAAGGTTAAATAAGTGTAATATATAATATGGGGAGTGATACTTGGTCACAGGAAATTTCAATATTTATATACTTTTATCGCATTTTTAAACACATAACTTCTTGGTAAATATATTTATAGGTCAGCTAATTTCTGAGATGACGAACCGCCATTTCTTGATGGTGCTTACTTATGGATGTAACTTCAGAAAATGAATGCGTCTTTGCAAATGAAAATGCAATAATTAACTGATAGTATGACAGTGCAAGCAAAAATAATTGCGATTAAAATAATTTACAGTAAACATAACCCCTAATATTATTCAATTCATTTCAAATGAGAAATAAAAGAATTTAACTGACGGAATTAAACTTATGAAACAGATGTGAAAACATTTCCAGGTCATCACCCTTTTAGGATTTTTTTTTGTTATACACCAAATAAAATAATGTTACATATGATAGGGAAGAATAACAATTTTCTTTAAGAAAAAATGGAAGCTTATATATATTGAATACGTGGAAGATGATGATACCGACTTTATCTTTATAATGCTAAATTATTTAACTATACGATTTAATTTAATTCATTTATATTGAAACTCAAGAATAAGGAAGAATATCGCAGCTTCCATTAAAGAACCGTGAAAGATTGGTTATGAATACATATAAATAATCACACAGTAGAAAAATTGCATTATCAGTATAGGTTAAGAATCACATCTATTACAGATGTTCATTTACTTACTTCATTTCAACTACATATAATTCGGATATTTATTTGAATATTTTAATGGAAGCACAAACGTATCAGATATATACGATGGAAGATTAGCAACCAGCTGCTACTTAAAATTTTGAAGCAATTTAATTAAAAAAAATAATAGAAATTAAAAAAATCCTTAAAAATTCTAATGAAAACCAACATAATTTTAATTTTCGGGTTACTGTCAGAACAATCTAGATAGTACACTACGATTCGCATCTAGCTCCAAAGAAACTTAAACCTCGCATGTTCTGCGAAATATTAAATAGTGGAAATTGTGTCTAACGGTTACGGATGCAAAAATATTTTTCAAATTGGCTGCAACAGTATTGCAAACCATATATTTTCCTATACAGTCGGTAAAATAAAATTCAAAGATTATTTTGACAAAAAAAAACATTAAAAATATTCAAATCATTATATTTTTGGACATGACAACGGATGAGAGACATTGTATATTGTATTTAGGTTAGAGGAGAGCACTAAAGGGGGCAAAAAACCAGAAACTTGAATTATAATCGCCGGTTAAAAAAGCTTCAATGAACTGTGAGACTACGGGTAACACTGAGCTGATAGATAGGTCAAAATACAAGATATATCAACCATCAAGATGGTTAGATACACAAAATAAACAATTTTTTCAGCTATGTAAGAAAAGACCTTTACATATATTTGTTTTTTCTTTATTACCATGGCTATCTTGTTACTGAAAGATGTATTAATCTAGTCTTAAACTCAGCAGAAAATGTAATAATAACGGAACAGAGATGAGTCTATTTGTTCTCAATATGTACAAATCCAAATTAGAATTCAAGACAACGTCTTTCACTGAAAGAGCATTGGTTAGCATACCTTAATCAGTCGCATTATGGGTAGAATGCGGATTGAACTTTAATTGTTACGAATACTTAATTGGGATTTCTTGTTCATTTTATGAAAAATTATGAAATGAGAGTAGATAAATTCATACCAAATAGAAAGAATAAAATGACTCTTATTATCAAATAGTATTGAAAGATGGCATTTCAATCAGAATTTTCACCTAACAAATCAGAATTTTGTACTTAAACAAAGAAAAAAAATGTTTCCAATCTCATTCTGTTATTATGCGTATACTTACAAAACATTGAATATTTGATGCAAATTATGCGTAAATATAATTTTTACATTTTGAGTTATTTGACGTTATTTTGTTTGTTACCCTCAAACAAACACTTCTGGCCTTAATTTTCAATTATTTAGCAATATTAAAGCTTTTTTTGCGTAACATATAAAACTGACCTCAATTAATTTGAATTAAAATATATTTGGAGAATATAATAAAATTTCCTGGATAACGCTGATATTATGAGAAACTAGTAATAATATATATATATAAAGTCATGTAAAATTCACAAAATTTTGCACTGGAGACTAAAGATATGAATTGAAGAGTTATTTTAAAATAGTTCACTAGTTTTTAATTGCAGAACTGCTTTTTGTTAGATAAGTAATTTCTGATTTTATGTTAATCTTAACAAGTGCTTTGGGAAAATATATGTATGATGCAGTGCTGGCAAACAAGAAAATGAAAAGAAGTTCATCTTATTAAAATATGTATTTTTTACTACAAACATGCACGTTTCATCTCAAAAGGAATAATGTTATCTCAAGAAAGACCATTGTAAGATAAGCCTATAAGTGCTGCGTTAGTGAGCTCAGATTTTGGCGACAAACTTAGCACCTACTTGGGAGCAAAATGGATAAAACTAGAAACTTTGAAAATTTCATAGATCCGTCTATTAGAAACCGAGGTTCGTCTGGTTGACTTAGAAGATTGTAGACCAACCTCTAGGGAGCTGTAAAAGACCGGTATTGATGCGTAGCCGGAGTTGTTGAAAAGTAACAAGGGGATGGTGCCAAAATGCCAACGATGTATGGAGCGAGTGCTGAGTGCCCAGTCATTTTGTCTTCTGTGGAAGCAGAGCCGAGTCCTGTATGTGGAATAGCCAATTTTGTGGTAGTGATACAGCTAAAAAGCAAGGAGCAATGAGAAGTTTCAGCCGTTTGGGGTTAACGTGGAGCGAACCGCTGAGGATCCCTTTTCTACTGCAGTCTGTCTCGTCACTTAGTGTGCTGCGGACGTTGTGAGTACCGAATTTCTAGTTGTGGGCTACTATCTGCTTTAGAGTGCTGCTGTGTGCTGTCCTGTGTATTCATCTCGGTTGTACATATTTGTAGTCTTCATTCAATTAAATGCTGTAATTGTTTCTTGAAAAGGCGTACTTTTTGCGCTCTCATCCAACATACCCACTTCAAAATGAACTCGGTTTCGGATCCATAACATTATATTTATGTTTCTGATAATGATTTACAGCCAATATTAATACTTATTATATATTACTAATTAAAACTTTGAATCTTCTTCTATAGTTCCTTCCTTTAAATTTTCCTTTAAGAAACGTATTTACTGGAAAACAGGCAATGAACAAGATTTTAAACATTTAGTAAATTATTTACTTAGCTGTAACTAAGCTGCAAAATGAAATCTTTAAATGACATTTGGAAAGTATGCTTTGTTTGCATGGAACGTAGAAACAAATCAAATACGACAGTTGTACGCGGGGCTGAATAATTCGTAAGATAAAAGTAATGTTTTAAACTTAAATATTTATAAAAATAAAATCTTCATAATCGATTAAAAATTATTTTATATTTTATTTATGTTTTTGATAGATGATTACAGGTAATGTTAATACTTCGAAATTTAACTTTTAATCTGTTACTGTATTTCCTTTCTTTAAAATTTTCTTTAAAGAACTTGGGAAATGAACAAGAAAAAACATTGGAAGAAAGTAGGAAATGAAGAAGTTTTTAAACATTTAGTAATTTATTTATTTAGCAAATTTATTTTTATCAATTTATTTACTAAGCAATAAAAAGAAATCTTTAAATGGGATTTTGAATGCATATTTTGATCTTAGAAATAAAAGAAATACTATAATCGTATATAGGAGTGAATAATTCGCAATTTCAAATTCCTTTTTTTCTAGACTTCAATATTTATGAAAAGAAAATCTTAATAAATCGATTGAAAATCAAATATATTCAAAAACTATAATAGAATATTGAAATGAAATTTGCATATAATTCTCAACTACAGCCTTGGTTTATAAATGGGAATCTTAAAATAAGCTTGAAAGAGAGAAAC
The DNA here is from genome assembly GCA_026543055.1 of Argiope trifasciata. Classification (NCBI taxonomy): domain Eukaryota; kingdom Metazoa; phylum Arthropoda; class Arachnida; order Araneae; family Araneidae; genus Argiope; species Argiope trifasciata. Next base: position 262,288 of record JAPMOQ010026769.1, on the reverse strand, counting down.
CCAATGGAAAAAATTACTCTCGAAAAAAACTTTCATAAGTATACTGTTCTAACTTCAAGAACACTGAGGATATATGACACATCCACCTGCTCGATCCATTTCACGACTTACAACCACCTTGTTAGGAAGAAATTTCCGATAAAATTTGTCCACCCAGTTTGTTTACTTTTCCTTTATATATCATTCTCTCTTTCTCTTTTTTTCCCCTTTTTCTCCACGCTGTGTTGTTGCCAAACGTTGTTCGTAAAATGAATTGCATCGCAAATCAATAAACCGTCTTGCGACTCCAACTTTACTGACCTTTTTATCCCCTCTTCTCTTCTTGGTTAAATATTTTTTCACCTACTCCTGAACATCTAAAGTGCAAGTTAGAATCTTCATCGATTCATGAGAAAGTGAGAACAAAATAAATATTTGTGTTGTAAAAAAATAAGAGGTGGTGATATTCATTTTGAATAGGGATTAAAACGATGAAAAAAAGAAAGATTGATGAAATGCAAATTTTAAGAGGATTATTTAAGATTTCTCTGAAATATAGATCAAAAGCCTTCGCTTCGTTTATTGTTTACAATCTTTTGTATTATACTATATATCTGAAGAAAAATACTGATATGATTTAAAATAAAATACTTACAGCAAAATAACATCCAGAGAATAAAATTGCAGATGATTGAAAAATTATTTTACTTTAATTGATGTTTATTTTACATTATTTTCAACACTATTATCTTTCATTTATGCTTGGTTCTGGTGATACGATAAATAATTATATTAACCTATTATTAAGTAAATTAACTTAGTTTTTTTATTAATATGAATTAATGAGAAATAAAAAAAAATATTTTCCCCTATAAAAATTACTGGTTATGCTTCATTTTTAGTTTTTTTAAAGATTATTAATATATTAACAAGAAAAAGCTCATTGTTATTGAGCATCAAAAATGTTTGAGTGGATAATATTTTTAATCTTTTAGGAGATATAATAATTAATTTATAATATTAATAACATTTTCAGAGATTATAAATATAATTAAAATTAATAATAGCAATGACTTATTTTTGAATTTTACTTTTAAAAATTTCTACGTGAACTGTCCATGAACTTATGTATTTAGAGGATATATTATGTGTATTATTATTTTAAATATCCTAATGACTAAAAGTCGAGAAATTTATTTTAAAGAGTAAAAAGGGAGCTAGTAGTCGATATTTTCTTGAATTAGGGATCAACTGAATAAACTGTAACTAAGAATACGAATCCAAATTATAATTTGAAAAAAATTCATTTTTATTATACTTAAGTCGTAATGTAGCGTTTATATTTACTCAAAAATATACATTTATTAAATTAATATCTTACTTTATGAAATTTTACAATTTATCATTTTGCAAACCGCATCTTTACTTTCTTATATCGACACCTTTCTTGGCTCAATTTACAATAAGTACTTATTTCATTCATTTATTTTTAAAAGGTTTTAAAGATGCAGTAGATTTAACCATTATTTATAAAGCTTTATTTTTAAAACTTCACACACTTTTCTGTATAACCGAGAGTCGAAAATAATTTTTTTGTTTATAGATATTAATCATTTTTGGACAATCTTTATATAAAATTAAAAATTATCTTTCTCTAAATTGCGGAAACTCAAATTTACTTGAGTTAAAAAATTACGGATCATGCATTTCTCATTTAAGACAAAAACAATTTTAAAATGAATGAAAAAAATTATTTAATATATCATTAAATATAGACATTATAATTCAAAAAATTGTTGTGAAATTTTTATTATTAACCAACTATTTAAAACTATTGTTTTAGATTAAAACGGTTTAAATATTTTAAAATAAATTAACCTACATCAGAAGAAAAAATGCTGAAAACATTATTATGCAGAATGGAGCATAATATTGAAACCAGATAATTAAGGAATGAAATAAAAGATTAAAATAATAATTAGAACGTTACATATTACATGCCAGGAATAAAATAATAATGAAAATGAATGGAATATTCTTTTAATTTATAAGATTGTTTTATTTTAGTAATTATAAAAAGATAACAAAAATTTATGTAATTAATATATTAAATTTCGATTAAATTTTGTCCAAATTTCTGAAATGCAAAATTAATTCTTCTAAATATAAACACACTTAAATAATATGAAAATTCTTTTAATGTACCAATTTTTTTTTGTATTTTGTTCTATCTAGGCGATTCGAAAAGAAGGAAAATAAATAAATAAAATCACCATACCATTAAAAAACGATCGAAAGAATCAATTGTAGCTTCGGGCTGCAACATCCTAAAAATTAATGCAAGATAGCATTAAAGAAAGCTTTCTTTCTATGTTTTACGACGAAAATAATAGTGTTCTTGGGTAAAGGAAGATTTGCAAACAAGGCTTCGAACAAAACAAATAATGAAACATCAGTCGACGGCTGCTTGATGAATCCGAATGATAGTTTCCGAATCGATGAAAGCGAATTTCTGTGAAAGAAATGAGAATATTATGCAGCAAAAGACGAAGCACCTTAATGGCAAAGGAAATAAGAATGTTTCTCTTTATTTGTATTATTTCCTGCATAAGCAATGGTGTGTGCTGAATGTTTATGTTTTACGTTATATCTCCAAGAACCCGACGTAGAAATGATGATGGTGCCATGTACTAACCGCGAAATGGAAATTGAAAAAAGGACAATTTAATAAAGGAAATGGTATAAGAGAGAGAGTCGTTCCATTTTTGACAGTAGTATTTGTTAAATTTCTCTCGAATATCGAGTAGAGATACACCACACCAATATCTCCAGGCGCTTTTAACCGTTCTGATTCTATCAAAATAAATAAATAATGCAGATCCAAATTCTTTTAAGAATTATCCAATATTTTAAAGGATATTAGATAATAGCATAAATTAAAGTTTATTGCTAGAATACAGAAAATGCATATATTTGAACCCCTAGAGATTTTGTTATTTATTTTCTTTATTGGCTGTGCTCCATTAATCACACATTTTCGAAAGACGCTTCGTCGAAATTGATCATTTTTAAATTAATATCCCAACACAGAACTTCATTTTAAGTTCTAGAAGAATCTCAAAAATCTCGTTAATTAAAGTTCACGATATTTATAATTATGATTTATACTTGTCTGATGAGTTTTCAAGAAATAATGAAGAACCGGGTTATGGAAGAATTTCAGAGAAATCATCACCTCATAAACCAGAACAATAAAAAAAAAATAATTGCTTTGATAGGGTTCCCTTTATTATTCGCATTGTTCTGCTACATTAAGGCACATTTACTTTTGTACCCAAAAGTCTTTTTTTTATTAAAGAGTGAAATGATAGCCATAAAATATAAAATATTTTAAATTAAATTTGATTAAACGATGCAAATATTTAATAATATTATTTATTTAATAATTTCCAATAAAAAAGAAATAAATTCCTAATAAATTTGGGCAAAGGCATAAAGGGTTTAGCTTGGTTTAGTTATATTAACGTTCCGTTTTGAAGCGACACTAGGGCTATTTTGGAACAAACCTCCTAATTTTGAACCGCTGTCAGATGACACTTGAGTTGGCACCCCTACTTCAAGCTTCCACACCACACCAGTTTAAGGACGTTTGGCTCCTACGGATTTAACGTTCACCAGACCATGGTGGTTTTTCGGTGGAATGTGGCGTCGAGCTTGCTGCATTTCTATTCCAAAGCTGAGACCTTACCACCAGACCACCACGACTCTCAAGCATAAACGGAAGATCTATGCAAGTTTAATGTGGGTTTATTTTTGCATAATATTTTTATCCTATTCCAAGCACCAATAACATAATTATAATGTAAGTCTGGAAGGTCATTATCATTATTATAATAAAATCTGATGTTTTAAAGAGGAAAATACATAGACTCGACACCATTTCCATTCAATATTTTATAAAATATTTTTTTCATCTATTCCAAGCTCTAATAACTTTATTTTAATGTGTCTGGATGGTCCTTATCATCATAAAAATTATTATTATCATGATAAAATCTAATATCTGAAAGAGAGAGTCTACTAAATATCTGCATTGATTCATGTTATATCTAATATCGGGTATTATAGGCAATTCTGTAATTTGTGATATTTTATATCTGTAGTGACTGCAGATCAAGTACTATTTCCATCATCTGAACGTGTTTTAACTTTCTAAAAATATTTGGTTCAACTCAAAAGCTATTGCACATACACTATAAAGCATAATAATAAAAACATCAAGTAGGACCTGTACATTTACGACATAAATGGCAACGATGAGGTTATCATACATAAAAAAGGACACTATACCGTTATTTTAGAGTCTAAAATTCAGAAACAAGAAAATTAAGACGTTGTCTTACATTTGTCGTAAAAGAAGGCCTTTTCCTGGCCAGAAATTTTTTGAAGAATATCTCGCTTAATTATTTCCAAATTCTTAATTTAATCAATGAAATTTCTAGAATAATTACAAGACCATAACCATCCAGATACAAATAGGTTCTATGGGTGAGAGCTTATGTAATCTTTCTACGCCATATTTCACGCCTACGAAAACACAAGGTATTCGTGATGTATACATATTTCTGTGGAGTGGCTTGAAATAAAGTTTAACCCAATGAGTCGTAGAATTTCATCTACTTATGATTCGAGAAGAATAATTTGCAATATCATACTGATTTCAAAGGAAATATCATTCTATGTCATAATGTCTTTTCGATGTTTTCGATGAAATAATAATAAAATAAGAAACTCTTTTGAATTAGATGCTTTTATAAACATGCGCATTGTCAGCAGGTTTATATATGGGAAAGAAATTTGTCATTTAACATATTACACTTTCCAGTAAAATCAATTTCGAGATTTTAATCCTGGTACAATTACAATCCAGTTCTGTAATATACAGAAAAGCATATCAAGGGAGGACGTCGACGCCATTCTTTTAGATGACTATCAATGGACCAGTTGATAATTGGGATGCTGATCATATGGTGGATGGTTAATAACGATGAACCTGGAACTGTGGTATTCGATTTAGTTATCGTTCTTTCTTCTCGTTCTGCTGTAACTTTGAAACGGTTATTGCATTTCTGACGACGCGATCCCCCATTGTTCATTCCCTTTTACTAAAGTCGTCAATAACATTTATTGCTACAAAAAGAATTTTTAATAATTCTTCAATAAGTCCTCCCAGTCTTATTCAATCCGAAGGTGTAAACATTCTCTGATTGTCAGATATGATTATAACGAACACGAATCTAAATGCAAGATTTTGTTTTATTGAGATAGGATTGGTATCCTTTTCCAAATAGTTTTGAAAATTTATATATTTCTTTCTATACGCCTGTTAGAGGCATCGTTACATCGAGTTGGAATCCCGGCTTTTCCTTTCAACTACATCAAAATTGAATCGATTAGTTACCTAACTGAAACGTCTTTCGTATAAAACAGTATAATCATAGTTTTATTTCTATGTTTTAGAATATTAAACAATGAAATAATTTTAATTTAGGAAATTATCTTTAATCTTAAGATTTCAATTAGAGAGTACTCAGACCTGTTATTTGCTTTAAAAATTATAAACCTTTATTTGAAATATGATTTTCAAATGAAAATATAGGCAGTTCAGTTATCAGGAACACTTTTTTTTAATTAAATTTCCAATTCTAAATTGACATTTTTACCAACGTGTGTGCAATTTATCTTTTAAATTCTGACGAATTTCTCTTAATTAGATAGTAATTGAAATACATGTTTGAAAAATGCCGCATTCAAATCGTTTACACTGATCTACATCCATTCATGCTTAATTTTGAGTAACTTCATTATTCTAATATCGTCATCAATTGTTATTAATCTTATAATATTGATATTTTCATTTAGCCGTTATAATAATTTTATGCAGGGGAATACATATTGATTCTATTTCAAAAAGAGTATGAAAGGGCATAATGAATAGCCTTTTCCCATTTTACATATATAACACTTATAGTATACACGTATTTGCTCAGTGTCATTAATGCACAATGGAGATAATTGATGAAGTAAAAGTCATAGAAGAGAGAGATTAGTTCTATTGCTGGTTGTATTGTTTGTTAAATTTGATTTGAGTATCATATATAATAAAGAAATTATATAATATATTTTCTACTATTTGCTACATTTTAAAGCTATTAAAATTTATGAAGCCAAACTATGCATTGATATGACATTAAAAAAATTCATTGGATTACAATATACATCCAGGCAGACAAAAGGTAACAAATAATGCTTGATCATAACTCAATGGATATACTGCATCTTAAATTTATTAGATAAAATGAATGATAGAAGAGTAAAAAAAGAATACCGATTAATTTATAGAACATATTTTGTTGAACTGTACATTTTTACTCATTGTGTGGAATTTTGGAACTGTGGAATTTTAACCACTAAGTGTCCTATCTTTGGTATATTTCTAGTTTGGACAGTATATGTTTATCAAGTATCAAATTTATCGTGTATCTATTTTATCCCATGTAAACATGATAAAAAGACTTCATTAGAACAGATTATGCAATATACGAAATTTAAAATTTTCATTGTTAAATCGGTATTTTGTGAATTTAAAATCAACCTTTTTGAAGCTTCGTTAAATATGAATTAAATTGTTTGTTTAATATTATCGTATTGAGATTTTTCTTGCATTTTGAATTCTAATTTTGTATTATGTTCTCTATTTCTGTGTAATTAATTTAATATATTATTGTACTATATTATTGTATTAATATACTATTGCACACGAAGGAAAAAGAACATTGAAGAAACGGGATGCTCCAATCAGCCGGAAATGTTTCGAGAGAATAATCTGCAAATGGACGTGAAACTGGCATAGTTAATATTTCTGAGTCTGATGGAAAAACTGCAGATTTAAGGGACTCCAAATAAATCCCCTCTCAGAAACGTATAATCCATTAAAATGAAATGCCAACTGGCTTAAGAGTCATATATTTTAGTCTGAGTCTATATTAATTAAAATTATAAAAAATGTCGGACCATTTAAAAAATATTTAATTTAGATATTTCGATTAGCAATGATGATAAGAGTAATGTCAAGTTGTTCTACTTAATATTCATATTAAAAAAATAAAGGAAAATGTTCCGAAATTAGATAAATTAGCTTTCTAAGAATTGAAGAGTAAAAAGAAAGACTGATAAAAGTGCCAGATGCTGCAGCATTAGGAAATGACAAAATTAAAGGTGGAAATGCCACTAGTTCACTTTGGCAGTATTCAGAAAACTATGCTCTTCTAAATTATTTATTAGACGCTTTTCATATTTATCACTTTATAGAACTTTATTCATCTCATACTTTAACTTAAAAAAAGTTTTTTGGGAGCTTACACAGTTTGTAATATTTAATTAATTCCTCAACTGAGAATGTATTATTCCTTCATATAATCATCCTTTTATAATGAATTACCTCTATCGCATATAATTTGTTCCCATATTATTAAAATCATATTATACCTGCTGTTCTATTTCTATAATTCGCATAATGGTGAATTTTAGGACTGCCATATTTGTTCAAATTTAGTTCTCTTCAAGAATTTTCTTTTAGTGTTCTAAATATTATCTGAATCAAATTTCTAGAAATATGAACTTTCAATATTTGATGTGTTTATAAAGTTGATATTATAAGATAAAAATAGCATCTTCCATAATAAAATTCATTGCATAGAAACGTTGATCAAATGTCATATCAAAACATTGCATAAAAGGAAAAGAAGAAAAAACAAATACTACAGTTAAAATAATTTTTAAACCAGAAAAAATTAGGCAAAATTATCTTTTAGAAGAATTATTATTTTAAGAGGCAGATAAATGTAATCCCAACAAGTGAAAAAACAAAAACGACTTAAATATTTTTACTTTTAAATAAAGCCACAACCAAGAGTCCTTCTTCATAGAAATGTATGAAGCTATTATTCAAAATCAATGGTTGTTAAGGCTCATTCGAAAATCTAAATCAAATATTGAAGTGAAAATAGAACTAAATCATCGTAATTTATTATTTTGCTTTAAAGTTTATAAAATGTTAGTCGGTGAATAGTCCATAACATATATATTTAGTGCTACTCGAATATGCAGAAAGAAGTTATAACTTCAAAATGAAAAATTATCATTACTGCATTCTTTATTGCTTCTAAGAAGATATATATGAAATAAAAAAGCTTCTTTTGTGCAGCTTCCATGTATTGATAATGTGGTGGATGTTTTAATTATTTTAGATAAATGAAAATGGTTTATTATGGTCAAAAAATAAGCACAGAATATAAAGATGAAACAATGTATATCAAAAAATTCCATTCATTACATAAATTTGCACATAATTTCTACTTTTGAAATCCAATTAAATTATTATTTTTATCAATTTAAATGACAGGAATTTACGTATTTTCTTGATAAATACCCAGATGTTGGCCAGAGATTTGATTAGTGGAGTCATTTACTTTCTCAAATTACCTGAAAATAGCGTCAACAAAAAAAAATTCGAGACAGTTAGGTAAGATTCTTGCTGTGAATTGAAAACGCTCCTTCTTAAACAAATACTAACCGTTGTGATGATTTCCTGTTATATAAAATTTGCTTTATGAAGGTAAAAAAATATATTCAATATTAAAATGTATCATTATCCATTATACACTGATGGAAAAAAATCCCAACACCAAGAAAAAATTATTGTACAGTAATGAAATTTTAGGAATACATTTGTCTAGGTAACATATTTAATTGATTAAAGTTTCAAGATCACAGGTAGAGCCATTGGCGAGAAGAGCCATTTCAAATGTGAAATGTTGGTACATTAGTAACCAGTGTAACCTCCAGAATTTTGAATGCAAGCATGAAAACGCGCATGCATTGTGTCGTATAGGTGTCGGATATCAGCTATGGGATGGAACTCCATGACTGTTGCACTTGGGCGGTCAATGCAGGGACGGTTAATGCTGGTTGTGGATGACGCTGGAGTTGTAGTGCAAGGATGTCCATACGTGCTCGATTGGAGAAAGATCTGGCGATCTAGCAGGCAAAGGCAACATGTCGACACTCTGTAGAGCATGTTGGGTTACAACAGCGGTATGAGGGCGAGCGTTATCCTGTTGGAAAACACCCCTTTGAATGCTGTTCATGAATGGCAGCACAACACTAGATCACTAGTTGTATCTAGTGTTGTATCACTAGACTGACGTACAAATTTGCAGTCAGGGTGCGTGGGATAACAAGGGTGCGTGCGAGAGTGTTCCTGCTGTCATACAAAATTGCTCCCCAAACCATAACTAAAGGAGTAGGCCCTGTGTGTCTAGGCCACAGACAGGTCACTAGCAGGCGTTCACCTAGCCTCCTTCTAACCAATAAACGGCTATCACTGCGACCAAGGCAGAACCGGCTTTCATCAGAAAACACAACAGATCTCCACTCCGTCCTCCAATGAGCTCTAGCTTGACACCACTCACGTCGCAAACGGCAGTGGTTTGGAGTCAGTGGAATGCACTGTACAGGGCGTCTGGCTCGGAGCTGTCCTTGAAGTAACCGATTTGTAACAGTTCGTTGTGTCACTGTGGTGCCAATTACAGCTCGAATTTCAGCTGCAGACGCAGTACGATTAGCCACAGACATACGCCGAATACGACGGTCTTCCCTCTCAGTAGTACCACGTGGCCACTCGGAACCTGGTCTTCCTGAGGCAGTACCTTCCCTTGACCACTGCCGCCAATACTCATACACAGTAGATACATTCCTGCCAAGTCTTTCAGCAATATCATGGAAAGAAAACCCACCTTCTCGTAGCCCTACAACACGGCCTCGTTCAAACTCAGTGAGCTGTTGGTAATGGCTTCTTCGTCATCTCAGAGGCATCCTTGACTAACATTAACCCACTACGTCAAATCTCAACTATAAATAACGATCACGAACCCCACAGCTTATTTAAAGCAAACCTCATTTGCATGTTCATAGTGTTGCTACTAGCGCCACACTTATGCGCGTAGCTCGAAATTTGAATCGACGTCATCTTTCAGATGTATAAACACGCCTACTAAATTTCGTTTATCTAGCACAGCTCCTTCCTAGTGTTGGGATTTTTTTTCCATCAGTGTATATGTCATGTTTTATGTATGTATTTTTATCATCATTAGAAGCCATAACTGTAATTGATCTCAAATCATTTTTTATTATTTGTTTGGCGTAGCATATACAATTGTTTTTGTACTAGAAAAGCTAGTCAATTAGAAAGCTCAAATTCATCTTTAGATCAAAATTCTATAACCAATATACAAATTCCTTTTTAGATCCAAATTTTACAAACCTAAATTCAAATTCTTCTTTTGACCCAAATTTATTGCCTAAATCCAAATTCTGCAAACCTAAATACAAATTATCTTAGGAATCAGGATTTCAGCATATCAACTCAATATGCCTCATTGTGATTTTTTTATTCCATGTTCCAGAGAATAATACTTTTTCATATATTAATGTTTTTTTTCCTAAATCAAAATAATGTAAAAATTGAAAATGCCATTTCTATTTGCTGCATTTTATTTCATTTATTTTGCAGACAGTAAATCTTCTGATTCTGCTTTATAATTAATGTATATTATTACGTATAATAGAATAAATCAGAGTGATAAGAGAAAATATTTGGTTGTTTCTGTCACTCCATCTTGCTTCCTTTTCTTTTTTTCCTGGTATTCAAATCGAAAAAAATGGTTGAAGATTCATAATACTTATGACAAATTAAATGAAGCATTTACATCCTTACAAGGAAAGAAATTGCATTCCTTTACTAATGCCACATGTGTTTGGAATGCGATATTTCTCTAGGGAAAAAAAGGATAACTTCGTTTTCCTTGAAAATATTTACTTTCATCTGTTGAATGATATTTTATTTGCATAAAGCCATTTGCTGTGGATAATATATAGATAGCTTAAGACATTCCTTTCATCCAGGTATTCTAGGTAATATTGAAACTAAATCTGAGAAAAAAACCAGAAAACTGGTTATTTCTCCATTTTGGTCATGATGCTATCAAAGTAGCAGGAATATCTTAAATGACTTCTGAGAAACATATTTGAAATGTAACCTAAAATAAATTTTATTCTCCTAAATCAATTGCGAGTCTTCACATAATATTTTCTGAGAAAAATTTAACTTTTTTCCTTTCTCATCCTCCACAACAATAAAATGAGAATTCAGTTGCGCTTGCAGGAATACTGACTCGCGGTCTATTTTTATCTACATCCTGCTTGCTTTATCACGGCATTCCCTCGTTTCTATCCTCCAAAAAGAAAGCAAAAATCCTTTTCCTTCAGAGAATATATTAACACCTATTCGCTGTTTAAGGCGAAGACCGTTGAGATTTTCACGCGATTACATACCAGATAGCAGTTAACCACGAAAAAATGCGGTTTAAGCTTTATATTACGTTTATCCGGGGAATCTTATGATGTGCCAACTAATGTTTTCTCTTCGCAACTTTAGGATCACGAGGGATATGCAGATTTTATACATAAATGTGTGATAATTTGGCCTCTCCTTTGCGTCGTATTTTCGCATAATTTAACAGGCCGAGGCAATGTTTTAGTCCAATTTGCATTGAAGGACAACCACTAAGATAAATTTTTATCCTGCTGTTATCACTTGAGAAGTGCCATTCATGGAGATGCGTGTAATAATTTCTGGTGTTCACAACATTATGTAACCGAATAGTTATCTTTTCAGAGATAAGTAGGGTTTTGCTTGAGAAATGAATATGCCTGGAAGACTTTCACTTAAACCCAGTATCATATTCTTCACTGTGGAAATATATCAGATTCCTATGAACTTTTTTTAGGTCGTTGTAATTTATTATGTTAGTTAAAATCTCGAAGTAGTAATTAAGAAAAATATTTGCAAAGCTATCATTCATACGGAAAATATCATTGGACAGTTAAAAGACATTTGTGATCAATACAAGTTGAATGCTGATGGTACCAATTTTTGTCTTTTGTCAATGTTTGATTGATAATGATTCCGATACTGGTTGAATATTAACTAATCAACCAATATTAGAATTATTATTAATCATATATTTACTACTGTCCCTCCGTTTCAGTCACGAAAAAAATACAAACCCCTAAATGGTTGGAACACCGCTCAAGTAACGCTAGCAGAACTTTGATGCAGTTCTAACTACTATCATTGGCCATAATACGAACTTCCAGCGGCTAGTATGTTCTGTCATAGAGGGGAGATAGCCAACTCCTACATTTTCTATACCCGACATAGTAGCGAGAACCAATTACCCGATGGAGGTTACTCATCCTTTCTAAGGTTCTTCCAGCAGTTATAAAATCCTTATTAAAAATACAATTTTTTAATTGAAAATGCATGTAGTACGTTACTTGACAGATAGATATACTTTGAAAAAACAGATTTTAAAATTTATTGCAATTTTTTTTTCTCTTCTGAAACCATTTTAGTCTTAGGAATTAAAAAAATATATTGTTATTGTGATTTAAACTATGTCACTACTCGGATAACATTAGGTGATAATATTTAAAACTGAATAAAATTTTATAAAAATTATGTTTAGCAAAATATTAAAATATTTGCTTCAATTTATGACATATGAGGAAGACTCTTTCTACCCTATAACAACAGCTAATAAACCACTACTTCATTCTTTACTAAGAACAAATATTTTGTGCTTCTTTAAATGAAATTAGAGAATATATAGGCAAAAAAATAGAATGCATTGCCATTTTTTTAGAAAATTTATTTTAATGAATTAATTATTTATATGAATTTTTTTTGCTAACTTTCCCCCTCAGGATGCATAAATATTTTTAATTTAATAAAATATTGGTATAAGATAAATTTTTAAAATTTCTAAGTATAATAAACTTGTATAGACTATTTTAATGGAATAATTTAAAAAAAATCACAAAACTAAATCTTTATTATAATGTTTATTTAAACACCTAATTAAATGTTACGATGTTTTAATCAAATTGGTAGTATTACACATTTTTAATTCTTTTAAAGCAGAATAAATTATAATTTAAGTTTTCGAAACAGAAAATTTATTTAACTGAAAGATCTACAGATATATTGCAATATTAAAATAAAATCCATTTAAGTTGTATGGTATAATGTTTGTAATTTTTCTTTCAAAATTTGCTTTAATTCAAATATTAGTGGATGATTATAATTGATAAATGTTAGATTAATCATACATTATTACTATATTTTTGATTCGTAAACACTAATTAAATGTACATTTTGATTTGAATTTCCTTATATCAATTAAATATTTCTATCTTTCCCATAAATGCTAGTTTTTATCATTTGCAAATACATATGAACATTTCTTCATATTTCTAAAAGCACATTTAAATGTAACAGATTCCGTGTGTCAACACCTAGTGCAGAAAAATTCGGGAATAAATCTTTAATGTTTTTAAGTGTAGTATTTCCATGCAGTTTATGAAATAATAAGAATGAGAAGTAACATTATTTTACGTTAACGCATAATCATAGAAAGCGTGCATTTGGGATGACACTTAAAAAATTTTCAGAATTCCTGTTGATAAAGGCCATGTTAGTGTTAGGAAACTGCTTCATGCTATTTTTAGATCTGTTATCGTGTCAAAATACAATCCAGCGGAAATTTTTTTCTCCCTAGATATATTTGTTGACATTCCTTAAAATCTTAATTTCACGCTAATGCAATTCACAGAGTTGCTTAACTTTTATATCATCATAGCACTTGTTTCATTCTGTTTCCTCAATCATTTGAGAATTTCATCATACAGGAATGTTGATAACGCATTAATATATATACTTTTCTTTTCTCATAATATAGAAGCACGTTTCGTCTCTGCACCTTTCAGGCATAGAATACTCCTATCATATGAAATTTCTTTCAGTTTTTTTTTTCCAAACTTGCATTATTTTATCGTGTAGGTCATCAAAGAATGGTAAATTAAGACTGACAATAAGCACATCTCTTTCTTACCTTATTGCTTAACCAACAATTTTGCTTATTATCTGAACAAATTGGAACGAAAATTGATTTTCGTCTTAATAATGATGAATGCTTCTAACTAAAGAAACTAAGCTACATATAAAATACCTTTGAATCTTCATCAGTATCTTCAAAAAATATTATGCAAATTTGGAGATATTCTCTATATTCGGCATATCATTTTCGCAGAAACGAAGTAAATTCAATTGTTGTTTTAAATGTACCGTATAAAACAACATATCTGTAGCAGTGAAAACTAAAATATTTTCCCAAAATAAAACGAAACAGTAAATCAAGTTCGCATTTCTTTAAAATCAGATCAAATCCATTTTATTTAATGATCGAGATTGTGATAGTTACAACAGAGCATAAAACATAGCAAAAGGTTTTGCACATAATTTTTTAACTTTTAATTTAAATGAAAACACAGTTGTCAACAATCACGTGTGAACTATCAACGCTTGTTAGCGTAACGTATATTCTGACTTTCCTACTTCAGTTGGAGCAAAGCAATGTAGATTAGATTTTTTTTTATTTCCTTTATTCCATTTTCTTTTAATTTAAAGGTACTTCTGAATGAATCCAAAAGATCGATTAATTAATAACATTTGATTTTAAGTATGTCAAGCATTAAAAAGACAAACAGAATCGTTTGAAATAATCGATCGTAAATTCTGCTAACCCTAACCGGATAACTGTTGGGGGAAAAAACCTTGATTTGACCTCGGCTTTTTACCGCGAAAGTTAGTTTTTAATTAATATAAAATTAACCACTCAATTAACTGAAATAAAAAGTAACATATATATATATATATATATATATATATATATATATATATATATATATTTTTTTTTAAAATAAATTTTACATTGACTTACTTGCTTTTAATAAACGTATGACTTTCTTAAATTTAAAAAAAAACATGCTGTGTATTTAGTTTCATAACTCTCCTGATCCGTAAATAATAATAATATTGTAGTTACAGAAAACAATAAAATTATGACTTAAGAATTGTTAATGAAACCTAAATTAAGAGATGCATACAAAACAAATCGTTGAATATTATCTCAATTGTTATCAGACATTTTGAATAATGTTTCTTAATGGACATTACTATGCTTTCCACATTACCTCTGATTCCTCCAATAATGTCCAATATCCATTTAAGAAAGTCAAGCGAGGCCATTTGCAAGATACTTCTAGAATCTCAAATAGAAAAGCCACTTAATCAATAGTATTTTCTCTGACTATTTAAGTAATTAGATTTGGTGGACTCTGCCTGTTAAGATCCAAGAGAGTTTATCGCATGCATTTTTGAGATTATTCCCGGAAATTTACGAAATAATTTGCAGTCTGATCTAACTAAAGTTTTAATACTATTACCAAAGGAAATTGTGTTTAATTCATTAAAGTGCATGAGTACTTTTTTCTTGTAAAAATAAGCTTCTTTCCCTTTCTAAGATAACATTCGTATTAATTTATAGCTACATTTCAAATACTGTAACTTAACTTAATTTCAAAATATGCAAGATTAGTTAAGGCTATAATATTATGTTTAATCCATATAAATAAAAATGAATGTTTGTATGTCTCTTTTGCACTGCCGTGCCGCTTATTCGATTGCGATGAAACTTTAAATACTTATCACTTGCACTTAGTGGATATTTATAGGCATAGTAAAATTCTCTAATATATAAAAATATTTTCAGATCTATTTACCACGTCTATTAAGCAAGACTTATTGTAAAAATAACTCTTCAAGGAGACAAAAGATTCCGTAAAGATGCTAAATTCAAGATAGATAATATATCATAGATATTATACGTAAATGCAATGTAAGTTGTTCTCTGAGGTGACAACATGATTGGAGAACAAGCGAGAAAATTTCCAATCATATAGGATTGGCATTTTAATTAAAAATTTAATAAAATATTAACGTTATTTGCAGTCTCTTTCGAAAGTATTAGATTATACAAATTTTTGTATTATTTTAACTTTAAAAAATTATTAATTCAACTATATAAACAAATTTATAGCATAAATATATTTTCTATGTTTAATCAATTTTAAAAGAAATTATTTTAATCACATTTATAACAATAACCGTGAGAATTCTGATCGAATATCAAACGAATCACGAAGGATACAAATATTAGTTTCTTCCCTTATAATTCTCAAAGAATACCAAACATTACAATCCTAAAAGAATAAATAAATCTGGTATATAGAAATGAATTCTAGTTGGTTCGTGCTTTATGCGCTGCCATACTATTCAACCGATTTTTATATAACTTGGTAACTCATTGGTTGCACCAGTGTGAATATTACAGACAGAGTACAGTTATCATATCTATGATATAAAAATAAATTTTTGTTTGTTCGTATACTATATGTTGCTGTACTGTTCAACCCGTTGCGATGAAACTTCGCAAAACCAATTGTTTGCACTTCCAAGAAGATTATATTTTATAATTGATCATTTCAAAAGTCAAACAGCATATCCCATCGGAATTAATCTCACATATATAAAAAAATAAAATTATTATGATTGATGTCAGTCAATATGAGGGAAATGGAATCAAAAATGCTTTGTAAAAGCGCTAATTTTGTCTTTTCATTAATAAACAGTCTTCTAAACAGAATGTTGTCATTCAGCGTGCTCACTATTTTGTCTGCAGAAAATCCAACATATTATTCAGACTTTGATCTCGTACATAAAAAATAAAATTATTATCGATGCTGATCAAAGTAAGTTATATATAATGGAAATTTTCCAGTGAAAACAGTAATTTTCCTATTTATTACGTAAATCTGCAAAAGATATTTCAATTATACAAATGATTAGCGTGTTGACTGCTTCGACAAAAAATACGTTCCCAAACGTTCATCCCTTTATTTAAATTAGCTAAATTGAGCTTCATAAGCATACCAGGAACGACAACAGAGCAATTAAGTAGATCGTTCACAATTTGCAAATTCACGCATTTCAGTCTCTAGATCAACATCAGGCAAAAACCAAAAGACAACTTTTACATGCTACCTGATCAAGAGGATCCGATTTTTTTTTTAAACCTAATATGAGGCAAAACGCATCTCAACTATCCTTAGAGAAAGTCGATTGAAGATGTGCTCTTTCCACATATTCCCATAATTTCGCTTAAGATTGCTTTTGATTTCAGACGACTGCAGTTCCCCATTCGAATTATATTCTCAATGACCATCAATAAGGCGCATTGTCAATCCCTTCGAGTATGCGGCCTGAACCTAAAAAATCCATGTTATTCATATAACCAGTTGTATGCTGGATGCTACGAGGCGGACAGTCAAGAATTTTTTTTTGTTCTTGCTGATGACGGTTAAACATTTTTAAAAACTGCCTATCCTAAAGCTCTTGAATAATAAAGTAAAAAAAGAATAAATATTATTTACAATTTTCCTTTATATATCATTCCTTTTATCACTTCTTACTAAACAGGATAGTTAATTTAAACTTTAAGCAACATTTCCAAAATTATTTCTTCTGCGGCAGCAACACGCATGTTACTAACATTTAAAAAAAGCCAGTCTGTATGCTTTAAAATTTTTTCATTATTTTTTATTCAAAGTATAATAAAACTATTGAAAAATATATTGAACTGCAGGAAAAAAATTACAAAAATTAGAATTATCTTTTTTTATTTAAATTATCTTTAAATAAATAACCATGTTGATTAAATTCAGGATGCCTCCCATTTACGTCATTTCAATAATTTATTTCTAAAGAATTTAGAATTAAAGAATTTAGAAATATTTTATAAAATTCCCTTGTTTTTAATAACTTATCCTTATTTGTAATTCACAGTTGTATGACATAATATAAAATAATAACTAAGGCAGAGATAAGGCAGATATCATTCTATTAAAAAAAGATAACAATATATATTTTTTGTTTTCTTTTCTATGTAAAAAAAGACAGAAAAAATAATAAAATTCTGTAGGTCATCATCTCCTTCTTCCAAATCGTATAATGGTAAGTAGTGGAAAGTAAAAACGATTATTAGGAATTACTGTTTAGCATTTTGGTATCTGACACTAACTGGAGATAAAATTGTTTGGCTTAATGTGCTCAGAGAAAGTAGATAATTGCTAAAATTTAAAAAAAAAATTAGGCTGGATTTCCTCAGAAACAGTGAATGTAATTATTGAAATTAAGACTTTTGATAAATCAATTAAACCATTTAAATGAATTTATTTCATAAAAAATATTTAATTAGAAATTCATGTTTGAATAATTAGTTAACCCTTGGGCTAAATAAATTGAATTGAATACATGAATTTTTATGCCAATAAACCAGATCCAATCATTTGAATATTAATAACTGTTCTACTAATATACTATTTAGTTGTCTAAGCCTCCTTTTACACAAAACTATAAATCCCAATATTTATATCTATCACTAATTCAGTTTTAGGAATAATAAAAATATTTATCATCAATTAATATATATGAATTAAATAATTAAATATTTATTAGCATTTCAGTTTTAGAAATAATATTGTTAAATATGTTGCTGCGAATATATTTAAAATTTTATATAAATTAATTTTAGGTTTTTAGATGAATCACACCCTTAATGCATTTTTATTTCTGTATGTTGTTATTTCTTTTGGCACTTTTCTGTCTGACAGCGATTTAAAATCATATTTTTTGTATCTCTTATTGTAGTCTTTTTCAGTAGCGGATTCTTGGGCCAAGAAATATTTTAACCAGACTTGCGTCACAGCTCTTTATAAGGGGCGGACTTTATGCATTTTATTCATTCATCCACCGATCGTAATTTAGACCTGAACCAGAGAACGATACCTTCTCATCAGTTCCCCCAGTGGTGTTACTTTTGACATGGAAGACTTTGTGATCACGTGAGATTTATATGTGCTCCAGCCACCACCTTTACAAGGAGAGTCTTCGGCCGGAGGGGTTCGAGCTCGTAACACAAGGAATGCGAATCCAACCATCTACAAACCAAGTTATCCCGGCCCATATAATAATAATTCAAATTCCAGTAGAGGAGGTTTTCCATGTTTTAGACCTCGATGAATTCGGAGAAACATTTCCTATTTGTCTGACTATGAGTCCTTGAACATGAAAACTCAAAAATATTCTGAGGAGCATAAAATACGATATTTGGACTTCATATTTAATTATTTATATCAAACGGACGAGATCTCTTCATTTGTCTGGTTGTTTTAATGCAAGGAAATTTGAAATATCTAGGATATATGAATACAGATACATTTATAAAATTTGGAGCACATGTTAGGCATTCAAAAAGAAGATGATCTTAAATTTTGAAACTAGTGTATTAAAAGTTTGATCATCTGTTGGCTTCTATTTTCCAATACAAGAAAGCGCAGTAACTCATAATTTCAATGGCTTAAATTAAAGAAATTCTTAAATGATTTTGCGATTGAACAGCCGATCCGTCCAAATATATATTTCAATCTGAGCGAAATTAATTTCCTACAAATGTCCAAAAATCTCTATAAAAATGCCAGATACTTGAAAAAGATTTATATTCTGTAATAATAATTGACCAATGGCACTTGTGGATCCTAAACATGCTGATTTTAACGGGAGGTGATAATGATAAAGTTTGTATGGAAAACAATTCTGGAATGTTTTGGGGAGATCTGCCCCACACCACTCACACTGATTGCTTTCTAACGTATAAAATATAGAGAAATTAGTTTAATCTTCAAATTTTAAGATAACTGGATGAATGGATATATATATATAATTTAGAAAAAAATTTGTAGATTCCTATCAAATTTTCATAGAAATATCCATTCGGTGGAAATCTGTTTGTCTAGCTGTTAGTATGTAAGTGAACCCGACTATTTAAAAAGGTTAAGAGATTGATATATAAAATATGGTTTATAGTTTTAATATCTATGGTGTAAACCCTCTTGAAATATTGTATCAAATATCTGAAAAGTTTTATCAATCTACCTACCTGCTTCAAGAATAGAAGTTCAATGACTCAAAAATCCAGTACATTTAATTTCTGAGATTTGGTACTTAATCTTGGTAAATTTTGGTCAAATTTTGGTTTAATAGAATTGTATATGACCATTCAAATTATTATTCGACTTATTCGAGTAATAAATTGATTATTAAATAATGCAACTATTATTCGCCAGAGATCGTATTCTAGGTCCAAATAAAAAAACTAGACTCAGATCGAACATCAATCTTTCGGAAATATTATTTGCCAATACTATGCAGGGCCAGAGGTTTTGCCAAAGGCCCAAATTAGTTTAACCATCAAAATCAAGAAATACTAATGTAATGCAGAAGAAGATGTAGAAGGATGCAAAAGTGTAAATAGTTGAAGGTTTTTTTTTAACCATTATTCAGTTAATTATTTGGGTTTCACCATCCATTTCAGGTTTATATTTTGTACATATAATGAAAAAAAATTGATTACTGAAAGTTGATTATGAGATAGAAAATTTTCCTGCTTTTAAAGAAAATATCTAACATTGTCAAGAATTCAATTCTAGTACTGGTTCACTTTTACATTTCTTCAAAAAATGTAAATGTGTAACGCATGAGGTCTCTATTTTAATAAAACAAGAATTCATTCATGTTTTATATCTAAGATTAATTTGTAATACTACTTAATTTTCTTCCATCTGTTATCCATCTTTTATTGTTCCCATTATCTTAATCTAACTTTGATTATGATGCCGAAATTATTTCATTTATATTTTTCTTTACACTTTTTTAAAAGGAAATTATGTAGCAAATTAAATCTCAAAGTTTATGATCATACAGGACTTAAATGTAGACCAAAACGAATACTGAAAAACAAATTCTTTATCTATACAAATTTTAAATTCACATCTTGCTTAAAAATGCATAATAGAGCAAGAAGCATTATAAATATTTCAAACAAAATAGTTTTACAACGAAGAAGAATTGATTTTTTTTTGAATTTTTGCACAAATATTGCAGATAAAATTTTTTTAGCTGCACTGATACTTTTCAGATTCATAGGAAATAATAGGAAAAAATGCATTGTAAAAAATTGATTCTAAAAGATTTCTACAATTATTTTTGATCTCAAACAAAAGACGAATGATGATATTTTTTGATTTTTCAATGGTATATTTATTTCTATATTAGGAAATAACTTTTCAAATTATATTTTCTAGTCCAAAACTATTGATGAATTTCGTACTCTAGAAAAATAACTTTCAATGCAAAAATAAGCAAGAATTATTTAAAATTATGTCTTCAACATTTCTCTTAATATTTTTCTTCTTTCATTATTATTATTAATGCCCAAAGGAGCACAATTTCAGAGAACTTCTTTCAGCTCCAGGCGAAAGTTGCATATTCTGAATCTGACGAAAATGTATTTCCTCAATGGATACAAAATATCCTTACATTTAAAACTTATAACACAATTAAATACAAATAATCCTTTTAAATCTTTAAAAATATAAGAGGAATATTTCTATATCAGTAAAATTCAGAATGAATGTATAATACACAAATGGATTGTTTTTGCGACATAGTTTATCTTGAAATATATCTACTTATAATTAAAAACAGGTAGAAGCTTTATGGAAAATGCAAAATAAATTAAGAAGAATTTACCTTACAAATATTAAATTAGGAAAGATTTATAATTAAAATTCACTTTTCTTTAAATGTTTGTAGTTAAAATTTGCCTTCCTAATTTCAATTTCCAAATATTCTTAAAACAGATTCTCAATATAATCTTGAAGTTTTTTTTTATCCGCTACTTACTTTTATTAAGCCATATTTCCTACGAAATAATTCGACGACTTTATGAAATCATTTTCATAATCTAAAATATAAACTTTGGATTATAGCTGCTTTCTGAAAATAATAAAATTGAGTTAAGCGAAATGTTCTAATATTTATAAGCAGATTTTTTATAATTACTATCATTGTAAAATAAGCAGAATTTCTGTACATTATCTTTCTGTATTTCTGTATCTTTTTTAAATTCCAAGAAAGCCTAACTGTCAACAGTTTCTAACTTAAATTTGTGAAATTAATGTTGAATCCATTGTTTTTAAGTTTATTCAATTGTGTCTTATAAAAATATTTGAAAACTGCTATGCTCAGAGCTTCTATTTACTTTTAATTTTAAAGAGTAAAGAAGTGTCAGAAGCATGTATACTAAAATTTTAAAAAAATGAAAAAAAAAATGCTTTTGGAGAAAATATGCTTATCTGTGTTTGAATACAAGTGAAATCCATGAATACAAAATACAAAACCAAAATTTGAAGCATAGGTATCGCATCTATGATGTAGGTAATAATGAGATTGCAAACTAAATCTCTTAAAGTGATAAGATTGTTGTTCTCTACCTTCTCATCCAATAAAAGATCAATACTACCTTTTTAAAAAATGAGTTAAGTCAATAAAATATGGTATGTGATCTTGAAATTATAAATGGAGTTCCATAGCAAATTGTTGTTTCAGTTTGTCGAAAAAAAATAGTCCGAAATCCAAATTCACAAAATTATTTTAATAAAAGTGCGAGATTTCCTCCAAATAATCATATTTCGCAATTGCTTTTGAGCAATGGTATAAAAAGCATTGAAGGTTTGACCAAAGATCCTTGATTTTGTGAGGATTTTTGCTCTGTTAATAATAAAAATTCTTAGAAAAACATGTAAAAACATATGGTTAAAATTCTTATAATTCAACACAATAAAATATTGATTTAAAACATCAGAAAAAGTTTGAAACTTTTTATTCCATTACGTATGTAAAAGATATTAAAATAATTAATTATGAATGCATAAAAGAAATACCGTAAAGATGAAATAATACGTATAACAATAATAAATTGTATTCCATTGCAACATATTATGCCAAAAACTTTTGAAAATAAGTTATATTCTGAATTTTAAACAATATAAAGGGCATGCATTGTTTTTAGAATCTTTAGTAATTTTGTATACATGAGTAAATTTTACAATGGAAATCATTATAAAATATACAATTAAATACTTTTTGTATTGCCAATCTTTTAAAAATGAGCATATAATTATTCTGAGATCTATTCTTTTTTCGAATTTTTGTAACCGGCAGGTTTTATTCCTTCGATTTTAATCAATTTGAAAGTATGCGAATTATTTTTAATGCAAAAATTTGGGCATTCGACCAATTAACAAAATAATCAAATGTGAAAAATGTATTATAGTGTAAAGTCCTGACCAAGATTAGCACGATTCATAACGGGCAATTATAAATGATGTTAGACAAAATTTTTGCCTTTTTGAATTTTTTATTCAAGTTTATCGTAATAATACAAAACAATATAAGAATGATTAAGCTCTTGATTTGTACTTTTTTGTAAAACGCGATATACAAAGAAAACGTCTAAAATGTACTACAGATTTGTAGATTTCGTCTCAAAAAGGTACATATATAATGGTGCATACATTTTATATTTCACCGAAACTCATTTTATCTGCCATACTTCACCAACTATCTCACAAAATCAATATTCTTTCCTTCTGGAGAAAATATGTTTATGGAATCAAGAGAGGAGTTCCCACGAGATCACTGGCTGAGCTTTTTTCTCTAGGAAGATTCAATCTGACGAGCCGATGCAATTCTCGCTCTGGAGAAACAGACAAGCACAAGATTATTTGCCAGCTTCTTTTTTTTTACGAGAATTGCTAACATTCAAAAATTGCATTCCTCCAGAAGGAAGGACAACTTAATGATTAAAAAATGAATTCTTTATTTCTAACTTGAATATTTAAAAAAAATGAAATCTTTTTTTGTCCTCCATTAAAAATACTATTAACGCAGGCCAGAGATTCATCGCTAAGGATGGCCCAATCGATTCAGTAAAAATGTCAAATTCACCCTAAAGGTAAAATATTCCTGTTCTGTTGTAAGCCAGTGTCATTTAAGTAGTTCTTTGACATGACAAATTTATCAGAGTATGCGAGAAAGTTTTGGTGAGACAACACCAGCTAGTTCTTATTTGATACTTATTAAATTAATATTTAAATTGATTTTTAATTAAATTAAACAGAATTTATCGCTTTATTTTTAGTAACTGTTCATTTCATAATGAAAATAAAATTTAATGTTATAACCTTCACATTAGTATTTCGACACTTGCTGTGGTTCTGCCAAAGAAAGAGAGAGCCAGAAAGTGAACACTGTTCTGCATCTCGTAACTCCCGGACCGGAATCATGAAAGTAATAAAAGTGAATTTATTTGCTTCCTCTATTTTTTTCTGCCCCAAATAAACGCAGAACCTTGTCTGACTTAATGATGAAGGTGTAATTCGACGAGAGAAGAACCGCCCGGACTCCTCAACATTTCTTTTCCGATCTTTGGCACTTTCTTCATAAATAACTATTCAAGCACTTCGGCTGAAATATATTTTCTCTCGTTAATGGCGACGTCGTAAGTTCTGCTCCAGGAAATGAAAAATCATGAAGGTGCCGCAGGAAGCTAAGTGGGTTTGTGAAGAATACCGATGGTTTTTAAAAGAGCTTAAGTAGAATGCAGTTTCCCTAAGTAGAGAATAGTCCTCACATTTTTTTATGTTGCATCTATGCTTTTATGAATAAATAACATGAATAATATAATATCGAAACTTTTTGATCAATATATTTATCATAATGAACATTTATATCTGCAATTTTCCCTGCAGTTTCATTAAACTTATTTCTTTAAATGCAAGGCAGATTTGAATCTAATTCGATTACATCACTTTATTCTTGATTATCTAATATTATATTATTCTATTTTTCATAATGTGAACTCAGAAAATGTATTTAATATCGTTACAGACTACTAGAGGGAATTCAATAATTAAAATAAGGGAAAGATTTTTGATGAAAAATATTAGAAAAAAATTCATTAAAATCAGAGATAAATTCTGTTTGGAAATAAAATTTATGTATTCGTAAATTTTCTTGTTAAATTTTAAAGTGTTTAGTTTTAAATTGCATTGCAAAATTGTAAATATAAAAAAATTATCAGTGAGTTAGAATTAAACTAATTGGTAAAATGTTTGACTTAAGTTTTTATTTATTATTTAGGTGTAGACAACATTACTTATCAATATTTAAAAATGATACAATCATATTACTGGGTAAAAAAATGAAAATGAAAACTTTTAAGACTTAGGAATAACAGGATACATGACTGTGAAATACTTGTTCCACAGATTCTCTTTATTTTATTTCAGCGCAAAGTAATGAATAGGAAAAACTTTGGTCTCTAGCAAAAAATACCTTAACAGCATGGATGGAAATAAAAGCAATCGCAATGGCTCCTCAAAAAAAAGTTTGAAGATAAAGCATGTGTAATCTCACTTTGAAATCAACTCTTCATTGCCTCTCCTCCTTTAAAACTGGTTCTTTACGCCTTCGACAAACGATGAACTGGAAAAATAGCTTGAACTAGATCACTAAGTTTATTTAAAGTGTATCGATTTTTCAATTTGTTGAATGTTGAAAATCCAACAACTCTTTCCCAATGG
Source organism: Argiope trifasciata (assembly GCA_026543055.1). Lineage (NCBI taxonomy): Eukaryota > Metazoa > Arthropoda > Arachnida > Araneae > Araneidae > Argiope > Argiope trifasciata. The sequence continues at coordinate 236,683 of JAPMOQ010026769.1, read as the reverse complement.
ATAATCTCTAACTGTGATAGTAGACGATGAGCATTTGTAAAAGCTGCAAAAAAATTTACGGATTTTTTTTCTTCCTACGTACTAGTGGATCGGCATAATGGCGTTTGTGTACTTAGATCAGCAATAAGTTATCCGGAGCATCACAGTGCTGCATCTAGTCAAAAGGTGAATTGCGGACATTAAGAGTAAGTCTATTAAAATTTATGATCGGCCGGTAAAACTGTTTTATGGTTAGCAGTTCTCCCCTGCGAGCCATAAATATCATTAGCAACTCGTAAATCTGCTTGTACGACCAAGCCTGTATGCGAAATTTGTACTTTTTGCCCTTTTTTTATTACTTTCCTTCTTTATATTCGTGAAGCTGCCTTAGACCTCCCCAAAGGGAAAATTAGGCAAAATATGCACAGCTGGTGCTTTACCCCACGGATTTTATTGGATATATTTTAATAGCAAAGAAAAATGTAAATAGAATTTCGTTACAAAGAAGAATAAAAATTGAGCAGATAAACTGTTCTTTATTCGCTTATTATATAAAAAAGAAAGATACATTAAATGAAATAAACATTATGTATGTTGCTTGTCAAAAGAATTTATGTAGTTGAGTATTCCAATGATTTTGAGAACAAAATATAAGTATATCAAAACCCAACAGCTACTAAATCTCTCGTTATGTTTACAATAAAAGTTAACAAAGGATGAATGATACGAAAATTCATTGTTTTCTAAACATATATCTCAAAGTTCAGAAAAAAAGATTTAAAAAAAATCAAACATTGAAAGTTTTGGCGCTTACCTATATTTTACACAAATATACCCATTAAATGAAGAGGAATAAGCGAAACAGTTTTCTGTACTTCATTTCATCGATTTTTTTTGTATTATAAATACTAAAATGTAAATATAACTCAAAACTGGGAGATTATCTATGCGAAGGTCTCGACATTAAGTCCAAACTGATTTTGTTTTCTAATTTAACAGCAAAATAGACAGCAATTATTTGCTATTGATTGTTCTGATATAATTCATATGGTAATGCTAAAGTATTAACAGTTCAACTGTACAAGAACTTTTTAAAGAATTCTTCTGCATATCTGCTCATAGTTTACAATGGAAGGGCCTACAAAAACTAAAAGTCCCCAGCTTATTATTTGTTTTTTAGTCATTGACCTTCAATATAGCATTTCATATTATAACGCATCTGCTGAGTCAATCCATTTCTTAATGGATTATGGATTGCTATCTAATATACTGACCTAAAATGGGCAAATATATTGAAGATGACAACATTAAATCGAGTTGAATCGAAATTCCAATGTAGGTCAAATAGGTCTAATGTATTAATAAGCTAAAGTACTCCTTTTAATTCTTATAATACATGTATCCATAAATTAACAAACATTACAACATTAGGAAAAACATATTAGTTCTATGGTAATAAAGTAATACAGAGCAACATAAAAATACAAAAATAGCAAATTTATGTTAATATACAAAAAATAAAAAGCCTGGAATAAAATATATCAGTTTATATCCCAGTATCTACATCATCACACCTAAGTTTCATTACAATGTGATTAAACATAATGATTAGGAATTTGATTACAACTATTTGCCGTATTTTACTAAGGTAAGTATATACTTTTTTATAAGCATAGCATCTTCATTTTTATCAGTTTATTGAGAATAATTTGAAATTAATTCTTCCACTTTTAAGCCTGGTACATAATTTTTTGTGCTTATAGTAGCTTATTTTGGGCTACCATAAGTCTTCCAAATCTATTCCATGTATGCTCTAAGGGTCTAAGGTCGATAAGACGTTGAACAAACCATTCTATAAACCACTTCAGTTTCAACGAGATGATTAATATATGTGATTGGAGAAAAGCGTCATAATCGTTCATGAATTAAAAAATTCTAATGGAACCAAATAGTTACAAAAAGGAGACAGATATTCACGCATTCATGTTTCTTCTATGAATTGTTTAAATTTCCATTTAAAACTAGTTTTTATTTCCTGTGATATACGTCTATTTTCCAATCAATAATCCAAAAAAGATTGAATCGTTTGACCACTTTGTATTATCTTTATTACCTAGATTCAAAAGTACTATTCAAAAGTAAATATTTTTTACCCGTATATAACAATACACATTTACAATATTTTAATATTACTGACTTGATATATAAATGTGAGTAACTGTTTCTGCTTTATAAATAGCTTGTGATTCTACAATAATAATATTTTACTGATTCAAACTTTATTAGCTGCATATGTTATCGAATTGACCTTTTATGATTTATCTACTATTCTTCCAATGGTAAAATTGTTAACACCTCTTTGATAAAAAAAGATATTCGATTGATGTAAAAAGATAATGAAAATGTAAATGTCACGGGAAAAATGTAATGAAAATGTAAATATCATGGGAAAAATGTAAGGAAAATGTAAATATCATGGGAAAAATGTAATGAAAATGTAAATATCACGGGCTGAAAATTTGTCATCAGTGATTACTACCAGAACTGACTAAACCCGTATCCTAGAATAAGTTGTAAAGTAGATATGCATTTTTTTAGAGGAACTGTAAATAACCTTAGTGTATCATTATACGATTGGCAATTGATATTCCGCTTCAGATGGGTAAGTACATTTATTAAAACACAAAAAAGTTTTTAATTAACTGTATTCAGTAATTAAAAAATAATTGAGTTGTAATTAAAATTATCGTGTTATTTTGTTTTGATATTTTCATACTTATTAGGGAGATTTACTGACGAATGATGGAGCTATGAAGATGTGAAAAGAAATCAGATTTGGCAAATTTAAATTTTCGCATGCTATCTAACTTATCAAAAGGAATTTATTTAATAGCATGCAATTTTTAATTAAGTTTTCTGATTCATAATAGCTAAAACCATAAATTGTTTAGTCATTTTTCCAATTGTGGGATCTGTTTCGTAAGATAGAGAGTAAATATGCCACACATATTTATTTCCTTAAAAAAGAAGTAACTCTCATATTATTGCTTTAAATGTTCAAGCCTTATTTTAAAACTAGCCGCCTTTGGCGACCAGCTGGTTCGCCATGAGTAAAGCGTTCTAAAATTTTCAATTAAATCACATATTCATTAGCCTTAAAGTCATTCCGGGCATTGATTGACCTGAAATTAATATTTTCTTTAAGATGATGGACGGAAAGTTCTAAAAGTACACCTTTTCCTAATAATATTCTTTTATTTTATTAATCAGTTAGTTTTAACCATCGATTATGCTTCCAAAATATTTAAAAAAAATCGGTGATGTTGCCAAAATATTAAATATGTTTTTTTTAAAGAAAGCGAGAAAGGGAAAAAAAAGTATTAAATTAATGATACAGATATTGCAAACGATTACATAAATATGCCATTGAGTCGGGACTTCAATGCATATCCTGTTTAAATTCAATCAGGTTTACCGTAAATAAAGAAGATTTATTGAGTTAATGATATAGATATTGCAAACGATTGTAGAAACCTTTGCTTTGCATTTATTTTTTAGAAAATATCACATTTTATATTTATATTATTTTATCTAGTCACGTGCTTAAAAGTTGCATTTCTGTAGATTTATTTAGCGATGATAATTTTTTTATTTGAACTTCCGGCATTCTTTTATTTTATCCAGTCACGTGATAAAAACATGGTTAAAATATTTCTTTAAAAATTCGTTAAAAATAGAAGCTTACATTATAAATTTAAAAAACTGATACTGTTAGAAAGCTACTTTTTTAATCTTTAAATTGATATAAAAATCATGCTTGTGCAATGATATTTTCGGAAGTTATAGCGGAAAAACGTCGAAATTTCACTTAATTTTTAATTCATATTCTAATTAAAAATTCGAAAAAGGGGCTCCGAGGTGCACATTCCGGACCTCCAAGGTATACATGTACCAAATTTGGTAGCTGTAGGTCCAACGGGCTGGCCTGTAGAGCGCCAACACACACACACACACACACACACACGCACACACACACATACACACACACACACACACACGCACACACACACACACACACACATTGAGCTTTATTATAAGTAAAGATAAATTAGAAACTGACATTTAGTTTTTCGACAGATCATTTATTAAAATTTTGCTTATCAAATTGCCTAAGATCTGTATGCATGGTCTAAGTGGAGGAAAGACTTATGCTTGAAGCGGATATAGGAATTCAATCTTTTGATTTAAGAATTTTATCAGGAAAAAGCATAACAAATACTTTATGGGTTCGTTTTTCTTATTCAAATAAATGCATCTTATTTTGTCGAACATAAATTCTCATAAAACTGTAATTAGGAAAGCTTCCGTTTTCAGTTATGAGATAATTTTCAAAACATATTTTATTTAAAGTTTTAATCTGTTCTAATAAACGAAGAGCAAAGCGCTATAAGAAGTCTAAGACACTCTTTTGAAACATTCTTGAAACAATTTTAAACAGTTCGTATAACCTAGATTTACGAAATCCGTTTTATGTTACTGATTATTTAAGCAAGTAAAAGTATTTTATTTTATTTTATTTTTATGAAGTAAAGGAAACAACATCCGAAGTTATATGATTCGTGCATTTTTTCTCCTTTCGTTCTGCCAAAGTAACATTATTTTACATGATTCGGGGAACATTTACAAGATTTGCATTCCTAAATATTATATCCTGGTTTGAATAAAAAAATTCGTATAGTAATAATATAGAAGAATGAAAAAATAAATTCATAAGTAAGGTTCTTCAAATACTTCAAATATCATCTATATATATTTAACAAACCACGTAAATGCATTGATATTAAAAGATTAGATAAAATTCCATAAAAGAGAAATAAAAATTATTACTTTTTTTAAAAGACTAACAAAAATTCTAGGCAATTTTATCAATTTCATTAAGACTTAAGATGAATATTGTAATTTCCGGTAATTAAAGTTTTGCATTTTCACCATCTCTAACAAAACCTTTAATTCTTTATAATTATTCTAAAATTAAAGAGATCTTTAAAAAAGACTATTTAAATATTTACATAATTGTCAACATTAACATAGTCTATGTTTATTATAGTTTATCATAAAAGAGTCAGGTTTTGTCAACAATATTTAATTAATAAATTGATTTTGAATAAAAATGTGTTTATTTTTCAATTTTTGATAATTTTTTTTTAAATATTAGATAAAATAACATAAAAGAGAAAAAATTGTTATTATTGCTTTTTTATAAATGACAAACAAAAAATCTATGCATTTTTTTTTTTTACAATTTCACGATGAATTATGATTAATATAGAAATATACAGTATTAAAATTTTACATTAATACCATTTGTAAGTACCTGAAAATCTCTCATTCTTTATAATTATTCTGGAATAAAAGACTAAACTTGAAAAGAAAAGGAGTTAAAACTTTTCATAATTATGAATATCATCATACTCTGTATTGAATATTGAGTTTATTGTAAATTCTCAGATTTTGGCAAGACTATTTAAGCAATAAATTTATTTTGAATGAAAATGTGTATATTTTTTAAAATCTATATTAATAATTTTTAAATGATTTGATAAAATAGCATGAGAAAAATGAATAGTTATTATTAGTTTTTATTTAAAAAAATTTTTAAGTATTTCTAACATTTTTAATAAGATTTAAAATCAGTACGGAAATTCCCAGTATTTATGATTTTACTTTTACACCATCTCTAAGTACCTGAAAATCTCTAATTTAATTTACCGTAAATTTTCAGATTTTGGAAAGAATATTTTTATAAAAATATTTATTTATTAAGAATATTCAAAGTACTAAACAACTAAATATTCATAATAATCACTTTTTCTTTTTATTGACTCTTACGATATGAAAAAAGAATATTGATCGAAAGTTCTTTATTTATGATAAATACTCTTATTTTTACTTTCTAAATTTAGAAAAAGAAAATTGATAATTTTACACATTAATGATATTATAGCTGCGAAAAATTAAAAGCAGTTTTTCGAAAATAAGGATAACCTTTTGACAGAAAGTAATGGTTTGGACCCTTTAATCATTTTTATTGGAAGGCAAAGTTATAAATCTACTCTTTAATAAGTTTGGTTTCGTATATCAAAATATCTCAACAATTTGTCAAATGCAAGTCGAAACCTGTCATAGAACGGACAATGATCAAATTGGATTTTCTGCCACATCCTCTCTCCCTTTTTTTCCCCAGCAGCTAACACATGTTTCACCGATATGTCCGGATATATGTTTCTCCTCTCCACCTTTTCCCTTCCTTTGCTCCTCGACAAAATAATAATAAAAAAAACATAAATACCGGCGAAATCACATTTTTATATTTCTTGAAACTTCATCTAAACAGAAATGTAGCGATGTAATAGAACATTCTTTGAGGATCGTAATATTTTTTCCCAACAGATGTTTATTTCATTTTACTAGTATATTTCGTCTAAAAAGAAGTAAGTTGAGGACATAGTAATAAATACAAAATAAACAAGGAATACAAAGCTGTCGAAATTTGTTAAAATCTGATAATTGTTTCCAGTACAATTTATCGCATAGCTACTATTTTTATTATATATGAGAAGTGTGATTATTTCTGGTGTGATAAAAAAGAATTCTAATGAGTTGCAATGTTTTGAATCAGAAAGATATTTTGCCTGTTCATTTTACAATTAGAAGGTTGGAAAGGAAATCCGTATGAAAATTATAATTAAATTATATTTTAATATAGAAAAAAGCATTCTATTACTTCGCTCAACATATATTCCCAAATATTATTAGTAGCAACCCTTTACAAATTGAAAATTATTTATAACATAATTTTATTCTTGTTATTATAGAATATTATTTTTTAAAAATCCCATCTTTTTTACCCAATTAAATATTATAATACATACCTCTTATAAGTTCATATAGAGAAAATCACAGCTATCTATATTATATATTCGATAACGTATGTATTAATGTAGAAACAATTATATGCTGTATGCGGAGTCTTGAATTTGAAATATTTTTTTTTTATTCCTGAAAACAATCATGCCATAAAATACAAATAATTTCGATATTGTCCTGTATATATTATTTTTAAAAAATTATAAATACATGCTGTGCTAAATGCAATTCAGAACTGCATTTTCTTTGAATCCTAATGTACATAAAATCTAAAAGATATCTTCAGCTCACCAGAAATGAAATTAAAAATTTAAATATAATTTAGTATTTAGAATTCAGTATATCTTATTAGAATCAAATTGCTGATTGATATAGGCATACCTTTTTTAATGAATTTTACAAATTTGCTTTAAAAACTTAAATTGATAAAATAAAAATTCGTAAATAGATTAGCATTACTTTGATGATAATTTCTTATTAATTTCATTGAACAAATAATTGTATTTTTGAATTATTTTTTTTAAATTTTATCTTATTTAACAAATTTGTGTACTGCTAATTTTCTTTATACATAAACTTCATATTGGAAGGATTTGTAATAAAAATAGGGATGTTGAATATAATTACATGTTTCAAAAAATCGTAAACAGCGCCTGTCTGTAAATAAATCACGTCGATTGTAGTTGAAATGGTTAGAAAAAAAATCTTAAAAAATTAGCGTGTGGTTTTGTTAATACATATATAAAATATTTTTAGTTGGAAATGGTGCTCAATTTTGTGCCAAGAAACAACATTTGCTGAAAATAATATTATTCTATTTCAAAGATGAAGACGTTAAAGATGCATTGGTTCCGTTGGAGATTTATAATGAATTTGCACATCGAATTCAAATAACAATGGTTTCGATAAATTAAAATTGACTGTTTCATTACACAGAAAAAAGAGTAGCAATTTATAATGAGCTGTCGCAACAAATATTAGTGAACTGTACAAGCAAATGATGATCAATTTAATTACTCATTGAAGCGAAAGTCCAGGATTATTTCTGTTTCGTAGCACGTAAATGCCTGCTCGAATGTAAAAGAAACTTTACTGGGAAATTCTTCTCACTAGCCATGTTCGCCGCATATTACTCCTTCAGGCTACATTTCATTTCATTCCTGACTAAGTGACCATTTTGAAGAAAGTTTCGCGGGTATCAAAAATTAGCTTCAGAATTTGATTGCATCTAATCAATCAACCTTTTTTTTTCTTCGTGATATTTATTTGTTGCTTAAAAAATGGACAAAAAAATTATAGTTCCTGGGGAGGAGCAATTTTTAATTAGATCGATATTTAATTTTTATAATAAACATTTTTTTAATTTAAAACAGGAGAGTAGGATATTTATGTACTCAATAAATTATAAACGCATTGTAACCTAAAAATATATTAATAATCACAAATTATGATGATCCCCCCCCCTCAATCCTCCAAACGTTTGATAACTTAATTTTATTTTAATTTTAAATTTCAAAATTTCAAAATGAAAATACTTTAATTTCATTTTATAAAAAGACTTCATCCGATCTGCTGCTGTACACATTTTTAGATCCAAACGTCTTTATTTCGAAATCAAATGGTCTTCTCTTTAAATTCCTTTACACTTTTCGAATCCTACAAATTTTCAAGCCAAGCTTGTGGATTTTGCCCGCAAATGCACTAAGTGAATCTCTTATTTTCATTTCCCACACCAAAAAGGGATTTAGCTTACTTCTTTTCAGCATCGCATTAGTTTGTGGACAAAGTCTTTAAATGAAAGGCAGGGAAAAAGATTATAAGTTTAGAAAACTCTTTTAAGAGTCTTCGTTTTTGGTAGAAATCAACTTCGGCAAGTCATTCCTCCTGGCTAGTTAAGCTTATTTTTCCTCCTCCTTTGGGAAATTTGTAATTGAGTTTAAAACTAGGATGTGCTTTCTTCTGATAGAGTTCATCTTATTAGAGATTAAGAAAGAGATTCACAAGCTTAAGCAGATAGGTATGAAAATAGTGGTCTATGATAGATAATTGGGAAAAGGAAAATAGTCCAGCAATGGACTCTTAAGTTTGTGATAAATATATATTCAATAAGACTCAGTTTAATACTGTTGATTTTCGATCAAAATTAGTTTTAGTTTCCAATTAAAATCCTGTTTTCTAAAGTATAATAAACAAATGCTCTTTTTCTGCACTACATTACAATTATTAGAAATAAACACAGTATAATAAAATTTAAAGAAATATTTTGATTGAATTTTTTAGTCTAAAAATCGAAATATTTTCCAACATTGTATTAGTTGCATTAATTCATGAAACTGCCTACACATATTTATAAAAACCTAAGAAAGAGAAAATAGATCCTTAATCTGCTTATTTGGATATATAAGATTGCAAAAAATGTTTTTTCTATCAGAACAATTCTCCAGGCAGACCATTTTAAATTATAGTGCACTTGAAAATAGATATAGTACATTTTCAGATATAGAATATCTCAAAAAAATCAAACAAACAAACAAGTCTTTTTTTTTAAACTGCTTATTGTACTTTAAGTAAGTGTTATGAAATAGTATATGGTTAGAATATAGATGTATGGGTAGAAATTGCTCAAATTTGAAAGTAAAATTTTGAATTATGATCCTGATCTTCAAATGAGAGGGTCAGATTCTAAATGCATTTATATCATTTACACATTTTCTACACATTTTATATAAAAATAAATTGTTCTATCTCCCATAAAAAAAGGAAATATATTTCTTGAATTTTTATGGACAATTCCATAAAATTATAACTATTAGTTAAATAAAATTATAATAAAATATATAGTAAATAATTATAAAATTGTACTATAATAAATATTTTAAGCTCATTAAATTATTATCAAATATAATATGGGAATTTTACAAAAAAAAAATAATTGTATACAATGTATGCAAATCTTTTATTGATATTCAAACAATATGCAAATCTTTGTAAATAAAAATGTTCTCCAAATCCATGCGTATAGTCTATATTTTATAAAAAGTAAAACTTTTTATTTTTTCTTTTATAATAAATCAATAGGGCAAAATATTTATCTGTAAAATAAAATTATCAGTAAGATTTTAAAATAAACGTTTTAATAAAATACCAGATATTAAATTTTATTGCCCATACGTTTGAAGGAATAATGTGCAATACTTTTTAGAGATTTCTTACTTCTTTTTTTTCTAAATGCAAATAACCGAGAAATTAGTGATGAGATCACCCAAAATTTGAAAATAATCAATATTTATTAAGCAAATAAATACATTTAAAGTTCCAAAATATATATTTATTCCAGGAAAAAAATGCTTTGAAAGGCAATGTTAATAAATTTAAAAAAATGCATTCCAACTGTAGTTATTCAATCGGTTCGAAAGAAGTGCCATTCAAGTACCATTTGAATTCAAGAAGTGTTCAAAGGAAAAGGTACAAAATCTCTGAAAAACATAACCGTTAATATATATTTGCCTATGCCGCTATGGGCAAAACTCTTATAAAGAGCGTCGTCCAGCTGACGTAGCAGATCTGCTACTCGTTGATTTCCTTGAGCACAAAAAAAAAAAGAAAAAAAAAACCCCATGAAATCCGATGTGTACTGTGAGGCAATCTGAAGAATTCGGATGTCCGTCAAGAACAAAAAACTGAGGTTACTAATGGAGGGTGTGGTTCTGCTACCCCTTTAACGGGCGGTGGTTTCACTGCGAAACCACCATTTTCAAAAATTTATTTCTAAACGCGCAGTGGTTCCACAACGAAACCGAAGATTGAAAAATAACCTCTTATCTTTAATAATTGCCTGTAGATGTCAGCACACTACTTAATTTAATTTTTACCTATCGAAAAATGCATCGTTTATAATGCTGTTTTCGCATATTTTTTATTCGATTTTTTTTCGGCAAGTACATAGCAACAAAAAATCTAAATGTGCCCATAAATGTGTTGAATGTAGGCCCCTGTAGCACACAAATTTTTTTCAAATCAAATAACGAAAGAAAAGTTCACCAAACTTGACTTTTTCTTAGGTGGTTTCGGAGAAATACCACCGCCCGTCTAGAGCATGCGATGCGAGGTAGTAACTCTTTCAGCAACCACTTGAAGAAACAGATGTTTCTTCTTTCCTTTGCCTCTCTGTCTCAGTAAATCAAGAGGGGGATAATTTATATTGGTTTGGCCATGTGTTTTGTGGGTGAGGAATCTGTTTATATTGAGGTAAGGATTATAGGGAGTTAGAAATTCTTCCATATCAGAAAAAAGGGGATAATGAGTCAAACCATACCTGATTTTGAAACTGAACCATCAGCAGAAATTTCAAACATGGGTAATTAGGAAATCAAGTAAATCAGGAAATTATTTGTGCATCCTTTTCTTGATTTTTGAATCTTATAATTTTTTTTTCGTGTTGCAAAAATTTTTTTTTGCCTCTTTACCTTGGTTATCGAATCTTATAATTTTTTCATTTATAAATTTTTTTCATGTTTTAAGGTTGTGTAGATAATTTTCATTGATAATATTGTATGTTTTTGTGTTTCTATGAATGAATAATGAATAATTGTGTTTCAAAGTAAATTCAAAAGTTTCAGTATTTATCAGAAAATAATGTCGTAGGTGCGCGGTGGTTTCACTGCGAAACCACCACCCACAGTGGGGTGTAATCCACTATAAATTTTTTTAAAGGTATTTTTATTCTCCTTAGACCCTATGCATGCAAATTAATTACATCCTTTTTAAAAATTCAGAAAATTTAAATTTGCGCGCGTTAAAGGGCTACATGTTGATGCGCGTCAGCACACCAACAGGGTGACGCAAGCGGAACTGGGGCAAGTTCATGACCTCCCGCCCTACTTCATGCACATTTCTCCATGAGATTTTCTTGTGTTTGTTCCCCTCAAAAATCATCTTAAAAGGAAGCTCTTCAACTTTGACGATTTCAGGACTCTAAAAAGGACTGGTTCTTTCTACGGTTACTTGAATTATGAGAGTAAAAAATCCTTTTGTTCGTTGATCAATGGGATCGTTGTGAGCAGGTTTATGTTGTATACTTTGAATAAAGTCTTCACATATATATAAATTGTCTTTTTAAAATGCATTTTATGTATTGCAGTTTCTTTATACTGTTTTATTTTGAATGTTTTTTTCTCTCAATGAATTCTTTGAATGGTTTATTCATTCAATTTAATAACACTAATTTGAACTAAGAATGTAAAGTCGTTGTTCTACCATAATTATATTAGAAATTTTGCTGGAAATAAAACAGAGGTAATGAAATGAATTAAATTGAAGTTTATATCATTAGCACAGAGCTTACCTTGTTGGTTCTTTAATGCTGCTAAATTTTAATAAAGATTCTTCAAATACTTTATTAGAAGTTTTATTATATATATATATATATATATATATGTGTGTGTGTGTGTGTGCGTGCGCGCGTGTGTGTGTGTGTGTGTGTGTGTGTGTGTGTGTATGTGTGTGTGTGTGTGTGTGTGTGTGTGTGTGTGTGTGTGTGTGTGT